>WHYT01016067.1:512218-585388 GCA_009806455.1 Tetrax tetrax
GGAATATAAGAATCGGGTATGGCATCAATTGGAGGGGGCGGGGGGGGGGGAAATCTATTGACCTGTCCTTATTTTGCCACAATAATCTGTAATCTCTGTGTGCTAAACACTGACCTACTGTAAGCTTTTTATACATTTCCCTGAAGATTCTGTTATTGGCTGCTGCCAGAGACAGGTAGTGGACTCAGATAGACCTCCAATCTATTTCAGATAAACTAGTCTACATTGCTGTTTGACCATGAATCTTCACTCCAAAAATGACCCCAGTTCCAAACCTGTCATGGCAACAGAAGTTGAAGTTTAAATTCAGTTCAGCCAAGATGTGCTTGCTTTGGGGCATCACTGATAACATTTTCCCCTGTGAAATGTGTGCTGTGGCTCAGACACACTCTGAAATTTAGTGAGTTTTTGGCTGTAGTTCAACAATCCTCCTCTTCTAGGAATGTTCACAGACATCATACATAAATCTCATTAGTCCTAACTGGAATTTTTTACAGACGATTGTCTGTAAAATAACCCTTCCCCAGGCTATTCTAGATCTGTGGCGTTGGCTACCAGCTCACAATGCTCCCTGTCCAATTTTCCAAGTCTCGAGTGATTCAGTCCTTCCTGTCTCTTCTTTCAGCCCTCTCTCTAGCTCTGGGCTCAAAACTGCCCTTTAACACTTACTGATTTTTCAAACACATTCCCACATTCTATATTTCAGCAGCTGTGAGGGGGCAATCGGGCCAAATCTATCCCTCACAAGCAAAGCTTTGTATATTAACACAGCTTTCTCTGCGTGGTGGCATTATAGCGTTGGCTTTAGGAGGCAGAGGAGAGGAGAAGGGAGGCCTGGAAGAAATTACAGCAACCACAGCAAAATAGACACTTCAGTGGAGCCTCTCCTCCCGTATTTAGTGGTATTTTAAGACTCTTGGATTCAGGTGCTGCAGTGAGCCACAGCAGACAGTGTGACATCTTTTATGTGCCTCGTGATCCGTTTGCCAGCTGCTGCTGGTAACACAGACAGGAGGCTTTTGCCAATCCAGTGGAAGTGGAGAACACTCTGGATGTTGGGAACGACGGTGTTTACATGCACTTTTGTCTCTTCTCTTCCTCATTAGCTTCTCTCAACAGAAGCACCCAGAGGAACAAGGAAAGGGTAATTTGGTGACTAAAACTAATGGTTTAACGGGGTTCAGTAAAACTCGTACATGACAAAGATTCTGACTACCCAACAGCATGTGTGTCTGTCCCTGCTGCTCCCTCCAAGGCCTATACTTTGTGGCTAAAATTATGCTCTGGTGACAGACATTTATGTAGAAGTTTTCTTTTGCTGTACTATATTGGGAAAGAGTACACTTTTGGCAGAAAGGAAAAAAGAGGAGCAGAAACAGGAACAGGTCCTTTGCAAAAAGACAGTCTTTCTTTTACCTCATAGCATTTACTAAGAAAAAAGCTAAGGTGCTGAATTAATACCTCACCTACAGGCCAATCCCTTTCCAAATACCATGCATTGATGGCCAGGAAAACACAACCCCCAAAACCAAACAAAACTGAGGTGAAGGCTAGGAGAAGAAACATCCAAGAAAAGGAAGAAAAGCAAGGAATGTTGGGCAGAAGGCACTGTCTACTGGTTGTTTCTCCTGCCAGCCCAGCCTCTATAAAGGTATTTGAAGGCTGTATGCCACAGTCCCTCCCAACACAGACACTAATACATCATGGGCTGGATGGGGTGCAGGGTCACTTTTGACACAAGCAGCAGTGACACAGTCAAAATAATTCATCCAGACTACATTTCTTGCCCACAACTAGACTCAAGGGGAAACGGGTGTTCAGAAGCAAGCCATATTTTCCTGCTGGATCTGCAGACGGTGAATTGGTCAGAGAACCGAGCAGGGGGTCAGATCCACTGGGAACTAATCACAGCCCTGCTGCTGACTTATTGCATTACTCCTTTTACAGCGTTTGCCCAAATTTTCTGTTGCTTCTTTAAAAAACAAAAAACAAACCACCCAACCAACCAAAAAACCAAACAAATCAACCTTCCCTGCTTCCACTGAAATCACTTATACCAGAGCTGTGCTTAGTTCAGCGCCTGAACTCATCAGTGATTTCAATATCTATCCATCCCAAGTGCTGCATACCTGGAATGGGTAATATCTGCAAAATGCCCGGCGTTCCTGGGATACCAAAGTGTTATTATGAGTGCAGTGCACAGTCAGATCATTAAGTCAAGAGTGCTAGAGAAGGTGCTTACCAAGAGGAATGTTCTCACTGTCGGGATCTTGTTCAATTCCATCAGCAGTCTGAGTGCTTTCTCGTGGTTGCTACAGTACTTCTCGTACACAAAGAATTTGTCTTTCTGCAAGGAAAAAACACAGTAACTTATTGACTCAGACAAAACTGGAGTGACTATTTTGTCACAGTTTGATACCAAATTCTTTACAAAGCTGTATGCACTCAGAGCAGCATTAGGGCTGCAGTTTACAAGTAGTGTGTGATGTTCCTCTAATGTGAATACCGTACACTGTTCCACTAATTCCTAACTTACTCTGTTGTAAGTTAACATCAGCTTTCTGAGCACAGAGACTTCCAGCACTTTTCCTCTTAATGTATCACTGAATTAATATAGCCATTGCTGAAAGAATGGATTTTGCCATCTCAGGGACACCTGCATACGTGTCAGGATACTCCAGCAGAGCAGCCCAGAGCAGAGTGAAGCCAAGAGCAAGGGGGCTGACATTTCTGAGCTGTGCTGACCACTCTCACAGGATGAAGAAATAGAGGTGGCTGGGAAGAACCAAGGTCTGGAAGAAGCTTAGAGATCTGGAGGGGAACTATAACACAGAGCAATTAGCTGGAAATCCCCTGCCTTTCAAGGCTGAGGGGGAATGCCCAGTGAGTTGGCTAGTTCACTCTGTGTTCTCAAACAAGCAGCACACTTCACTATTTTGATGCAACACTAAACAGTGGGTCAGCTGTCCGTAACAGCTACCCTAAATTGAAGGATTTCATTAAATACACATAAAATAACCAACACATTACAGACATTAAAGGAAAGAAAAGGCAGCTTCACAACTAGATTGAGGTTTTTACACAGGAATATGTCACACCCACCAGCACATGCAGTAGAATGAAATCCCCTGTTATGAAACAAGGGTCAGCTGGCACCAAGTTCTGCTTTACTGATCTCCAGAACCGAAGACAGTGCACTTCTTCTAAAACAATCAGAGATGCTGAATCCATTGCAAAAAATCAGATATCTGGAAACGCTGAAATGATTCACAAAAGCAGCACTATTTCCATGCCCAAGCAGACATGAGCAAGTTGATCTTTTGAAGGCTGTTGGAAAGGGCTGAACTTTCAGCAGCTATGTTACAAGTTTTCAGTATTGCATTCACTGGAATAAAAGGAGGCTCAAGAGACTGTATGAGGCTTTAATCAGGTTAAAGAATGGGAACATTCAGAAGCCAAAAAGACTCATCAATTTTTGGGTCTTCTCACAATAGTAGTTTCTTTCCTAGTTCAGGTCAGTTTCTACGCCGTAATGCAGTGCCACGCAGAGGTACTCAGACGAGCTATTTCGCATATCAGAAGTAATGTAGATGCACGAGCATGGCACTCTGACAGGGGAAATATGCAAGAGCCTCCAGAGCTGGCATCTCACAGAGCCACAGACAATGCCCTCCAGAACTGGTTGAGACATTCACATAATTAATTTTATATTTAGGATCCTAGCCTGCAAATGTTCTATCTGAATCTTTTCATCTCCCCAGAATTAGGAAGTTTGGGTTTGGTTTTTTTTTCTCCAGTTTTGACTGGAGTCCTAGTACTCTTCAGAGATGTAGAGCTTCCTGTGTTAGCTAAAGGTATCCGCCGCATCTAGCTACTTTTAAGACAGCTCATAGTGATCCATACAAAAATCTACTGCCAACTGAAGGAGTTAACATGAATCCATGGGAATACATGAAAAATAAATTGTGTTACTATCAGTTTAGGAGAATTTGACATTCTGGTCAACGGCTAGATGTACATGTTCAGAGACTGTAAAATGCTTTTGGGTTTGGTTTATCACCAAATCTGCCAATTTTTTTTTTCCCCCCTCCTTGTGCTTCCAAAGGGAAGAATTGAGAATAAACAGATGTATGTCCAAACACAGTAACAATGGTACAAAGCAAATAAAACAGCAGTCACAAAGACTATGGTGCAAAGAGCTGGAATGCAGATGTTTGAGACTTTTATCCTTCATCTACAGCTGTTCATAATAGTACTGGAGTTTAATACTGGGAAGCTGAAAAGAAACAAAGGCTTCTGACCCCCAGATGCAGGAAAAAGCAGGGGTGGGTCCATAGCACAATAGAAAAGAGGCAATTGCGAGGCACAGGATTGTTTTCAACCATAAAAACCGGAGAGTTACGGAATGAGAAGACAGATATATGAGTTTCTCCTACATTTCCTCCTCTCGCCTCTCAACTCCCTGAATGCACAGAGGCAGCATGCTTGAAACTAAAAATAGTAACCATTAACACAACAGCATCCGTTACATCAATGCACACAGTGTCATTGCTCGGGTTTCTGACTGCAGCTTTGAATGCTTAGAGTTTTGGGAGGTTATATTTAGATCACGACAAAATCCCTTTGCTAAAGCTCAAGTCAGTACAATAATTATACACACACCAGAGTGCTTTCATCAAGTATTTTCCAGCTGTCCTTCATGCATGAGACCCACAAATATGAGAACTATGCTTTAAATTACTCAGTGTCTGAAGTGTTTAATTTCCTCTCTGGGTGACATTCAGTCCTGGACTCTCCCATCTCCTGGTGAGGAAATTATCAGTTACATAATTACAGATGTTAGCCCAGGAATTCTGAACCTGCAGTTACTCTATATTATAGGGCAACTATGGTCAGAGATGTGACCACGTCAAAATGTCACCTTCTTACTCAGCAAATCTGCTGGATACACAGCTAGACTTTCTGATTTTGGTGACAGAAGTCTATACTGTTCTCAGTTTGGTTAAAATAAATCTTTAACCAGTAGTTTATTCTCCAAATATGTTATTTTGGGTGCATTAAAACTGCCCACAAATTAGTGCAAATTTGAAAATAGTTTTGACTAGGAAAAAAAAGACACTTGGAAAATTGTTAGAATTTTATTTGGACATATTTTTAACACGGCATGACATTTTCTTCTTTCAAAGCAGGCTGAAGCCAATTTTGCCAACATGAGAAACCTAAACAAAAGATAATTCTCAACAAAACAAGATCCCTGATGACTTAGACAGTAAAACTGATCACTTGCACATTGCTCCTAAAAATGAGAAGAAAATGTGCTTCCCTTCAGCAAGTTTCTAGCTATTACATCACCAAACATCTAGCAATATGGCAATATCAGAAAGAGTGTCCATCAATTCTCTGCCCCTCTGCTCTGCAGGCAGTCATAAGTTTTAATGACTTGCACAAAAGAGCCTATGCTGATGAGGTGTGATTATTCCAAGTGTGGTGTATATGCTCTCTTTCATGTTAAAGACTTGTTCTACCTGCCATTGTGTTTAAGGCTGCAGATTCGATTTTGAATGAACGCTTAAGTATATTCTTTACTGTCTGTTATGGTCATACTGAACGACAACTCCAGAAGAAATTCTAGCACCTAGCATCAGACAATTAACTTTTCACGATCATCTGATCAAATACACTAGAGCAAACAATGTCCGTCTCCTGAAGTAAAAACAATTTTTCACACCTGAATATGTACTTCATCATCTGTTCAAGTACTTCAAAAAGTCAATGTGCAATCATTGCACATTTGGCACTCTGGTAAAATCTGCTTACTTGCTTCAGGTGTTACTCAAGATCTGAATCCTTCTGAGCTGCAGATCCAGGGGAGAATGTCCTAGCATTACTATAAATGGATCAACTCTGACCCGATAGGCTCATAACAACTAAAAGCTGTGTCCTGTTTCTGAAGATCAGTGGACTGTTGTTGAGTGAGGCTTAGAGCCCAAGTAAATCAGGAAAAAGATTCAGGCCTACACAGATCACAGGAAATTCAGGAATCATAGATTTGACGAACAAGACTCAAACACTGTAGTCTGGTGGAACTCCACATGGGGAATCTGGGGATCTCTTAAGGATATATGGCACAAGGAGACTTACAGAAAATAGGCACCACTAAGAAATGCTATGTCTGGAAAAAAAAAAAACAAACAGTACTTCAAGAATTCTCAAACTATTCACCAAATTTATGAGCATTTTTAATTTGAGTTTCTGAAGAAAAGCACCTGTGCTAACATCTGGCTCCTGACAAGGACTTGGTTCATAATCAGGACAAAGAATGACTTTGCCCGGTGATAGGAGATACTCTAATACATTCAAGATTCACAGGCCATGCGTCACTTCCTCACTGCAAACTCCCCTGAAGAGCATTACTTTAAGCACACTGCAACAAGAGAACCTTACCCAAAATATCAAAGAAATGTTACCCACTTTTTCCCTGGGTAAACTGGCTAACAACATGTACTCTGAAAAAAGCTCCTCAGCTGTGTTCCAGGAGTGCATCACTGGAAGAGAACAGCTGGCCTTTTCTCCAGGAAACCTCAAGTGTGCTGCAAGAGCTTCTTGTGGTGGGGAAATACTGCACACCATTTAAAAAAAACCCAACCGGTTTAATAGTTTCAGCACCATTAAAACACCTTCAGGAGTACTGTTTCTGAGGCACATTTTTTATGAATGCCTCTGCTTCATCAGAACAGTCACAATTAGGGAAATAGAGCTTTGGGAGCCTGGGCACAGAGGAACTGAAGACTCACTCTGAACCACAGTTACCTCTGGGATCTCCCTGTCACTTACTGGGAACTCCCTGTGGAAGCCTTTGCACAAATCCCACCTCTCTCGCTCCCAAATACCCACAGCAAAGCTTGTCTCTTAAAACCTAGCACAATCTGCATGCAAGGACAGATTATCTCCTCCTCACTCGACAATCTTCTGTTGACTCTTCCCTACTCAAACTTGAGGTACCACAATGCTCCTAAAGGTATTCCTACACTTCCTTAAGGTAATTATGGATGAGAGAAGCTTTTTCTATTTATTCTGAATCGAATAGACGTTCCTTCTGACTATATGTGCCTTCTGCACAAGCTTCTTCCCAAAGGGATCATGAAACTGTCTATGTCCACGTTATTTGCAATGCACTCCACAGACAGCAATTTAAATGGCTCGCAAACTGCCTCTATCAGAAGACAAATTCTTGCCAGCACTCACCCCTATACATTACAGTTGCACAATTCCTCTATTGTTGCATGTTTGAAAATAAGGAACATTACACAATTGTTAAATTTAACAGTAATGAAGTTACAAAATGATATGAATGACTACATATATAAGGCTTGAATGCAGTCAAACGACAGGATGTTAACACTTGTGGTTGTTCAGTGCCACTCTGAAACATGGCAGACGATTTGACAGCATCACTCAAAAGCCATCTAATTTTGATTCCCTCACTAATGAATACTAATATATTAGTACAGCACATCTTGTTGGTAGGCAATGGTCCTAATGAGCATTCAAGGCTCACCAACATGTTTTTCAGCAGCTGACAGTCAGCCTTCACATCAGATACAATTTTTGGTTACAGTCCCAATATAACACTTTCCAACACTATTTTAATAACTGACACAGCATAAATAAAAATTAAACAAGGAGGGGCAGCTGATAAAGCTCTGAGTAATGAATGGCTGTATAATTGCTGGCCACTCAAACCCGATGAACTGTGAAAGCATGAATTTTGATTATGAAAGCTTAATAGAACATATTTTGATAGAAAGTTGGCCTGTGGTTTAATGGAGTTAATTAGAATTTGGAGAAATGGCTATTCCATACGTGCTTTCTAATTTCAAAAAAAATCTCAGGAGGGCTGCTCCAAGTCAAAAAACGTGCAACTTCAAATTATTATACATGTAAATCAGGTAACTTTGCATTTAAATGAGTCCAGCTTGTAACTAGGTGTATATAATAACTGATCTTGCATGAACAATACACAGAAGAAGAAACAAATTAAACAAGTGAGAGAAGCAATGGTAGGATGAAAAGCTGCAACTGGATATACCTAGCAGTACCAAACTGACCAAGTCATGTTGGCACGCATGACCATACTATGCGTGTAGCAGGAGAACAAACACCGCCACTATCAGGCATCAAGTCAGATGGCACAAAAGTATCTTGTCAAAATGTTCTAAACAACCTGGAATTGGCAGAGTGAATTTGCATCACATTAACTACACTGCATTCTATATCTCTGGCATTCTTGAGCTAGCATTACAAGTCCAAAAGCCAAATTTTATTTACTTTTGAGCTACAGAATGCAGGTACTTATTTATTCCATGGCAAAAGGCTGCGTGTTGTAACTTGTGCTGCTTTTCAGCAAGATTAGCCATCTCACACTCCATTCCATTTACTGAAGGATCAACGTATGCTTACACATTAACTACTGAAATGATGTATTGTCCCTTAATTTTGATCTTTGTAGGTTTCAACTTTAAGTTTTAAAATGCACACAAGAATTCATTTACTTGAAACCATGCTGCTTTTTTGAAACATTTGGAACCAAAGCAGAAAAATTCTCAGCAACAAAACATGGTGAGCTGGGCAAGGAAAGAAGAAAAAAAAAAAAAAAAAAAAAAAAAAAATCAATGGGAAAAGGAAGAGTTTCTAAAAATACTTTAGTTTTTAGCTGAGTTTGATGTAGTTTCCATTGTTCTAATCTCATTCACAAGTTTTTTCCCACCCTACCTATAACTCTCATACAAGACATACATTGTCATAGTATTGCCACAAGCCTTAAAGATTACGGTTAGCTAAGGGACATGGGAGTTTATGACAGGAAACTGCACTTTCAGATAGCGTTAAGTCATTGTACTTACAAATTTTAAGAAAACATTTCCCAGTTCATGCTGAGACTGAGGTTCTGGTTGTAAACAAAATTCTAGGGCAGCCAGGAACTCCTTGTGAACACCAAGAATGTCTTCGATATTAGAAAATAAGATCTGAAACATAAAGAGAAAAATCATTGCTAGCTGTTAATATATCTGAGAACATTTAGTAGTAGTAGTAGCTCCAAAACATTTTGGCTCTAGACTTGTTGTGATAGGATCTAAAGCATAGATAGGGACTCATACAGAAAGAATTACACTGTATTTACCCCGTTCCTGGTTCTCTATGGAAATCTTTATTGCTACTGAAGCACCTGCTGTAAATGAAGGTTGTCTTTCCAGGTACCTGAATAGGATGAATGCAAGCAACATCTTTCAAGTCTAGATATTTCCTACGAGACCAACCAGGTGAATGGAATCACAAGGATCAAATTCACCTTGCAAGAGAGAAACAGGAAGTAATCTGCCTTCCCTTCCCACATGTAAGAAATCACTTTCTGGAAGAAAGGGACTTGAAGCTATCACACACACACGTATCTGTAAATAAGAGATCAAATCTCTGCCACATGGGATCTAGCATTTCACTGGCAGAAGTACAGAATAGCATAAAATGCTTGCAAACCACAAGAGCAGCCTTTTAGAGTTCCCTTTCGCTGATCTCAGTGGTTGCAAAAGGTGGATGTAATGGGATAGAGGCCCCTAGTTTAGATGTGTACTAAACGGTAAATGTGCAATCTCACAGCTAAATGACTTCTAGTGATTTGAATATACACGTGCTAAGGGGAATAAAATGCCAAGGTGAAAGCTGCTATAAACACATAAGCTTTGTAAGTCTTAATTGTTTTCATACAAACATGAAAAGAAAGTGTGAATACACATATAGGAGATGGAATGCTACCTACACAGGAGGAGAAGTTCTGATACATGGTGACATAGCCATCAGTATTGACAGCCACTGGAGGAAAGCCTGAATGGGCAGAGTAAATCCTGGAGTCTGCAGTGATGCACATACTGCAGACATTTTCTATCACTTTGCGTTAACTATGCCACTTGCAAAGAGAAGATATGCAGCGCAGTCAAACCAGCTTGCATATTGGAAGCAGTCTTCCAGGTCTTGCACAGTGAGTGGGTGACACTCCTCTGAACCCCAAAGCGTGCAGCTTGACAGAACCAGACTTCATCTTCCTGGCATCCAGTGGGGGAAGGGATTGAGCCTAACATCTCCCAATGCTTCCCAAAGGAATTTATCATAATGCTAAGCTTTTTGACTTTATGCAGTGGAATTTATTCACCAGATGTGACACTGATTCAGCCTGGTGGACAGGATATCGCAATAATTCAGTAAAATAATAATCTGTAAGTTAAGTCTAACCATCAACGACAGGAATGAAACCTCAAATTCTGATTTAAAACCAGCTTCTCTCTGGTTTTGCCAGGGTAGATGAGATTGGGATTTCAAGAAGTCTTCCTCTCTGCACATACCCAGGTTCAACTCTACACCTTCTGTTATTCAAGGATGGGCACAGTATTTGTCTCAAACTCCTCGTGCAAGCTGGATGCATGTACAGAGCAGAGCATGTTCCCTGTCTTTGCTCCCTTCTTTCTTCAGGAATACTGATCTATGTTAGTATGCACCATCATAAATGCATACTTGCCCTCATAGCTCCTTCTAGCTCTGACTAAACAGAAAGACTAGCACACTGAATTTGCACTGATGGGCTCTGAACCAAAATAAAGCACAGAGAGCTAGGATCATCTGATTGCTTCCAGAAAACTTCCAGTGCAAATTCAAGCGGAGTATATATGGTTCTGTCACATGGCTGAAACTGATGGGATGACACGGTAGCCTCTGTCTGCGTGGCTTTGCCAGAAGCTGTGCCAAAAGGGGATTAACAAGAAAGAGGACCACATCTGTCAGGGATGATTTTATCCTTCAGAAGCAGTCTTCAGGGGGTATTTTTTCATCCAAGGAATATCTGCATAATCTAATGAATTCCATGGTGGTCAGCAGCAGAGCTCTGCTTGCAGCAGAATTTGCAGATAACAAGAGTCACTTGAAAATCAAGGCAGCAAATCAATCTTTATTGCCTGTGCTTTCCTATCTGACACACGGTTACCATTTATAAGCCTCATGCCAGGATCTATGTCTGGCAGCTTGTGCACACCCCCAAGTTGTACTGCCTTCAGTCTACCTTATCAGTAAAACGACACCAGTGTCCTGCTGTGAATGTCGCATAATACTAACATATCAACAGAGTTACTCCCACATGAGGCAGCAAATAAACTAAAAACATTTTTTAATGATATTTCTGTTTTTAATGATGTTTAATGATGTTTAATTCTGTTACTCAGTGGAGTCCTTACAAAATCTGTGCCTGGTATAGGACTCAATGTGGCCATTCTGGAAGGGGATTCAGTGGCCAAAGATTACTGAAGTCTTCAGTGCTCAGTGCCAGCTGTAGGAGAAATGTGCAAAAACAATATTGGAGCAATAACCCAAAGTATCTCAAAAAGCACTTTCTCCTTTTGCTCAGAGGTGACTGCCAGAATACTCTGTATTTTCCTCTAGACATTTCTGCCACATAAAGAAAGAGAGGAAAAGACACGCTTCTCTTTACACAAGCTGCCAAACCATTTATACAGTCTCTGCTACCATCCTCGCTGCTGCCAGCCACCTCACAGCTCTCTGGTGACTCAAGGAAGTTATGAGGAGTCCCAACACCACCTTGCTTGTCCTGCCTCTACCAGCAAGAGGGGAGAAAGGAGAGGGAAAGAATGAACTACTATTTTTCAGCTGCAGGAAAGACAATGATATTATTTGGGGTAGGTGGAGAAGGGGAACAGGAGGACGAGATAATACTGACTTTGATCAGGAGAACTGTGCCTTTGTGATTCTGTTTCACCAGCAATCGGCCTAGGCCCTTATTACTGAAGAGAAGCTCTGTTATTGAAAGCTGGGTACTGTATAATAAGAATAAATGAAGTCTCTCAGTAGCCTCAAAGAGATCCCCCAGGCACTTCAAGAATGATACAATAATGAAGTGGTACTTCCCCAGAGGAATGTGATGAAACTTCAAATACAAATACATTTAAATTAGCAGAGAAAATACAGATTCTTCTGCAGGCACCACATCTGATTATGTGGAGGACATAATTAATATTAATTTTTATCATATATGAGTCATGATCTAATAATAACTTTCATCAACATCTGTGGCTGTTCATCAAAATTGGCAAATGGTGTAGGTTTATTTCTGATGTAGAGCTTACTTTTTGCACAGTTCTCTGCACATGAGATCTACTGTCACTCCCACTTGCAGTACTGCATCCAGTTCTGGAGCCCCCAACATAAGAAGGACATGGACCAGTTGGAGAGAGTCCAGAGGAGGCCACGAAGATGATCAGAGGGTTGGGGCACCTCTCCTGTGAGGACAGGCTGAAAGAGTTGGGGCTGTTCAGCCTGGAGAAGAGGAGGCTCTGGGGAGACCTTATAGCGGTCTTCTGATACCTAAAGGGGGCTGATAGGAAAGACGAGGAGAAACTCTTCAGCAGGGGCTGTTACAATAGGACAAGGGGTAATGGTTTTAAAATAGAGGGAGGTAGATTTAGATTGGATATTAGGAAAAAATTTTTTACAATGAGAGTTGTAGACCACTGGAACAGGTTGCCCAGAGAGGTGGTGGATGCCCCATCCCTGGAAACATTCCAGGCCAGGTTGGACAGGGCTGTGAGCAACCTGATCTGGTTGGAGACGTTCCTGCTCCTTGCAGGAGGGTTGGACTGGATGGGCTTTAATGGTCCCTTCCAACTCTAACTATTCTATGATTCTAGTCACTTGTGTACTTTTTCTTCAGCCACTCCCAAACTTACTTCAGATTCTAGACAATGAGTTTCTGGGGAACAGGGACTTTCAAACTGGAAGACAGTGAGAGGCTTAGCTCCACAAAGTTGCCAAGCTGTGTTGCTACCAGCCCCTTCTGATGTCTGTCAGTCAGTGTTACAGTATTGCTAGCCTGTACAACAAATAGCAAAAATGGGGGCTACAGCACTGCCCGGATCCCTGTCCATTCAGGTAACAGTAGTGTGTCAAACAGAGGACCCAAGCCTTGGGGAAACGCATGCCGGCTGCAGTAGCGCTGGCTGGCATGATATACCTATCATTGCTGCACTCTACAACCACAACTCTAAAGGGCAGAGCTTCTGCTGATTTAGGAGCTGCAGGATCAAACACAAGCCCCATAAATAAGCCTCTAATGGCAAACAAGCTGCACCATATCTCACTGATCACGAGGTTTCACTGGTATATGTGTACAAAGAGGGTTCTCATCCCATATGCATATGCGTACAGGGAGAGTTCTTAAGCCAAATTACTACAAGAAAGTGTTACTTGCATTTATGAAAATAAGCAACGAGGCCTCCTATGACTATAGGCACTAGAGAAGCTAGTACCTTGCAGCTCTGTGTTCTATGTCCCATATCTCCCTCCAGTGAGACATTCTTTCAGGAACCTCCTCATGCAAAGGTCTCCCATTACTTAGTCCTCCCACAAGAACCAAATTCCTTCCTATTAGAACAAAAGGAATAATCCTGCCTCCTTCTCATAAGCTGTATCAATTTTAGATTTGTAAAAGACAGCAGATGCAAATTGGCTAACTGAATACTGTCAAGTAAAATAGACATGGGCTGTGCATTCTCTGCTTTCCTCTCAAAGACACTGAAAAGGCCTCTCTGTCCTCTACCCACCGTTTCACAAATCTTACCAAAATTTAGTATCTCTGACAACACTACACTGTTGTCAAATTTTACTGAAATTAGCTGCTGGGATGAAAAATTGCTGGAAGATGACAGCTATTCAAATGGGCAAACAGATTGACAGATAAACTGTCAACATGAGCCTCTTTTACTTAGGGAATCAGCTTAATAATAAGCATCAATATGGCATGAGGATACTTGATATTCATACCCCTGAATCTAGCTTTTCATTACCTATCACTTTCCCTACCAAGAAAATGAGGAAGATAGAAGAAATACCTTCACATTCTCCTCTGTTATGTACTTCTCAGTTTTGTCCACAGCATTCTGGCGGATCCGGTGAAGAAATGCCTGCAGAGATAAAAAAAAGATTATGTTCAACTGACTTGATATAGTTTAATGTCAGTCTTTCATATCTTCTAGTTTCCCATCAACACAGGGTGACTGATTACCTTTAAGACCTAAAGAATGTAAACATTTACCAAATCACCACTACAGTTCTTAGATTCAGGGCTGCACTCAGAGCAACACAAAACACATTTCCTTCAATGTTGTTGGGCTTTGCCAGGCAATAAGCGTCTTCCCTCTGTTGAAACTTTTAGACTTAATTGCTACTACCAACAGACAACAGCAAGGGTCTGTTTGGTTTTTCTTTGAAGGTGTCCCCTCTAAGATGCAGTGGTTTTGACTTTGGGAGGTAGTGTGCCTGATGCACATCAAGAGTTATGCCAGCAAAAAGGACTGCAAAGAATGACAAAAGGACATTCATGCTGCTGGAGCTGAGGCACGTCCAAGCTATGAGCTTGGGTTATGGACAAGTTCAACACACTCAATGCTTGGGGAGGGGAAATGGAAATCGCCAGACAGTGCCTGGGACACTATCCTGTTTGCTGTTATTTCATCTGGTTAAAAACAGAAAAAACAATGCTGGAACTTCACACTTAGGCCAGCCCTGTACAACTTTGGCTTTAACAGACAATCAATGAAAAGCTCCAGGCCAGATACAAATGGACAGTGATCTGAGTATCAGCCTTCAAAGCATAATTTTGTCTACTGAAGTCAGGACCTATTTGCATTTGCAGTGAACATACCCACAACATATTTGATCCAATGAGAAGGGTTTAGCAAAGCACTCTGTGGGATTTCTACCTCACGTCTCTGCTGTTTTAGCAACCATTGGCTAAAGGGCACCTCTGAACTGAGTGCAGGGAATTTTGCCTTGCACAGGCATCAGCAGCAATACAAATACCTGCAGGTGAGACTGAAGGAAAGGCAGTGAGGACAGAATCTGCTGTGATAAACTACATGACCCGTGTGCAGAAGGGTAGAGGGCTTTCCTCTCTGTCCTTGTTAGTGGTTTCCAACTCACCTCCCACACAAAGGAGAGAGCCCTGGGAGTGCTGTGAACAAGGAAGAAAGAAACTTTTCTTACCCACCTGAGACAGAGAGGGGAAGTGGGTCATTTCTTTGTATTTATGGTACAAAGCAGCTTTGTTACAGCTTGATAATAAAAGGCTTTTAAAAGTCGAACTATTCCTGAGCAATGCCCAAGTCAGCTGATGCACACTCAGCTTTTTCGTTTCCTTTTGCCTGTTGGGATTGGCATCAGCTTACAACCTGATAAGAGGCAATATCAGTGAACCAAACTTGGAGCTTTCGGGATGCCTTCGCCTCTGGTATTTTGGTAAAAAAAAAAAGTGAATGTGTCCCTCTGCCTGACTGCCAGCACTAAAAGGGGCACATCTTTGTTCCTGCTTAACCATGGCTCTCTGTCACTTGTCAGCCATTCACACTTTACAGGACAGGCATCAATTAAAAAAAAAAAAAAAAAAAAAAAAAAAAAAAAAAAAAAAAGAGTAATTACAGAGGCATGCAGACCCCACATTTTTTTTTTTTTCCAGCCCTGGATTCTCAACCTGCTTTTGAACAAATTTCAAGGACTATAACTATGTTGCTCTTCTTGTATTGCTACACAAGGAGGAGATCCTGGCTAGATTCCCACTAGATACGGAGAGCCTGGAGCAGGTTGTGTAGATTAATAAGCCTGAAGAACAGATTGCTGCATTAAAGGAATAGAACAAGCATGCCAGCAGCGGAAGAGGCATTTTATAAGAACCAGCCAGTCCACCTTGCCAATAATCTGGCCAGGAACTGTTGCAATGTCAATGTGCTGCCCAGCATCTTGGCAACAGTCAGGGAACTGAGATGAAGTGTTCAGCACGATGACTAATGGCAGGAGGATTGACGGGAATAGCTATTGCCCTCCCACTTCAGTGTTGGGTGCTATATCTGAGCATTAACAACCAGGCATCTTATTTATATGTGGTAGCACATCATATTAAAGTCACTTATTCTCAAAAAGATAAGACAGGCAGAGACTTTTCCTTGCTTTATTCACATATCTGTTTGGGGACCACAAATCCAATTGGAATGATTAATTAATCCACACAATTAGCAGCTCCACTGGTGACTAAGTTACCTGCGTATTAGTCCTGGTATGGTGGGTCTAATAATAGAAAGCTGGTAAACACAAGTGCAAATCACATTAGCTGTTACAGGCTAGTCACTAAAAAACACTGAGTCTGTGTTAATCTAAAAACCAGCTTTTCTGTGATGCTTCTGAAAAGATCATTTAATGTGAGTGGGAGAAAGGGAGAAGAGGAGAGAGCAAAATCAGACAGAAAATGAGAAAGGCATAGAAGCAGGGAGAGAGTAGAAAGGATGAAAAACATGAGAAGCAAAGAGGTTGTCAACTTCACAGATAGTTTGTCAAATCTCCTACAGCCTCTGATTTGTCTTGATGTGCACGAACAGCAGTCTCTCTAGTAATAATAGAGCAAGACAGTTACAAGATATTTTGGTCCTAGACATTTAGTAGTCTACTTTTCAAAATGCAGACTTCCAAAAATCGAAACTTAGCAGATGCAGACCTATTTGTTCCTCAGTTTTCAACATCTCCTCATGTGCAAACAGAATCCTTTGCAACACAATCATTCAAATTAAAAAGTATGATAAACACAAGCTACTGAACAGCAGCTCACAGAGCTAATGTCGCACACCCTGTTCACATGACAATACTGCTTTCCTTCCAAACCACTTCTAGCTTAGAAAAAGCAGCCCTTTTCCCAGATATGTTCTTCAGACATTCAAGTCAATGTCTTCCAAACTTCTCAAGGGATTTTTTTGTTCTACTGGTTTTACTAGGCTCTAAGTCCACCTGCACCAGCACCATCCCTCTATTCACCTAGTGACACAGACTAAGATCCATTACACAAGCAGTATGCAACTCTCTGCGAAACACAAATACAAGGAGTGGTATGATCTTTTATTAGACCAATTAATTTATCTGGAAAATCAGACAGGTATTTGAGCCAGGACATCACAAAGGTGATGAAAAAAGAGAAGGGCTGGTGGTGAATATTAGAAAATTTGCCATTCTTGTATCTTATTTATAGTCCAAAACACATTGTTATTGAAGAGGAAGTAGTTGAAGGGGTAAAGGCTTTTCTGGTCACCTAAAAAGTTACTGAGACAAACGCTCTCTCTGGCTGCTCCAACCTCTTCACACTCTACACAACTCATGTATGAATTCAAGGAGTTTAGTCTTTGATGTTTTCCATGAGGAACTGTCAGGAACCCCTCAGTATAATCACCTTCAACCGCAACACGTCTGATCTCTGCAAAAACAAACTCTCCTCCAGGGATATATGGAAGTACAGGGGTGAGCTTTCTTGGGAACTCTTGAAAAACACTCCTAGGACTTGGGAACTCTGAAAACATTCCTAGGCCAAAACAGGATAAACATGATCACCTCTCCACCACAATCTAAAGTGGAACACTACTGTGGCGTGTTGTTGGTTTCCTATGCTTACAAACTCTCAGGGATTCAAGGAAGGACAGCAGCTCATGATACACACTATACTGAAACAACCACCACATATCAGATCAGTAAGATACTGTTGAACAGCAACAAAAGTAGACTCTGCTCCTTTCTATCTGCTTATCGTATGCTGGACAGGACTGATAAGGTTAAAAGTTTCACCAAAAAAACCCCAACATATAAAAAGATGGCAGATAACATGACTTCTTGCTTATCAGCAAAGATGCTGCATTTGCTCTCTTGCCATTTGTAGTGTTCTGCTGTGCTCAGACTGGGCCAGGTCTCTGAGCAACTCCAGTTGTACAGTGGACTACTGCTTGCACAACAGAAGAGGAGAGAAGGACTGGTAGGGTCCAGAACAAAAACAGGTCACGGGACAATGTGGGGAAAAATGTGAAACCAGATTGATAAGTTTTCATTGTCCTGATAAAGGTCTGTGAAGGTCTCATCTTCCTTGTGTGCGCTAATCATTAGGAAAACAGCCCACAGAGGATTTGTTTTTGTTTAAAAGATCTGCTGCTGCATCAACATAACATTTATTTGTGCACTGTGACTTGTTGCCCTAGAGGTCTGCAGCTTCCAAACTCAGCAGGCCATGTCTGATGCTCATGTCATGCACAAACACAGCTTGTAGTCTGTCTTACGGTACAAATGCCTTGCAGGAGTCAAGCAAATATATGACAAATTACAATGAGTGCAGCGAAATGCTTCTTTTCTGCACCATGTCACATTAGATAAGCTCCTTCCATTAAATACTAAGACAAACACATTACAAATCTAGGTATAAAAGTTCATTTCAGTAAATAAGTTATTTTTAATAGTCCCTTTGTCACGCAGGTGTTTTGTTCTCCAGTTTGCTATGCTTACAACGTATTGCTGCAATGAAACCTTGTTGCTTTGAGTCTCTTGGCTGCACCTCCGACCAGCAGCAGCACAAAGCATACTTTAAGGGAAGAATCTGGTAATTGTGAGTTGTTCTCACATGAAACAGACTGAAATAACCGGGATTCCTCCCAAAGGTTTTTCAAATGGCCCTTGTTGAACTTTTACTAAGTCTTAACTTTAAGGAAAATTAGCATTTATCACTTTCTATGTAGCATGAAGTAACACATGGCAAATACTAGGGACAAGGTAGCGATATTTTGCTCATGCCCCTTCTCAAAATTCTCCTTTAAGGCAGATACTTCCTCAAATGTTCAGAAATAGCAAGAGCAAGGCAGGCAAACTGTGCATAACTGCGGGAAACAAAAGGGAGAACAGAAACAGGCAATGGTGAGGCAACTGGCTACCACATCCAGAAGGAGGGGTATCTGAACGCGCAATCCTGGAAGCCCGTTTTCTGAACGGGCGATTGCAATTTCATATTGCCCTTAAGAGACAAGTGAGGAAATTGTTAAACTCGTCAGTGATCAGGACTGATTGAGAACCACACAGGGATCTAGACGAGCCTGGTATTTTCACTGCTAAAATGAATAATTTGCTTTACACTTGTGCAATCATTTCAAGTTTCTTCCAAGTGCAGACATTTCGATTCTACAAAAATATGCTTACAGTGAAAAATTGAGAGGTGACATGAACAATGAATGTCATCATTTGACATCATTAGCATCTTCACCTTGCAAGGACAGCATAGGGACTATGCATTAATCTGTCTGACAATACTGAGTAAAACTTGTCATGAATATTTGAACAAGAAATTGCAAGTCTAAGTTCAATTTCCTTTCCACTGAATAAGTGTTGCCACTAAATGTGGCTGCCTTCATTGCAGTACAAGAGAGATACCAAAAAACTCCATTGTCTTCAGCAAAGCAGCTTGAAAGTCCTGTGGGAGCACGGCTCTACTGAAATAGTCTGATGATTTAAAATGAATGTTTGCTGAAGTTTGTGTTTTAAGAGCAGGTGCATCCTTGCTCATGTTTCTCAATTGTTAGCTTTGAACCTTGTCATCCTGACCATGTTCTTTTGCTTTCTATCAGATGTGCAGCTTATAAGCTAAAGCTCTGCACAAATGACAGGAAACATAAATATCCTGCATCCGACATGTGAACTGCAGTTCTCACCTGCACTGAAGTCTGAAAGACAATGCAATAAATCTCAAAATAATGTCATAACCGCACAGGGCTATTCATACAAAGTAAATCCCATCACAACTTCCCCCCCCTTCATAACAACTAAATGTGCATTTCTACAGAAGTCTTTCGGCATCTCCCTTTAAGCATGTTGTGAACACCTGAACGCAGATCTTTCACTGAATGGTAGCACAGCTTTGAGTTACCACCACCCAGGAATCAAGTCCTCTCAACTGGAGGTGAACCTACATCAGTTCTACTGTTCCTAGAGTGGTCTGCAGTACTGTGCACTGTTAATCGGCATCTACTGACTTCCCTCCTCGAGACAGATGAAGTCATTCTTGTGTAAATTCAGACAACCGGTTTTCAAACACCTCTTACCTTCCTGGACAAAACCCAGCGTATACATGTAGAATACTGGGCCAGATTCAGGTTTTTTATCTGTGAAATTTCAGTTACAATACTGGAAATAAGAAGCAACTTATTAGAAATCACCAGTATTACACATGCAAAATGGAACGAGATTGAAGTAACTCTACTGCTTTTAAAGAATATATTACTGTTCCCTTACACTGTAAACTGGCAATCCCATATTCACTCATTGCTCAATTACTGGCTGCTATGTTAGGATTTCTATAAAAACACATTTTAAATTATCAGTGTCTGGTAAAGGAGTAAAGAACTTAAGCATCTGATAAGTACATTATAGTGAAATTCCTGTATAAAGTGTTTCACCTATGAAGAGCATTTTTCTCTAGATCCTCTTAAAACAATGAAGAGCCACAGCTGTGAGAGAGAGCAACTCTGCAAAAAGTAGCTCAGGTCTACAGCTCTACAGCCAAATTAATTCATCAGCAAACAGCTGAACAGGGACTTGTGTGGTAGGCAAAGGTGTTTACTAAGAGGAAATAGCATCAGAAATATCTTTTATTGCCCTACTTTCAGGCTTCCTGTGTATCAAATTTGCATTAAACCCTCATATATGTATTTTTTGATCTGTCCCCTGAAAAGGAACTATTACCTAACCAAGATGATTTAGAAAAAAAAAAAAAAAAAAAAAAAAAAGGTCAGGTACACAACAGAATAGCCAACAGATTTCTGCAAACAGCTCAGGCAGTCCGAGCTGTGAGCTTGCAGCACTGCCTACTACTAAGCAGAAGGTCAAATAGACTCTACTGTATGGTTTTCAAAACGACTCTTCTTTTACAAAGGTTACAGCCCTTGCATAATCTTGGGCTATGTTAGACAGGAAATTAGGTTAGCTGCTTACAGTGATCACCCATGCTCTATGATACTCATTTCACTGGTTTTGAAAGCAAATGTGAAGATCTCTGTCTTCAGAACTATTACTCCCATATCCCTGGGGACAGTGTCTTTTTGCTCATATGCCCCAACTCCACCCCCCACACCCACTTTTCCTTCTTTTAAGAAGATTTTTTTAATTCCAGTGTTGTCATTTAGAATAGCAACCACAAAAGCATGGATGTTATAGAATGAGTCATCTCTTCCCACAGAAGACTGCATGATCATTTGCAAAAAACAGACTTCATCTCAGGTGAAACTGCAGAGGCCATCAGAAAACAAACACAGCTTCATTTGCAAAACCCAGATGTATCACACAGGGGAGATCTTTTTATCTGAAGCATACTTTCAACAGGTTTATTTTTTAAATGTATCAATATATAAGCAATAGATACACCTATACATATTAGAAAATCTCCACTGATACTGACAATTTAATAAACTTTAATCTCTGATCATGGCAATTTGAAACCTCTTCCCCGCTTCTCAGTCTGACATATGGTGAATCCTGATAAATACCAAATGAAATATGGGGAAGCATTCAGAAACTCAGCTGTTTAAAATTCTGTAATTGTATGTATAAAATGTTTTACTGAAGAAACTGGATTATTTCTTTATATACTATACAAGAGAAATAGGCACTACTTATGTCAGCTATATGCCTGAGATTGTTCCAAAAATCAAACTGATTTGTCCTTAACCAAGCCTGCATTTTAAGGCTGATACATTTATGACCACACTTGCCTGATTTATCTTACATCTGTCTTGCCATTCACTGTTATGCTGTCTGTAACATCAGAATTAATGCAAACCAGTTGCAAAATACTGGCATTGCATAGCATCATGGTTTTCAGTGGTGGTTGAGGGAGTCAGACATTCCAATTGCTTTCTACTTACGTTGACTCTCTTGACATGAGTCCACCACAAAATAGTTTCTGTCAACAAATCACCGTGGCTAGGATTCATCTCATCTAATTGCACCCACCTAAAAGTTGAAGCCTATCCTGTGTTACTGACACAGGTTCCCTCTACAGCAGAAAGGAATGAGCGGGGAACTTCAGATGAGGAGTCACCGCAGTCCAGGAGTGATGTTTAAGAAGAAAGGCTGAACTACCCTCTAGAAATACTGTTCTCTTTCCATCAAGAGAGCACCTGGGTTACAAGTTTAGATTAGATCACCTTCCTTGCCTGTACCAGTTTCCCAGCATCTGCAAATACAAAGTTCCAGGGCAATAAGCATTACTAAATCATTGCTAAAAGTGAATCAGTGACTGTGTCTCTCAGCACGGATGCTATGAACATGGGAGCATTGCAAGTTGACATAAGCAAAGTTAACATGCACAGACACTCTCAGCACAGTTGTGTTTTGGGGCTCATCACAAGTGAATTGATCTTAGAATTATTGAACGGTTAGGGTTGGAAGGGACCTTCAAAGCCCACCCAGTCCAACCCCCCTGCCAGGAGCAGGGACATCTCCAACCAGATCAGGTTGCTCAGAGCCCCGTCCAACCTGGCCTGGAATGTTTCCAGGGACAGGGCATCCATCACTTCTCTGGGCAACCTGGGCCAGTGCCTCACCATTCTCATTGTAAAAAACATTTTCCTTATGTCTAGTCTAAATCTAGCCTCTTTTAGTACAAAACCATTACCCCATGTCCTTTCACTACAGGCCCTGCTAAAAAGTTTGTCCCCAGTCCAGTAGCACTTCCCAGAAAAAGTAATTTACAAAGAAAGGTCCAAAAAGATCAGGGACTATGTCTGTATTTCCAGTCTACCTATGTTTACACCAGAATTCTGCAAGAACAAAAAAAAAGTCAGATCAAATTAATTCATGCATAGACAGATGAAGGAAGGTGAAACCAAAGGGAAGTGAGAGTGAAATATGTTGCAGTTTCTCACTCCAGAGACAGATCCCTTTCTTAAGGGCGGTTTGTTTTCATTTGAATTACAAAAAACTTTTTGTGAAGTAAAAGAGAAGGTGGTGCTGCAGATGGGCCCATTGTCTCTTCTCTACCGCTGCCCTGACCTCTGCTATCCCCTCCTCCCCACCCACTCTCCCCCCCCTCACCCCATCTGATCAGAAGATCTCAGTTTATTTCAGGGTCCAACAAAAGCTACATTTCTCACCTTTGAAATCCTTCAGGAATAATTTCTACTAATTTCTTCATATCTCCCATACTTTGTCTCCCTTGACTTCTCTTCACACTCTCACTCCTCTCCAACACCACCCCTAAATCACTTTCAATATTCTCATTATTGTAGATATAAAAACAACAAACTTCTCCGCAGATCCACAGCTTAAACATGTCCTTCTGTGAATATCTATTATCCCTGTATGACTTCATCCCATTTTTAATATCAACAAAGTATTTGTTTAGATTTTCAAAGGAGCTTAAGAAAGTTATGTGCCTAATTCTCCCAAGCCTTTGAGATATTCTCCCTTTTATTGGCCTCTTCATGTCTTTCTCCCTTCTGCAATCATGAGATGACTTTGATCATCTTACTGCACTGTGGAACTCTTCAAAATGCTTTCAGGACGTAGTTTGTTTGAATAGTGTGTTTTCCTTCATTCTTCTTCTATGTAGAAGAAAAAATCCTGACTTGTCTATGTGTGCTTAGCTTCGGGAGTAAGGGCCCAGTAAACAACATGTAAGTACTTCACGATTTGCCTGCAGACTACAGCCAGTTCTAGATTAGCGATGTCTCTATTAAGACTCTATCAGTCCCAGGGAATCTTTAATCAGGTTTCAGGCTCTACACAGCTACTCCTTTTTCAAGAGGGATCCAGAAACATCAGAGTGACTAGAAACATCAAGCGGTCCCCAGAAATAGTAAAGTCCAGGTGTTGAATGTAATTGTAGCAAAAATTGAAATTTCTTCAATTAATATTCTAATATTCCAATTTAAAATAAAGAACTTGGATAGCTGAAAGATTATTCTTTCCCTTCTCCACTCTGTCTCTTTCCAGTGATGGTGTCTTAATATGTTAAACTAAATAGACAGGACAAAAATTTTAAAATGAAATCTGGAGTCATTAAAGTCCATAGAATTTTTCACATTCACATGCAACATAGGCTAGGACTTCACCAATACTATCATCTCAGCAGGTAAGAATCATAGAGAATAGACAAAAGCTTAGAAAAGGTTGAATCTTTTCTTGCATACTCAGTTTCTGAATATGTGTAATAAGCTGATCATTTCAGAGCAATGAAGTTAACAATTTTACTTCAAGTGAACGTTCAGGCAAACAGAACTACCAAAATGTGCAGGGCTGTAAATGTAATCTTCACTGATTTGCACGTGAAGACCCACCTGACAATCTGGCCTTAGTCATCCCATTGAGTTTATGTGATGATAATGAATATCATCACATCAATTTTCAAACTCAGACGGATTGAATCTCTGAGCTAACTGAAGCAGACCAGTTCAGTTTACTGCCACCAGGTTCACCTACGCTTTCTAAGTTACATTGTGGATCTACACTGGGCCCAAGTACCACGATTTGTACCTACAAACTTGATCTACATTGTAAACATGCAATAAAATCCCAGGATCCAATTTCACCAGGAACATTTTGTCCATGCCCAGCTGATACATACTTAAGAGTCTCATAAGCCAGTTTAGCATGAGACTTTGGGTCTAAATAACGAGACTGCTTCTATGGATATCTTCTGAAGGAGATGTCTATCTGATCTCAATTCATTTGTATATGAGCAGCTAACAAGCTCAGTCTGCCATGCACTGACTTACCCATGCTAGGTTTCTATCAGTTTGTGTATCAAGTTAATCTCTCAAATGTATGTATAATGTATAAATATTTGTGCGTGCTTCTTAAGTTTAAAAAGACCTAAGAGTACAAGCTGACTGAACAGAATTGTACCTTCTCAACTGATAAAATTCAGAGCTACAAAAGAACCAATGAAAATTTCAAAACTAGACCTTCCACCTTAGAGAGGTCCTCAGGAGTATTTCTGTCAGACCTGTTTACACACTCACGGGTTTCCTATTAATCAGTCTTCGTAGCTGAGGTAAAATGGGAAGCACTGAAACCTGTAGGTGCCTTATCCAGAAAATAAGCACCAGAATTGGCAGTAACTACTAGAAATCCCAGTGAAACTGTCCTGATTTCAGGCATATTGGCCACCAGACTTTAGGCAGCAAACAGTAATAACTGCATCCGAGAATCTCCTTGCAGGTATGCTAGACACAGGCACAGTCATGGTCAAGGAACTTAAATTCCAAAGTTATTTCTAGTTTAGGAGACTATCCTGGTATCTGCTTGTGCAGAAACCACAGTCAGCTCCCCTCATGCTCCTTACAAGCAGTAGCATCTGTACAGGCTCCCTGGCTGGGGCTGTAAATTCTTAAGGAACTTTTCCTCCTTCATAATCAGCAACTGGGGCTGTGGTGCAGCACACAAGTATTAGCATTCCTGGCCTTTGGAGCTTGAAATTTCCTGCAGGGAGAAATCTGCTTAAGTGCCTGTGGTGTGACAATGGGGAACGCAGCTTTCCGTGGAGGCAGTACAAACCCCACAAAAGGCCATGACATTCTGGGATTCTCACCACTGGAGCCTAAGGAGCATGGCTGTTTCTGTGTAGCCTGTGAAAGGTTTCCAAGAACTTCAAATGCATGGAAAAATATGTGATTTGGTGAAAAGGAGTAGAATCCCAGAAGGGGAAGATGGGGGGCAAAGGGGGTGTGGAGGAAGAGGGAACTCCAACTGCCCCAAGCCTTTAATAGAAAAGACAGGACGGGCCAATATTCATGGAAGCAGCTCTGTCCCCCTCCTACTGGAGCACTCCAGATAATGTGCGGTTCATGCAGCTTGGGCTGCTTTCAAGAAGCAAACAGCATGCCAAGCTCTCCCTGCTATGAATTCTCCCACCTCATAAAGCCAGCTGTTGGAGTATGTTTATCTGTGAGCTAAAGGATTAACCTTTTACTGGTAAACTGAAAGGAAAATTAATCTCAAGGAGGACATCGATCTGAATTTTCATCTTCCCCATGCAAAAGCCACAATACAACGTCACACATCACCCCCACTGAAATCAGTGGAAGTAAAGTTTAGTCTCCAATTTATCGTCTTTATACAAACTGCTGGTTTGGCCATGCTGTAGGTCTTCTGAGAAAATAAAGTATCTGTTTACAGAGATATCCACTTCTATATTTTGACTACATAGTAAATATTTGTCTGTATTACAATTTCATAATTCACTAAAGAATAATGCTGTCAATAAGAATGAAAGGTCTCTAGTCTCTGATCAGACCACAAACCTCTTTATAAGTACAAGGAACAAGTTTGCAAAAGCTACCTAGCACTTAACACACCTTTTCTATCCAAGCATTCAGGCTTTTTCACTTAACTTTGATTTAAAACAAACAAACCAAAACAAAAAAACCCAAACTTGGTTTCAGCTACACTATGATTTCACCTCAAGAGAGGTATTTCCAGGCAACATTACAGGAAATATTGCAACATTTGACTAAATCTAACTAGTCAAAAAAGCTGTTAACTTAGAGGGGTTTTTTTTAAAGAAACACCATGCATTTATACTTCCTACCACAGAACAGAAAGGAACATGAGGTGCCACTTTGCGTGTACCGTACCCTCAGTAGGTGCTCACAGATGAGTGCTGATTACGCTTGCATGCAGAGGAAGATGGGTTGCTCACGCAGCTGCACCTTGCAAAATCTGCCTTGATGTATTTGCAATTATTTACACACAAAAAAGAGGAAAAAAGAACAAGTGTCTTTCACATGTTGGTTTAAAAGAGGAATTAGAAAAATTAACCTTACAAGCACATTTTTCATCACTAGCCCCGAGCAGGAACAAACAGCTTAGCTGATGAAAAGCTGCTTGCTGAAAGTACAGTAGCTGATCTGAGCTAGCTGTCCTAACTGAGCCCAGTCCAACAGCACCTGCACCATTTTCAAGTGTGCACCATCTGACTGCAGCTGTTCACAGTAATGGCACACTGTTTTCCAGCTATCTTTCCTATCCTGGAATAAAGTAGTAAGCAAAGACTGAACTGGACAAACAGGCAGGAGAAAAACCTCAGTTAATTATGAAATATGATGCAAAAATTTAAACCAAACCAGAAGTCTCCCTGAAGGCAGATAATGTCATTTGTGGGCCTTGCTTTTTTTTTTTTTCCTTCTCTTTCCCAAACAGCACTAAACCCCTAACCTCCACACAAAGGCACAAGCCCACTGCAGAGGTCTGAAGCCGACCTCTGCTCACAGAGCACACCTCAGAAACATCCTCAGAGGGCTTATTCACGTCAGGGATCCTGCCCAGTTTTACAGACTAAAAATATTTGGGCTATTCATAAAAGCACCAGTTTGAGGTGCCTAGCCAGACCTGAATTCTTCACTGTGTTCAATACTGTAACCTGTCCCATTCCTTCTCAGACAAGTGGAAAAATACGCCATTTTGCCAAGTCGAAGAGCTAGACAAGAGTGCGGTCTAGAAATATCGCCTGTCCTACTGCCCCAAGCCAGCCAGAGAGCCAAGTTTCATAGTTCCCCTTAACGTACATTTATTTTGTTGTGACAGACTAAAGAAAAGCTCCCTCTCATTGTGGCATTTCTTCTCTGCACACATGTTCTTGCAGAACACAATCATATCACACAGTGTTAAACCCCAGCTTCCTCTGAATCAGAGCAAAGAATTAGACCATTATATTTTAAGCATAAAGGGGAAGTTGAGAGAGAGCAAAGCTCGCTAGCAGACTCCGAACTGAATAGCTCCAGCAAGCAGACTGCCCTCCCCAGCATTCCCATGGCCTCTGACTTGTTTGGAACATTCGCGAGGACATAAGAGTACTGCCTGGGTACGTACCAGGATGGACTGGCCTCTCAACTGTATTAAAAGGCTGTATTAAAAGGTCATCTTCACTTGGAGCTATTTAGAACCGACAGGTCAAATGGTTTGTGTTAGGAGGGTAATGTTGAAAGTGAGCTAGCAGTTGTGCTTCTAATTTATGTATATTCTAGAGCAAAGCTAAAAACTAGCTTTGCTATCCCTTTGCTCTTTTTTTTTTACAGAGGTGCAAAAAGATTAAAAACCTAAAAGGGATTACTAACATTTTAATTTTACTAGAAGTGACTTCATGATCCAAACAGTTTGAACAAAGTATTCTGATGTCTTTAAATGAAAAAGAGCTAAAATTTCGGTTCCCTTCATCTGAAGTCAACTGAGTTATATTGCTGGGAGACAGAAGCACATCTCACCCATTCACCTTTTGTTTCTGCAACCTGTCCTTTTCTCAGTAACACCACAGGTTTCTCCCTTGTATTGCAAAAAGAATGATTAAAGCAGCTTAGGGCCCTATGAGCAGGACAATCCTCTGAAAATTGGAACAACTATTTTTAATGCAGGTATTTCATATCTGCAGACCTGGAGCTTGGATTAGATATGGCTTTGCCCACCACCCCCATCCAGCCGTAGGAATTGTCCCTGCTAAGAAAAGGACATCGACCACAGCGCCTACGTGCCAGCGCACTGACTGGTGCATTTAGCAGTCCATTCATTCAGGCTGCCATTTTCTCTTAAATATTTTCCCCTCAGCTGCCTTTTCATTAGAGGCTGAATAGTAGCACCTACTGTCTAGCCAAGAAATTCACACAAGGAGTTCCCTTTGGAGCCAATACTCCTGCCATTCATCCTATCTGTCAATGCAGCAGCTCCCCATCCAAGTCCATCATCAGTCACCTCAGACACTGCTGGCACCACCTCCCCCAATGACCCATCTCTACATCCAAAGAACAAACCTCTAAACATGCTGCCAAAGCCCAGGTCCATGCTGGGCCAAAGCAAATAACTTATTTAACACTTCATCCACCATGTTTATATACAGGATTGAATTTAGCCTTTGCAAGAGTCCTAACCGCATCTGTGAACCCAGCTGATTGCCAGTTACTGAGTGCTCACACATAGCAGGGCTTTTATTTGTAATAAAATATTTAGAGTGGAAAAACACCCCAGAATTTAATAAAAGCAACAGTCTCAGATTGCCAGTGACTTGTGGTGCATCTATTCAGATGCTCAGAATTCCCTACGTAAATAAAGCTGGACTTTCAAGTTCTGCCAATTAAATAAACGCCTGTTTTAACTGAGTTTTGTATTAAAACAGTAACCATTTTTACTTATACAAAATAAAGTGTGAGGTCCTGGATTGTAAATAGGCTCCATTTGTGTATTTTCACACAGTTACTTTGCCTAAATAGCTGACTGTTCAGAGGAAAAACACAGCCAATTTGCATACCTAAGCACAACTGCATAAGCCAATTTAAAGGCAAAACGAACATACAAAATTGCATTTAGACATCGCAGAATCATAGAACGGTTTGGGTTGGAAGGGACCTTTCAAAGGTCATCTATGTCTGAGTTTTAAAGTGTTTGTCATTCCCACAGAAAATACAATAGACATAAAAGCTTTTTAGCAATAAGTCTTCATAAAAATTACCCTGAAAGCTTATAGAGGCAACATCTTTTCTAGAGAGTTTGTTTCAGCCTTCTTGTTATAGTGAAAATCTCAAGAGAATTCTGGATGCTCCATCAGCTACCACCTCAATACAGAATCCTGTATTAAAGTCTTTTTTATTTTTATATGAGTCACATACCAAGTTAAGGAATTGTGTTTAAATGCACTACAGAGACAGGAGTAAAAGTGGGACTGCAACTCTTCCTTCTCTGCTAACAGCCCAAGCAGAACTGCCTGCTCTGTACCCTGGAGAATCCCCCTTCTCTGACCTGAAAAAAGCTTACCTTCCTGTTTCAACCTATTGACACTGGAAGCTGACCTGGTCCTTTTCACCAGCTCAGGTACTGAAGCAGCACTACAAGATGGAAATAAGGGTGTGATTCCACAGGCAGTTACACCAACCAAAACCCCAGTCCCTGGCTGCACATTCCTATCCTCTGCCTTGTACCAACATTGCTGCTTATTCAATTAGGCAGTGGCAGCCTGATTGCAGCTGGCTGAGGTAACTCAAACAGCCAAACACTAACCACACAAAAATTAAGTAATTCCCTTACAGCCCCCTTAGTTGCCTGAACTGCCTCATCGCCCACTCACCTAAGCATTACTGCTAACAGATGCAAGCAAGTTCAACACAAATTAGAGCTGTTTAAGCTACTGCACCCACCGCTCTCTCCATGCTTTCACGCGAAGCTTATCCTGGAGAGCACCCGCCTTCCATGAACATATTAAACTACTAAGAGGCCTGGAGCAACTCTCCTCTGAGGACAGGCTGAGAGAGTTGGGGCTGTTCAGCCTGGAGAAGAGAAGGCTCCGGGGAGACCTTACAGCAGCCTTCCAGTACCTGAAGGGGGCTCTCATGAGAAAGACGGGGAGAAACTCTTTGGTAGGGCCTGTTGTGATAGGACAAGGGGTAATGGTTTTAAAGCAGAAGGAAGCAGATTCAGACCAGACATAATGAAAAAATTTTTTACTATGAGTGTGGTGGAACACTGGCACAGGTTGCCCAGAGAGGCGGTGGATGCCCCATCCCTGGAAACATTCCAGGCCAGGTTGGCCGGGGCTCTGAGCAACCTGATCTGGTTGGAGATGTCCCTGCTCCTTGCAGGGGGGTTGGACTGGGTGGGCTTTAAAGGTCCCTTCCAACCCAAACCATTTCTGTGATTCTACACTCAACTTAAACAGGGTAGACAGCGAGGAAGATGTTTTTCTTTTTTTTCCAGAGAGTACACTAGGCTTCTTGACTCTGCGACACGTCTCACTTTGTATCTGTTAAGCTGGAGCACAAAACAGTGGGCAAATAGTCAGCAACTCCTAATGCATGCTTCCCGCTTCCCACATTTAAGCACAGGAAAGACTAAGACATAACTCAGGTCTTTCCTTCACTAAGGGACTGGTTTTGGTCATGACTGTTAGCAGCTAAACCCAGTTCATCCTTTCTTGCTTTACCCTAATGTATACAGGACAAACCGCTGCAAGCCTCAGTTGGCACTGCAGCAGCTTACTCTGGTTTTGTCAGAGAAGCCAGTGCAGAGAGGCACTTCTGCCACTCTGCAAAAGGTCTGCACTGGTGGAGCTTTGCATCTGCTCAGCAACAGCTGTGAACCAGGCAAAGTCATGGCCCTGCTGCGGCCAAAGGCATAACTTCTGCTGGATATCCTGGAAAGAAAGCTCATCCAGAGGGAAAATATTCCCTGCTAATCTCCTGGATAGGAAGCAGAATGGACCAAAACGAGAAATAACTATAAAAATCTTCAGGGCATCTAACTGAACCTTGAAAAACCAATACACAGCTCTGACACCAGCGTTCCTGACAACATAAAAACAGCCACGCCAAAGAACAGTGGCTTGCTCTGTCAGCCACCCACTACAGACAAAGCAGGCGATACAAGACACCCATGCAAAACACTGAGAAACCACAGCAGGAAGTAATAAGCATAGGATGTCACAAGAAGTCTTTATATTTATTTTACTTATTCTTTCATTCCCCTCCAAAAAACCTAAAATCTCCTTCAGGGCAATGTACATGCCTGGATGCTCTACTGAAAAAGCCTCACAACTGGAAACACATCACCATTACAGCTAGGTGGCTGGGTACGATTCAATTCTAGTGCTTGCTGCCTTTTCATTTTTGATAGAAAATACAGTCTGTCATGCTATGAGTGCCTTTAGGTTTGAGTGGAATCTGTAAGAAGTATTGCAATCCTTTTGTATACACCTGGCAAGGTAGCTGGTTTTTTTCTTCTGACTTTCCCCCTCCAGTAGCGCAGTCCTCAAGGCCATGCAAGTCATCTCATTGGGAAATGGCTGCTGCCTGCTCCAACACTTTGCAGTGACTCCTGGGTCTCTCCAGCTAAGAATCCAAGCATTTGTTGGCTTCATTTACTGCTCTGGAAAGCAACGTAAGGCAAAATGCGACTACCCACAAAAGTCTATATGCTACTTCTTGTGTTATGACTTCTAGCAACTGAAATAGAAAACATAAAAGCAAAGCATTTTATAACTGCTTGCCAGATAAAGAGGCTCTGTACAGTTTCTGTATTTATTAAAGACTATTGCAAAGCTGTGCGTGACCATAAATAGTTTCAAAAGTGCAGGTGGACTGGTTGCACTGGAGGATCTTTAGCAAGTATCCATCCCACAAGTCTGTGTGAGATACAAACAGGAAAACTGGGTGACAAGAACTTCTGCATAACTCTGTCAGAATAGGAGAACTTCTTGAGATAAAAACAAGGAGAGGTCACTCATCATATTGATCAAAAGCAAACAGTCTCTTGTAAAGAAAGAATCAACAAATTCCTCAGCGTGCCAGCACTGTGTCTCAGCCATGCTTGAGCCCTTCAGCACTACAAAAAGATTAAGAGGGCAGTGTACCACTTCCCACATGAAGATTTCTCTCCAATAACATAAAAGCAAGGCTCAGCCTGGGATGTACACATTAGATCCTAAAACATTCTTTATCTAAAGTCTTCCAGCTTCTCTCTCCTCTTCTTCACCTTCTGGTTTACTTTCCCTCCCTCTTCTGGCAAAGAGCTTGGTGCTCTCCTAACTCTGCTGTGTCTGAATGCCAGTACCGTAAAAATAGAAGACTGAAATGCCATTTTGGCATGCAAAGGTGTCACCAAAATACTATTTGTTAGTTTGAAAAGCTGAACTGGTCAGACGACACGTTAAGGGTGATTACCAATACCAACACACACTCCATACTCACTCTCTTCAGTGACTCTCACTTAACTGGTTCCCTTCCCTCCTCAGCACCACATAACAAGGGATCAATTTGTTTCAGATGCGCATGCTGATTGAACTTGCATAATTCTACAGAATTAAGAAGAGCTGACCTCAGCCTTAAAGGTGACAGGTCCTTTCCTACTGATTGGATTTCTGACTCATTATCATAGTGCTAATTTGCATAGCTTTCATCATATCGCTCCTGATGCCTTGTCAATTACTGTAGAGGCAGGCCAGTACCTCATCTTTCTCTTACTCCTTGCCCTGGAGCTGCCAGCTTATTACAGAACTGTCACAAACCAAACTTTATCTTTAGGGCAGAACTCTTAAAGCAATGAACCAGGCACGCAGGGATGCCCGAAATCTTCCGAGATGTAACCCATGGCCCTGGATCCACGGTCCTCCTGTGCATTATAGTGCTGCTGGCACTTTATACAGGAGGAAGGAAGCTCTTAGCAATGACTGTTCAGAATCTAGACCACTAATTATACTCCCATACTTACAAAGGCCTCCCATTATCCTAGCATTCCCTTCAAAATCCATTGCTTTTAATTAAATAATATTACAACTTTACTACTATAATAAATAATACTAAGCCTTATTCTCCAAACAAAGCAGAGGAATTTCTAGGAAATGCTGCCATAGAAAATAAAAAACGTCAACATTTTATAAGTATTTTATTTAATAATATTTTCCACTTAATCCAAACAATTAATTTTTGAACGCTGAAGCCACAAAATAACCACAGGGTTATTACAGGAAAATCTGTTTTAAGCGCTTCTTGGTTTTGTTATCTATCCTATAAAAGCTTAGTAATCACCATGAATTTGCAAGGGAGGGATGATGTGGTTCAAGCAAACTCTATGCTAAGTATTAGAATATTTCAAACTTTTCTGTAAAAGAAACAGAACATTGGCCATATTAAAATAGGTAGAAACTAAGTCTTTTCAAGTAACTATGAGAAGAACTTCGATCAGAAACTGGATAACAAAGTAACAAAAAAGTCATAATACAGCTATGCATGGAAAGACATGTTACAGATATTGAAGCCCACTGTTCTCATCCAAATAGAGCCGAGGTAGCTGTCTACGTGTTTCACACTGAAATCACAATTATCTAAAAGGGCTTGTTAAAAGGAGGCACAGCATAAGTGGAAATTTCCTTCCCAGAATTCAAACTTCTTTCCTTCAGCCTTTTCCAGAAACAGCAGAAGGAATACGGGTGAAGGAGAAAGGCAGACCTGTAAAGAAGTGCGGGAGGTGAACAGACGGCCAACCTTTCCTCACAAAGTTTCACATACTGTCCTGGCATAAGACAGCACGGGAGTGCAAACTAGTCTATATCTCAGTGGAGTGACTTCAGAGAACCCCTGCTTAAAATACAGAACATGCCTAAATATTGTCCCAAAAATTATTAATTTTCACCTAAGCCAGAATTAAATGCTATCTTTGATATGATAAAAAAAGTTACAGTGGTAATGAGCACTGCCCAGGAACATACTCACATTCCTTGCCAAGATTTCAATTCTCCATTGTTTCTTTTCTTGCTCTTTAATAAATCCAGTTATAAAATCCTTGCTTTTTGGTTTACAATATGGGATAGGATGTTTTGTTCTAGTTCAGTGGCAAAAGGAAGCAAATGTATTGCTTCTGTATCAGAAGGTAGTTGCTCTCCTGAAGGGACAGTCTCTTCCCAGGCCTCCTAAGGACAGGAAACAACCCACTGCTCTGTGCCTTTTGGTGCACATTACTCCAACATATGCTCTTGGGTTTAAGACCTGGCAGGATCTGTTCCTCTTGGTGCATCTGCATTCTCAGCATTTGGATCTCCAAATTCCATGCTAAGCACTCACCACCTACCTCTTTCCCAGACAGAGATTTAACACGGGAACTCCCTATTGGTAAGACACCATGGGACATCGCTTGCATCAGCAATGCCACTTACAACTGGTTAAAAGGATTTTGATTCTGTAGAAACCAAAATATCTATGGCTTGTACCAAGGCTTATTTTTTTTTTTTTTATTAACAAGTACACAACCACGTGTAGTTGGGCCATAGTTCCTCTAACCCTCTCTACACTTTCTCTCTCTTCAGTTGTCCAAGACTTTTGTTTGGGTAAAGAATTTCACAGGAAGCATCAAGAGACTTTTTTTTTTGTCATTTGCTTCTCTCCCAAGAGTCCAGCTAATTCTTACCCTTTGTGTTTCTTGTGTATTGTTTCTAGAGACTTCAGCTTCTTAAATCAACATGACTAACCCAACAGAAGAGAATTACTTCACCCGCTGCCAGAACACACAGGATTGTTTAGAGAAAAATATTTTTGCATCGATGAAAGTCATTGTCTTTCAGTGTCAAGGGTTAATTTTTATTGTTCTCTAGTCACAACCTATTCACCATTGTTAAATTTAAACACAGAATGACAAACTAGTAACGTCTGAATTTACATCTCACCAACATGTTGCCACTTACAACCTGGAAAAAGCCACTTACAACCTGCAGTAAATCACTTCAACTTCTCCACTTTTATTTCCTCATTTGTAAAACAAACAGCATGATTTGTCTGCATCCTCACTGCAACAACATATATGTTATATAGATTTAGACAAAGTCTATCCGTCCTGTGTCTCATAATGGCAAGGAGCAGTTGCTTAAGAAAGAAGTACAAGAGAGCAAGTACAAACTACTCACTCCATCAGCATACTCTCCTAGCTTCCAGTACTTTCCAGAGTTTACATTCACGTAACGATGTTAATACTCATGAGGGCATCTCTTCTCCATGTACTTGGGATTCAATTTTGGGGGGTGGATTAGTTGCTTTTGTGTGTGAAATTTAGGTGAAATTCTATCAAGTTAACGGGGCACTAGGTATGTCACTGAGGTGACAAGTTCACCTCTAAAAAAGCCTAAACTCTGATTAAGTCTCTTCTGTTTCCTTTACCCATTGCATCTATGACCTAGTCCCCATTGGGATTTTTAGGTGTTTTCTTTTCTAATGAATATTAGATTTCCATTAACAGTTTTCCATTTACTGCATTACCATCTTGTTTTTCCACATTTGACATTTTGTATATATAAATATTAAAAGAACACATATTCAGATATATGCTTTTAAACTATAGCAAAGCTGAAGAAACTATGCTAGATTGAGTCTTACCGATGAGAATCATTAGAGAAACAGGATATGAATAAGCTAAATCCTTCAGAGAAACCATTGTGACAAGAAACACCCTTGTGCAGAGCTGCTCTTAAAATTATGATCAACAGAAAAACATGAACAGAACAGAGAAGACACCAGTCTTGTGACAAAACTTACACTGACTTGAACACAAGCCATAGCAATGACCACCTGTGAAAACTCAGCACCAGCTACAGAGGCTGGACAATTAAAAATGGAAGCAAACTTGTCATGACATGTAGGCTCCAAGAGGATGACTAAGTCAAACTACAAACAAGCAGCAGGACTAGAATTAGAGTCCTGCATTAAAAAAAAAAAAAAAAAAAAAAAAAAAAAAAAAAAAGAAAAAAAATCCAAGAAAAAAGAATAGAAAACTCACATCCTAGCAATGCATAAGGCACCAGATTTTAGTTGGGGTTGAGGGAAAATTTAAAAAAAAGTGCTTCCAGAATAACATAAGGGAACAAAATCAAGGACAACACAGAGGTACTCCTAACTTCATGAACGGACACAAAAGTATGCATCTCCTATTAATGGAGCTGTCTAGCACATGAGGTACCTTCTACTCATGACAGCCACCATCAATTTTTCATGGAGCAGCTTAAGTAGTCCTTTTGAAAAAAAGGAACCAGAGAGCTGCTTGATCACAATGTGGAAGCTGAGCTCTTCAAAACTATTCCATAATGAGCAAAAGATTAAATCAACCAGCTTATACCTTATGATATACCACTGAGGTACATACCACAGAAGCATCTGAAGACGTTGTCAAATATACTGAAATCCTCTCTCCTTACCGTTCCACCCACCAAGAACCATTAAGTCTAACCTGCATGATCATTTTTCCATTGTATCATCTTCAGGCTGGAAAGTAAAGCTCTTAGGGGTAAAAATTATATGACTGAACTGCGTAACAACAAAAGCCAATATAACTCAACTGCAAGGCAACAGAACTTCTCTGCCAAAAACTTGCAGGGAAATACTGCTTTCCTTAAGGGGAACTTTCTTTGCTGACCCTCACCTGGCATTCAAGAACTAAGCACACAGTTTATAAAAAAGCCTCTCCTATGTGCCACTTCCTTTTGAGTCATCACACCAGACACTGACACCCTTCAAATTCAGCAAAAAAAAAGTAGTAATGGAGGAAGAACATTTTCCAACTGTTTCCCTTAAAAAAAAAAAAACTTCATGTTAACAGATTTTAAAAGATTTGTTCACATCTAATACTGTGGGCTAGCCCCTATCACATAAGGCACAGAATACATGGTTAAAGACATACTCTGTTGTCCAAAGGCTCATATGGTAACCATTAACTACAGGAAGGCTTAATCCAGGTAATATCAGCAAGTCATGTAAGGATGTTTTAAATGCTGAGACCCACCAGATAAAACTTCAGTCATCTCTTGTCCTATCTAAGCATGTTCCAGAGTTTTGTGGCTAGCTGAATATCTCACAAGTTATTCTTTCCATGTCCTGTATTCTACCATGTTATGGTTTTGATAGTTTTTGTAGGACATGCACCTACAAATCAGCTTTCAGTATTAACAGATTGCTTCTGAACTGGCTGCATGGACAAGGAAGCAGCACTTCTCTTCTGCAAAACACCCAAACTCTCTCCACAACGTACACTAGAAATGGCAAGCCTCTCACAGAAATTTACAGCTTCTTTGTATAAAGTAGGTGCTCTTAAAAATCACTGGTTCTACAATATTCCTGGGCTCTTGCTGATACCATCACATGCTGGCTGCTAGAACCATGAACCAACTATATTATTTTCTCCATGAAGTGCACCAGTGGTAAGACAATGCAATATCGAACGCCATTCACATCTTGTGCCACTGTAATGAAGACAAAAATATCTTAACTATGATCTAAGTGGAGAACAGAAGAGATAAAAGCAAGTATTACTACTCAGAGGTAATTCCAGCTGATGGAATGACTCTGTGCTTTGTACTGACACTTGGGGAATTACTTAAATTCCATGACAATGCCACAAAAAAAGTGTTCAATTTCTTTTGAGTCTGTTGTCAGAGGTACTCAAGGCATTTTATAAAAGCAGTGATCACGTTTTTACAGCCCCCAGCCCTGTGCAAAGGGATTTCAAAGCACAGACACAATAGCAACAACAAAATAACAACATTACATACATGTTGCTCTTCAAATAAAGGTACAGAAAATGCCAAAATGAACACAGTTAAGTCAATTACAGAGATCAGCATGGACCCCATCAGCCTGACAATTACAAAACATAAGAGAAATAAGTTACATTGTCCTAGCATACTCTTTCCATATTTGGCCCTGTGTAGAAAAGCAGTGAAATTATTTCCTTTGTCAAAAACTCAGACCTTCTAATCTGAATAGTTGCAAGACATTTCCTTCATTGGTGCACCAGTTATCAGCTCTTCTGGGCTGCTACTTCTGCTATTCCACCCTCATGGCTCTACTGTAGGAGCTGGGGTTTTTTTTTGCTGCTAGTGGTTACACACTAAGTTTGTAACAGGAAAACACATGGCCTGCTCTCCAACAATGAAATCTATGTTCAGGAGAACATTCCACAACACAATACTCTGGTATACCTGGGATTACACGATCATGTTAAGGGGAAGGGATTCTTCTAGGAGAGATCGTTTGAGCCTCAATAAATTGGCAGAATTCTGATTCAGCAGTTATTATAATTATTATTATGCTAATGAATTTAGACTTATTATGAAAACTATGTAGATATCTGTTGTAGTTTAGCCCTGCTCAGGACCAAGCTACGCAGTCTCTCCCTCACTCCCCCCGACAGTTGAAAATTAATAAAACAAAAAGGCTTGAGGTTTGAGATAAGGACAGGGAGAGATTATGCAAGTTAACATTTTGGGCAAACAAGACTTATTACAAAAAAAAAAAGCAGGATAATAAGAATGAGAAAACACACCTTTCCCCCACCCCTCCCGCTTCCCAGGCTTAACTTCATTTTGATTATCTCTACCTCCTTCCCTCTGGAGCAGCGCAGGAGGGAACAGGAAATGGTGGTTGTGGTCAGTTTGTCACATCACTTTCAGCCTCTCCTTCCTCCTCAGGGAAAGAACTCCTCACATTCCTCCCCTGCTCCATCCTGGGGTCCCTCCCACAGGCCACGGTCCTTTATGAACTGCTCCAGCATGGGGTCCTTTCCACAGGCTGCAGTCCCTCCAGAACAGGTGCGCCAGTGGGCCCTCCACAGGCCACAGCCTCCTTCAGGCCTCCACCTGCCCCGGTGTGGGGTCCTCCACGGGCTGCAGGGGGATCTCTGCCCCTCCATGGGCCTCCACGGGCTGCAGGTGGATCTCTGCTGCTCTGTGGGCCTCCATGGGCTGCAGGGGGACAACCTGCTCCTCCATGGTCGTCACCACAGGCTGCAGGGGAATCTCTCCCAGGAGCTGCATTACTGCTCCCCCTCCTTCTTCACTGACCTTGGTGTCTGCAGCCATTCCTCTCACAAGAAATTCTTCACAACAGGCAGGCAGACGCCTCTCAGGTTCTCTTCACATCTCCTCTCCACTTCTTGCAGCCAGGCCGGGCCAAGTCAGGCCCAGACGGCCACCTGACGGAGGCCAGAGGGTGAGGCCTGCAAGGCCCACAGAGCTCACGCCTCCCCCTCTCTGCTCTCCACTTCTGCTTCTTAACATCACCATCACTTTTTATTTATTTTTCTCCTTCTCAAATACGCTATCACAGAGGCGTTATCACTGAACATTCCACCACCAACTGGCTCGGCCCTGGGCAGCAGCGGGTCTGCCCTAGGCCCGTCCGAGTCCACCAGACAAAGGGGAAACTTCTAGTAGCTTCTTGCAGAAGCTGCCACCACAGCCTCACCCCACTAAACAAAACCAACACAATATCTGTATGAATTCTAGTCATCACCACCAGACTCACAACTTAGTAACATTCCCTTCAAATCAACTATAGCAAAATGCTTAGTTATTTGACAAAACCAGAAATTCTCTAGGAGAGTACCAAACAGAGTAATTTCCCTTCACACAGAAAGGAAGAGAAGGGAGCCGACATGAACTTCAACATTTCCAGAATGAAGGAAAAGCAACTGAAACCATTTGGTGAAAACTCTGCTTAGAGAAATGCATCTCTTGTAGGAAGATCTAATGGACAGATTAAATTTCCAATAAAAATTTCAAATAGATATTACTTTTTAAAAAGAAAGCAAAGCAAAATACAATTTTGCATACAGTGTATTTTCCCCCAGCAGTGAACTTTCATAACATCTTTGTGAATAAGGTTTTTAAATAATATAAATCCAGAAAAAATGACACTAACAGTTTTCTCAGAAAACAAAAGCAGTGAGAGAATGAAATTATGGCCTGATGACCAAAAAAAGCCACCAGACCTAATCTTCAACATGGAGTCTGCGGTCAATATTATTTTTGATCGCATGGTGTTCAATTATTTTTTCCCCTCTTTACTCCTCAAGTTCACGTATCTCTGAGCTTCAGTACTTAAAAAAGTAACTACAGAAATATGTCAGTACCACAAAAAAAAAAAAAAAAAAAAAACTCATACAATTTCTACTCAAATTTTGCAACTGAGGAAAGACCAAAGAGGCTTTAGCTAGAAGCCACTGAACTCTTGAGTACTTCTCAAAAACCTAAATTTCCTTAGCTCATCCAGTAAAGAATTATTTCTACGCAAGTCTACACTGGTTTAATTAAATTAGAAAAGGTCAGTTTCCAAGTCAAAACTACTGTTTCACTGCTTGGATAGCTGAGGAAGCTAAGGCTAATGGTTTGCAAAGGTTTAGGTTTACTGACTTTGGCAAACACCAGGACAATTTGTAGGAAAGAACATAGTTACCACTGAGGCCAGAAATGAAGCAGATACAATAACTGAGCTGAAGTAATCACTCATACTCAGGCTTTAAATAACACAAAGAAGTATAGTTTTTTCAAATGTGGGGAAATGACAGTATTTTGACCTTGCTGATTTCAAGTGATTTAGTTAAGCAGGTGCAAACCTCTATGTAAACGCTTTGATTTCTATGGAAGTATCTTACATCAGGTTAGTTTTAACTTGTTCCCAGTTGATCTAAGCTAAACTGCAAACAATCACTGCTAGAAGAGGTTTGCATGAATAGTGATTTGGTTTAAAATCACTTCTCAGGTTACATGAGCACATCTGACTGCGTAAACAAGGACCGAAGTGACAGTCTGCATGTAACAAGAGAGTGACAGGCAGAGGTTGGGAGGAAACAATTCAGGGAAGAAATGAGTACTTTTTCATACAAGGCTACATGAAAATAATAAAAGAAGTCACAGTCCAGCTCTATCCATCCTTTCAATGTCTGCTTCAGGTCACAATGAGAGCACCAAGAAGCATGAGCCCTTGTCAGGCTGACATTTGCATAACATTGCCAACAGTTCCTTTGATTCAAGATTCTGCTCAAGGCCCAACTTCATAGCTTGAAGTAACCTACTTGTGTGTGCTGATTGCAGTGATGCTGGCTCCTGAGGAGCTCCAATTCTAAAATGCTTCATAAAGACCCTATTTATGGGGTGAAATCTGGAAGGGCATTTTAAACAGGATATGTGATTTGACTGCTCAGGTATCGCGTGTGACACTGATGTCGCATAGCAACACAGGGATGGATTCCAGCCCTCACTCTCACATAGCAACCATTATAATTGATGCTACCTACAAACCCTCTCACAAAAAAAGATGGCTGTTTCCTCTTTGTTCCAAAGCTCTTTTGTTATTCATTAAAGACTGCATATTCAGATGGTGAAAAAGGATGTTGTTCGAGTTCTAAAATCTGAGGACTCATGAAGTTCATGAAGCTCTCACTCCTGAATCTTCAGTGTTCCCAGGATTTGGGGCATTTAACTAACAAAATGAAAGCATCAGACATGCCTGATTGGCTTAGGACATTTATCTGGAATCAGAATATACCAAAATTAAGGTCTTGTCAGTGTGCTGGGTAGTTCAGCAACACTTTCTTCCGGGGACTAGAGGAACGATGACATGTTCAGAATCTAACTCCAGGATTCCCGAGAGCCTCCAAAGCTGTTGCCACATTAAACAGCGTGATGAAAACTTACTTCCCCAGTGCTCTCTTCAGCATTCACCCACTAAGAAGAAATATGAGGAGCTGAAAGCCTCCCTCACAAAGACAGACAGGCTCAGTTACCAAAGTGTCACATGGCAACATAAGCTGTTACTGACCCAGAAGCATCAATTTTACATTGCAGTAACTACAGAAGACTGAGGTAAGTCTCCCACTGCAAGTGATACTCCTAGGAGTACTTCTGCACACAGCAGACTTACTCACTGACGGCTTGCATTTCTATTTCTGAAAACTTATTAAAAAATGAATTACCACTTCAGTACTCACAAAAGAAGCCATAGGAAATCCATTAAATGCAAGCAAAATTAACAGTGCTCAGAGTACTTAGAAGAAGCATGCATGCTATTGAAATTTGTTATAAATAAGATGAGCAACTGATCAGCACAGATGTCACTAGAAAAATCAATCCTGCTTTCAAGAAGCAGAGTTATAAATTGTTCACATAGCCAAACTGAGACATGCAAAACAATCCAGGGATTTTTAATCATAATGTACATCAGATGACAATGTTAGTCAAATGCTTGCAAATCTCTTAATTATTGTGGTACAGTGAATGTAAAAGAATATTGAAATCAATATAAAATGTTACAGGCAACCAATATAAGAATGCAGAATGGGAATGATTACGGTCTTTGTGTTCCTAAGGAAACCAGCCACCTCTCACCCCCTTCCTTTCATTAACATCTCACAGAGAAATGTCAGCTCTGAGTTCTTCCCAAAGCATTCAGTAACACTCGAATCTTGGAAACATGCCTAGAAAGTTGAATCCAGTTCTGATGTGAGGGGTCTCCTTCCCTGGAGATTTTATATTTGCTTGTTTACAAGAAATTCCAGTGCACTGATAGTACATGGTACCAGAAGGAAGGATCAGTGAAATTGTATCACCTCTCTCCATTGTGGGCAAGAAGCAAAGTTCCTTTGACCCAGAAGGATGGTGTAATAGTGAGACACTTTAGGCTTTTTCCTTAACACAACAATTCACTGTCCTGGACTGAGACCAAGGGCTTACATTGCATTGCTTGCTTCTCACATTCTGTTGTCCTAGTTACTACATAAGCATTACAATGTATTAGTTCTGTGCATCAATTATTTGTAGCAATAACTCTGATTTGGCAAAATATAAATACTCTGATTAAAAAAGAAACTATGGCCTAAACAGCATAATGTTGCAAAAGCCAGTCCATTCTAAAGAGCTGTACTCCTGGACAGCCTCAACTCGTAATCCATCTTCACAACGAGCAAAAGAAATGTTGATTCATCCTTCATGTTAGAACCCACTACTCTCATTATGAGAGCTAGCCAATTAGTCCTGATTTGGGATGAAAGGACTTTCAGAAATATTAGAAGTTAACATATAAGAGGATCTATCTGAATTGCAGGACCTGAATTTCTACCAGCTCTGCATGTTGGACACACAGTCTGCTGAATTCATAGGAATGCACTAGAACACGTCTGAGAACTGTTGGGAGACACGCACATTTCCACAGAAGTAGGATTCTTAGTTTTATCCATGAATCCTGAAAATAAATAAGATCTGGCTTGTAAAGGTACAAAACTACTTATTCTTCCACCTAGTAAAGATGACAATTTGGGGGAAAACCAACTAAAAATATAAGTAGCAGCCCTTAGGGTGAATGCATCCAAAGCTATATATTGCTACTGCACTTAAGAAGAAATTTGGATTGATTTATAATTGCAATCTGGGGTTCTATTAAGGGCTTTGCTTTGTATTGATGCTACTAATGACTGAGGTTCTTCTAATAAGCAAATGCAGCTGCCCTTGACAACGGACAAGTCTCTGGGGAAGAGATGAGGATTGCATAATGAAGTTAATGAGGTTAGCGTAGAACGAAACTCGAATTCTGTAAAACAAGCAGTGGAGGACATAATGTTTTGTAGAGGATCCGCATGAAAGCGCATACAGGCTCTCCTCTCTCAGTAAATGCAACAGAATGCTCTCATAATTAAAAACATTGTCGGGCCCTAACATATACACATTTCACAGGAAGATACTTTTTTAAAATAAATATTAAACTAGTACAAACTTTTCCATTATGTATTTTTTTTACTCTAAAAGAGTCTCTACTGGACAACAAGGAGACTCCATTCTTCAACATACATATGTATTCACTATGCCCTTAAAAAGTGAAGGCTATTTTCAAGATGCAAACCTTGTTTCCATGATAACAAAAATATTTAAAGTCAGTATTAATGATGACATGTACATTTTATTATTTAATACTCAGAGTTGCACTAATAGAGATATAAATAACAACATAGAAACAAGGGTTTAGGCCAGGAGTTTCCAAAACAGAAAGCTAACTTTCACTTGCTCAAATCAACTTCAGAAATCTATCTAATTTTCCAACATCCTGAGTACGCATTTACACAGTGACACCAGTGATACTTGCTGGATACCAAACTGCTCTGAAGCTCAGGTAGCTACTTGGATAGATCTTGGATGTTTTTCCTTTCTAATACAGAACACCTTGTGTGACTTTGCTTTCACTGAACTGGGTTACACGATCTACCCCCACCGTCCACTGCCTCCTGAAGAGTTGCTCTAGGGACACATCTGCTGGGGGAGTGAGAAAACCAGCGCAAGACATCAGCCACCCTCATCACCACCTAATGCCTCGGGAGTGGAAGTTTCTATCCCTTGAAGGGCTACATTGGAATACATCATTCAAATAACCAGACCATACTTTATTTAGAAATAAATGGTGGGATTTCCTCCTATCATCTACTCATGGTACCAAGGAGATGCTTCTCACAGTAAACTCCGCAGGTAAACACTCCCTTTCCTTCACATCTCAGGAAAAATATTAACACAGTTGCTATTATCAACAGTGTCCTGACAGACAGGGCAGCCCTGAGGTGTGCGACACAGTTCACATCCCCAGATCTACTCTTTCAGGCTCCCTGCAGACTCAGAAGTACATCTATGCTGCATTGAGGTATGGCTGCTTGTATGTTGCTATGCAAACCGAACTAACTAGTGCAATCATCAGGAGCCTAGTCGCAACAGCTTATAAACTATTTTTTCTGCTGTTCAATGAAGTCGACCATACTGCAGGCAGACTCTTGTACAGGCACCCCTCAACTATGTGCTGTGATGTTCTTTTTCTGTTTAGTCACACAGAAGACAAGTTGTGACTTATTTTTAAGCAAAATGGAAGCAGATGCTCTCTAGGACAGGACAGAATGGTGAGGGACGTGGTGAGATCCAGGCTCTCACTGCCAGTGCAGATTCATATGGCTTCATCCAATGTTACACTAGTTCTAAAAAGGGCCCCGGGGTCTGACTGACTGAGCAGAACTTGTTTCTTATTTTGCTTGTTCTTTCTGTTCAGATGGCTCCTCTGGCTTACAAGTCAAGGATCCATGCATTTCTCTTGATCTACCTTAGGTTCCTTAATTCACTGATTTAAGCATATATGCATATATATATATATATATATATATTGAACATCTTTTTATATTTCTGTTCTTTGTGGCTGTTAATTAAATTCTGTTTTATAGAAGTTGTTTTTGAATAACATACCTATTGTTTCAAGCAAAGAACTGACCTTAGAATCTGTTGGTAAATATGATACCAAACCAACCTTTGAGGAAGACAGATATGCTTATGTCAATTTATCATTTTGCTTTATTCATGTTGTGCCTGTACAAAAGCTCCCATTCAAATGGCTCCCTGTTGCGAGCATTCTCTCCGCTTTACTTAAGTCCACCTCAGCTCATGGGAAATCACTTCCAGAGGAAATCAGAGAGGCACAAAGACCCACGAAATGGTTTCAGCCTCATCCTGTTATGTGCATAATCACTCATTTGCAAGGGTTGCACATACAGAACAACCTCCTAATCCTAAGAACATGAGACTTGCTTTTTTTTTTTTTCAGTCAGGAGGAAAAAAAATCAAGGTTATCTAGAAAAAGATAAGATGATGCCATGAGTTACCTTAGTGAGGATTAGAATTCCAAGAACACCACGGACAAAGTAAATTCAATATTTTCCTGTAAAAATGATGGTCTTCATACCTGAAAAGTGCCATCTTTTCTCAATGACTCTGCCATGTTCTGGCAGCCAAGACAAGCAGCTTTGTACCAGAACAGTCAGCTGATCACCTTGGCATTATCCAATTACAGCAAACCTTCAGTGATATTTTGTAGCTTATTTGTTGAACATTTTACTTTGACCCCTCTACTCCTTTTGGAATAGGGACTCTTTTGTAATTTGGTTATTTACCATGTCAGCAGCACAGCAGTTGTAATTCTCACCTGTGGCACGACACAAGTCAACAGAATACACAAGCTGGTATCTCCTGCTGCTGTATAGCTGTTCATCAATTACAATGCAGGGAAGAGAATACCGACTACTTCAGGGGCTTAGAGTTGTGGTAAAGAATATTTAAGATGTATTAGTCTGAATATTTTTCACTCCAGTAATGCTCTAATATTTTTATCATTTGGCAAATGTGTGAAAAGTTGTGTGTGTCACTAATTAATTATTCCAAAACCACCACTGCAATCTTGTTGGTGGTCTAAGAGAGAAGTTTAATTTTCCTTTCAAACACCGCACTGAAGGTTAGAGTGTGCTCCTACCGCCTGTGTTTGCCCTGCTGCAACAGAAAGCCTCAGTCTCAAAAAGTGTCAAGTTCATCAGCCTCACCAAAATTGCATGGAAGTGAAACAAGTAAGATACCAACAATGTCTGATTGGGGATATATTTTTTCAGACACATCCAAAACACTATTGAAGGAAGCAAGGGAGAGTTACTATCTGACTTATAACAATTCCTGTACAATTCCTGTACAATTCCTAAAGGCATCACAATTAATGTGTTTGCTTTCCAGCCTTATGCAAGCAGCCATGTGAAGCTCAAGCTTCATGATGCTGTAGAGGTTAACTTTTCAGCTTGGCTAGAATTACAGCATTTTGTGGAATTTAACACTTCAGGAGAAGATGACACTCTAGTGATGCCTGTAAAAACCAAGCCAGATGTTCAGCCTGTAATGCATTACAACACTAAATGCATTAGCAGGGAACACCGAGTCTAAAGGCCTCCCGAAACGAGCAACATCCATGCACTCTCTGCAACATGCCTCAACTTTCTTCACTGCAGCTGCAATCATTCCTCTGAACTAGGCAAGATGGGGAGTATTTCAATTCTAACATCATATTCAGAAAATCACTAGGCCTGATTCCCCTCTAAGCCCCAGGGGAGTTACACAGGAAAAAAGTATGGTCTGTCCTGCCCACTGTGTGTGCATCTGCTAGCACAGACACTAACAAATGGCAGGCACGTCAGCTTCTTTTTGCCCAAGTACAGAATGGAATAATGACCTGGATTTGCCCCAACACAGAAAAATCAAATCCCTCTGGGCAAAACATTCTGAGCTAAGTTCTGCTTTTGACTTCCCTGAAGATAATTTCTACTAAGTCAGTGTAACTACTCTGGATTCTTCCACAACACGCTAGAGGAATTGACCTGGGCTCTTTAAAGTTGAGTTTCTTTTGCAAGAGGATACAGCATTGCTTGAGTCTGACTCCTTTCAAAAATGCCCAAGCTGTGCCATCAGTTGCATGCCCCAACAGTTAGGACTGTGCTGTTCCTTTCACTCTCCTAAGAGATTACAGATACCTGTGATCTATACCCCACTGATCAGTGTCATCTAAATCTTCCTCTTTTCCTCCTCCCTCTAACTGCTAAGTTACTTTATTGTGTACTCCGTTTCCTCCAGTGTAACACACTAACCAGTACTGTTGGGGTTAGACAGGGAAGTACATGTTATGGAAGTCTCTTCTTTCCTTATTCTTTCCACTCATGGGAACAGCTTCAGAACCACACCTCTAACGTAGTGTTAGCTTCTCAGGATACTCCAGCACCACAACTCTTCTATTTATACCAGTCTATGATGCGGCATTAAATACATGCATGTAGATCTAAAGTGCTGGCACTCAGAGGCCAGTTCCACACAGTCATCTGCTTCAGCAACTAGGCATTGTGATATCTCCTACAGGATAACAGAAGGAAAAGGAGGCAAGAGTACCGAGCTGTCTGATGGGCAGTCCTTTTGCACTCCCTCCCACCCCTCTGAAGTGATGCAGAAGCCTCAGTAGCAAATCTGCAATGCCAATGAAGTGATGAGTATCTACAGGGACATTTGGATCTCTCAGCAGAGGTGACACAGAGAGAGCTAGACTGCTAGACAGTGCCTAGACACTAATTCAGAGATAGTGTTGTTCCCTGTACGCAGTCTGGCCAAGCTGTGAGTAATTTCAAACACAGAGCTCCATGGGGGAGAACGTAGCACTTACCTGATAGGTGTGAGGCCCTGGATTTCAGGCTTGTTTTCATTTGAATTGAGTTACTACTTGCAAGAACTCACAGACTCCCCCAAGTAGAGATGTGATACAAAGCAGTTCTTGAGAAAATTTTTAGAGTGACGGGATATAGATTTACCACAGTAATTACTCACACAAAACAGGAGGGAAGGGTGCACAAAATCAATTCCAAAACTGTTGTGGCAACAGAAAACCTCCAGCTGACTAATAGCTGGGGCAGCAGCTCAGGAGGGGATTGCCTGGAAAAGTCTTGTACTTTTTGATGCTCTAAGCCAGATGTATTCAACCTGACGGATAGGTAGGTTTAAAAAAAAAAAAAATTTTTGCATACAGAAAAGTGATACAAACTACAACATAATTCTCTTGTTTAACCACAGAGCACATGAAGACCAGTTTCTCCTTTTGTTGCAGTAACTACAAGATCACATCCTCTTTCCAGTAACTAAGAGTTCTCTGCTAAAGACCAGACTGGCCTGTCTTTTCTGCCTCCCTCTCCTGGCTATCAGGCTGCAAAAAACATGTCTTGTTCACCTCTAGCAGCAACATGCACCAGTGAAGGCAAGTGCTGAACATCAACACACGTGAAATCAAAGCTATCTACAAAAGCAGCATGTAGGCCACAATATGATTTTAGAATTCAAAACTCCTTTTTAATTCTGTCCCTGGAAACATGCGATTGATCCAGAAATTATTCTGGTAAGATACATGAATGCAGGAAATAGAGATAAGGGAAGACCGAAGAAGGCTCCAAAATATCCATGGGCAGCATCCTATTTGTTCAATTTCATTTGACCCAGTCAAATGACCTTCACTGGAATTAATTCAATTGCAAGTAATAAAAAAGTAAAATATAATGACTACATAATAAAATGACAGCAGTAAAGGTTAGCTCTGTTTGCATATGCTAATGTTATAAATACAGTAAATATTTAGCACCTACACTGTCTTAGTTGCCGAACAAGGCTGCAGATATGAAACCATCCTCCAGCCCAAGTGACTCAAGAGAAAGCAGTACACCTAGGAATGGTGGTTAAGGTCAGAGCCAGTCTATTATACAAAATATCCTCCTCAGTATTAATGGTTCTTAGATAAGATCTGGACTCAGATGCCATATTCCTTTTATAGAAAGGGCTAACTATCAAGTGACATTTAATTCAGTAGCTGACAAAGCTTCTTCAGGAAGACTACTAAGCCAAAATTATCATCTTTTCCACCAAAATAGTTGCTGGCGATACTGTGGTACCTCACCAAAAAATGTATGTATTAGCAAAGACAATGCATAAAAAAAAAATCTGAAACCACAACACAGAGAGATACATCCCACCTGTGATGTTTTTAGACCAGGATATAACGTGCAGATCACCTTCAGACTTCCTATAGCTGCCCTTAGAATCAGTGCTAAAACTTCCTGGTGATCTCGGGCTGTAACTAGGGTTAACTCTTTAGTTTTCCCTTTCTTCTCCAGACTTAGATACTTCTTTAGACTTTACATAGATAAATCTTGTGAGAAGCATTGACTCAGTTCCAGACTCTGGGGTCTTGCTATGTATTTTTATTATTTATCATTATCCTTGCTGAGATAGCTTTAAACCTTGTAAATGCTGCATTAAGCAACTACAAAAGGTCTTTAAGATGCAAGGAATATATGAGGATTTAAAAACTCCTCTGCATTATTCCTGACTACACTTTGATTTGGTGTCCGTAACAAGTAACTTACACGGAGGAAATGCAATCATTCTGAGCAGCTCCTCTCTGCAGCGGTCTCATTTGGGAGAACTTACTATCAGCCAGAACCATCTCCTGGAGATTTGCCCTCATTTTCTTCCTGTGAACTTGTATAAAACTGTCTCCACTCGGCTGCCTCTGAATAATGTACAACAGCAGATGAGCAACAGTGAGTGCCAAGGGAGCTCCAGCCAACAGCAGCTAAGTGAGCCCATTGCTGTGCTGCAGCTTTCAAAAGCATTATGGTAGTATGGGAACAATACAGATTTAGTCAAGAAAGATTCAGATCGTTAAAAAATGCATGTGCTGCAAGAACAAAGAACACCTGATAGGACTGAAATAAAATTACAAAATCACATTCTGTTCACAATTTTCCCAGTTAAAATCCAGGTAACTCCAGAACCTGTACCAGCCATTACAAAGAGAAAAAATTGTTTTCTTGACTCTTTATATCCCACTCTACCACCCTCAGTTACTTCATACTTAGAGAAAACTGTTGGCAATAGATTTCATAAGATTTTTAATTTTTTTTTTTTGAGAGGATTGATAAAAGCGTTGATAAAAAGCCAGATTCACACTCTAGAAAATTAAATCCATCAAAAGCAGAACACAAGATTCATTCCACTTACACTTGAGATCTCAAGACTGCCCAGTCAATATGCAGCAGCCCTGCACCCCTCAGGCAGAGAGAAAGGTGGATGTATCTGTTCTCACAATAGCCTGAACTTTTTGGACAAATGCCAACGGGACTACTTGTCAGGACCATTTTGAGGAATCACTGAAGAGGATCACCTTTCTAGAGAGAATAGGGTTAAGGTGTTTCAACGGGAAGATTTTATTCACACATCCCATATCGGTGAGCCTGGTCAAGTCTGCATATGCAAAAGGATGCAAACTCCCAGGCGCAAACGAGGGAGTCGAACAGTCATGAAACACAAAAAGCACAGGAAAGACAATGCACATCGTGGTGCAATGTTACTAAGCTCCACTGAATCTGCACTTCAGCTATACACAAAGTCCATCATGTAACTTATTCCACCTCAGATACACTGAGTTAGGATGCAGATGTGTCCCTTATTCAGTGTTGCATGAACAGACAACATTTCCTCTTTAATACTGCTCGTCCTGGCTGCAGGATACTCAGCCACTCCAACTTGCAGTGCCGAATCTCTCTCCTTGTATACTATGACTGTACTTTAGGGTCTGACAGAAGTAGCTCCTTCCTGAAACGTGTGGGCCAGAATCATCTGTTTGCACTGAATTCAACAGAGAACTCAGCCAGTTTACAGTAGAGGACAACCTTTCTCCGTTGCATCACCTCACCCAATTCAGCTCCGAGAGCTTGCCCTAGCCTCTACCAAGATGTTGGCTGATACTGATCAACTTTCCTTGCCATCTTTTCTTACTTCTCCATTTGAACATACACACGTATATATGTTTTTTAACTGCTGGTGTTGTTATGAGGGGCATTTTGACTGCTGCATCTGTTTGTATTCTAAGCTACATTAGTCAGAGTCCTGCTAACACACAATGCAAGTTGCTACTGTGATACTGTTTCTTTACACTGGGCTCTTACCAGCTGTAAGGTCTACAAAGAAAAATAATTACCCAAACCAAGAAAATAATTCCTATCTCCCTACTTTGAAATCCCAGTGCAACATGAATAAGAGTGGAGAGGCGTACCAGTCTACACTGTGGCAAAAGAGTAGGAGAGTTCAACTGAAGGTAAGGGCAGCTGGAGTTTGATGTGTAACTCCTTTACAGTGCTACCATATGGCTGTTGATGTAGGACTGCAACACAAGAGGTCTGACACATGTCAATTCCAGCTGCTAATATGTAATCAATCTTTCTAGGAAGAAAAATGTTGACTTCCTCTAACTGCCTTTGATTTCTACTTGAATCTGAAGTTTTGTCCTTTTTTTCCCTCTTTTTTGTCGTGTCCTTCCATGAATCCACTGTCCTTTTCCACCAGTCTCTTTCTGCTCAAACAAAGAATCACAGGTTACATGCTGCCCAACTGGTCACAGTAACTCACTGCAATTAAGTGTTTCAAGAAACAGTCAATGGCTGCCTGCCATGGGGCAATAATACTTTCCAGGTATTTCGTCTAGGCAGCAAAGAACTCATGCAGCAATCCGAAAGGTCTCATGAGATAAAATGTTCAATGCCAGCAAAGCACAGTGCAGCCCCAGTAGTTTGTGATTACATCATGAAGACGACAGTGCAGAGTAAATTTATTCAACATTGTTTATTCCACATTTTTTCCATATGCTTAAAAACAGAGAGGAAAGAAATAAAAATTACAAACAGACACTTCTTCCCTTAGACAAGAATCTTTCCACAAGGGCCAAATCACCAAATTAACCAGGCATACGGAGAGCTGGAAATGATGGGAGAGATTAACTACTCTGAGTAAAATTCCCAGCTATGTTTTCCCTAACCACAAACAAAAGTTTGGGAGATACAAGCAGTCTCAATTTGAGGAGCTGCTTTATTTCACATTCCATCCAAGTCTGACAGTGCTGACTACAAACAGTAGACATATTGATAATGTGTATTTAAGACACATTCTGTTCTGTGATTACCAACCCAGTTCTTCTGCAGACCTGAAACATTCCAGAAAACTTTTAGGGGGCTCCTCCAATCCAAAGAAAATGTCAAAACATGCTTAAGAGTGCATTTCACTCCCAGACTTCCAATCATGTAATGGTTGGCAATCAAAACAGCTGTTCATGTTGATACAAGAGGTGAAATTTTCAATAGGCTTTCCCAGTCATGCCTGGGTGCACCTTGCTGGTGTGAGGGAGCATACTATGAAGATCGCAAGGTGTGTTGGGCACAGAAGCAGAAATTCACACAAAGCTGGTCCCACCATACATCTGCACTTACTAGGAATCCATATGTGACAGTAGTGCAGCATGCTATCCAGCACCAGTACCCTTGGCTGCAAGACGTTATAAATGCAGCGTTAGTTAACAGCTACAACTGCATTGTAGAGACAATTTGCAGACAACTGGTATCACACAGTCAAATGTCTTCTTTACAACAGTGCCTAATCCACACAGCACTGTAGTAACAAAAAGAACTACCAGCTTTGCATAAGCGTTCTGGACCTCTTCCCTGGCAAATGATAGCAGGGAAAACTGCTTTTTGTCCCTTCCACAGCAGCACCAACAGAGCTCAGCCTCTCAATCCAACCCTGTACCTGTGAAAGGAAGAAAATAACCTACTCCTAAATAATTCCAAGCAATCAGACACAACCTTAGGAAGGGAACCAAGTTAAAAGGAACTGGTAGAACATTACAACAGTACCAGTCAGAGAGGCTATCAAAATAACCACCCCATTCAAGGGCTTCCCTCAGCCTGGTTTCATATGCTGAGGTAAACTGGTGTCAGAGTTGTAACGCTACAGAGGAGTCAGAATGACCTACTTTCACCCTCTACAAGCTGGGACACATCCTAGTCCCTATTAATAATATACACGCTTCAGTTTAAATCATGTGCTATAATCTGAATATTGCTTTAGTCCTTAGAGTAATAAAAAACCCAAAAACCTAGTTTACAGAAACATCTTTAATACATGAGCATTTCAGATGCTTGCCACAGATTCATGAGATAAGGTTTGATCCAAAAGAATGCGTTCAGTCCTTACTGAAGTTAAGTCTCCTTTACTTCAGTGAGTTTGGCAGATTATGGCATAAGAATCCCCATTCTGCTCTCACAGGTTATGAATTTTGTAGATCAGATGTTGCTGAAGTCAGCAAAGCATCCCTTGTGTGCCACTAAGGTCTTCATGAACACTAAGAAAACCTTTTCCCATTCCAATACTCAAAAGGTACACAATGGGGGAATAAACATTACAGCTTTATCCCGTCCTGTCAAATCACCATCTGCCCCTGGTTCCCAGGAACTTCACACACACACAGCATCTTCCAGCCTAAAGAATTCCAAAATGCTTTTGAAGATTTAGCTGATGTTTCACCTATAAGAGGTTATCTTCTGGCCAGAAGCAAGAGGTAAAACGGACTTAGAGGAATCACTGAGGATCAGCTCTCACCAGCCAGCAGGGGTTACCAGAAACACACAGTTACGTGCAAACTGGCCACAGGAGAGTAGGTAAGCTCTAACCCTGTAACTCAAAAGAAAACAAAAACACTTCAGAACTTTCTGGCCTGCCCAAAAGGTAATAGTCCTGACTCCTTTTGGGTGTCTCCATACTGTAAAATAATCCAGGAAAAGTTGATCAGGCACATCTAATTTTCCAAAGCAAAATAGGAACCAGTTGAGGTTATCTAGGCAAAAGATCAAGAAAAATTCAAGCAGCAAACAATGTAGTTCCAAGCCAAACAACAGTCAAGGTTCACAGAGCCTCTCTGCAAAGCTCTCAGAGCTTGGCCTGGGGAAGAAACCCTTCACTGAGTAGAAAGAGGCGCGTCAACTCAGCACCATGAAATTGAATAAAACCTCTCTTTGTGGCAGCATCCAGGGGAGAAGGACAAAGGGCCTCTGCCACTGCAGTGTTTCTGAATGACAGAGGCCTCCAGCACCTCCAGCACTCCTCCCACCAGCAGCAGAATCCCAGGAAACTGAGTGCTTATTCATGACTTGGGCTCTGTCCATTTTCTAAGTTTCCCCCTGCATCCTCCAATGCAGAGTATTTAACAATATCTTCTTTTAGCCTGCCTCTTGTCTGCCACTTCCACATTTAATTGCAAGTTCCTGGGTATTAAGTCGCCTGCACAGCTGAACTAAGTCATCTTGATTTGAAGGCTCCCTTTCCTCCTAAAAGGGGAAAGAGTTCTTTCTGTCTGCCTGCCTCCATTTCCCCTTCCTTGGCTACTGCCACCCTTCCCCCTCCCTCCTCTCCAATTTTTCTCTTTCCTGTTCACTTTCCCATCCTACATTTCTCTCTGTGTCTCCATATAAATCAAATTCACACTTCTCACAGATGTTGGTGTGTGCAGGGAAGGGAAGGCAAAGCTCTCAAATGCTGGCACCTGTTCTTAAAATGGCTCCCAGGCTTCCACAGGAATTTCTAGTCTGCAAAGTCTGCAGCAGAACACAGCAAAACAACCCACTGCTATCCCTCACGCTAAATTCATTGGCACGCTGCTTTGTGTTAACATACCTGAACAGCAGTTCACTGATCACTACACCTTTGCAAAGGTGGGATATCCTTCATGCTGTACAGCAAGTTTCAAAGGAAAATACATGAACTGAAGTCATAACTTCTGCAACAGCTAACTGGAGAAGCAGCAGGACAGATTTCCCCATTCCATTGCAACACAAATTCTGACTCAGTGACGTCACTTTCTGCCCTCACTTACTGGGCAAAACTCGTTTATCAACTCTGTGTGTTGTGTGGAAAAAATAAACAAAAAAGAGGAAATAAACATGGCAACAGGTGTCAGTTTGAAAGGACCTGGACACCATGCTGGACTCTTTTTTGACAGTTGCTATGTCAAAATGGGGAAAATCTGGTGACAAAACCAAGAGCCACAGTAAAACAGCCATTGCCCACTGAAACCCGAGACAAACCCCCCAGAGTTAATTAGTTAATTGTGCCATATAACCAAAATTTCACCTCTTTCTTCCATCCTCCCTCTTTCCAAGCTCTTCAGACACCTACAATGCCATGATTCTATGCAAAAATGGAAGCCCTTACTAAAGAATCCACCCAAAACCAACAGAAAACACAAATTCACAGTGTACATACATTTAACGGTAGTGCTCTTTTCCTCTGTCATTCTGCTTGTGATGATTCTCGTTCACTGCATCTCTGACTCACGAAACTCACAACTCTAACGTTCAAACTTACCCTCCTGCAGGACTTCCAAAGGTATAAAAGTATGTTACAGATAGTAATTAGCCAGGCTTCATAACCACTCTGTATAATACTTATCTTGTTTTACAGAAGCAGGCACAGAAGAGTAAGCTGCCCAGCCTAATTAATCTACTGAACCACTGTGAGGGTAGGAGGAAAATCTGAAACTCAAGAGCTGCTAAACCAGTGACAAAACTGCTTTTAACCTCTTTAATACCAGGGTGCACGACCCTCCCACCCTAGCTCCCAGCAGCTCAAACTCTAGGCTCCTTCCTCAGCCAGAGGTGAGAGACCTCCAGCTCCAGTGTCAGCTATTGGAAAGGGCTCCTAAATCAGCACCTGCCATTGTTAGTGACAGTCACCTGACAAGAGTTCTCTCAAATTTGGGATTCAGTACTTTCCCAATGGAAGCATTGGATTTACTCAAGTTTAAAAATTAATCAGGAAAATGCTGTCTTCCGCTCACAGTATTCTTTCAACATCAAAATGTAAAAAACAAAAACAAAAACAAAACCAAATATTTGAACCAGAAGTCTGAAATTAAACTAATTGTATTCTAGAAAATTCCTGGGGTTTGGTTGAAAATTTTCATATAGAGAAAGGAATGTTATAATCTGCGGTGGGGCGGGGGGGATCAGAAAACATCTTAGTTTTCAACCCAGCTCTACATATAATGATAGGATGTTTCATGTCAAAGACCTTACTTGGAAGGAGCAATTGAAGAATCTACTTTAAGGGCACACAGATTAATATCTGCCTAAAAGAAAATCTAAAGCGGGGAGGGCAGGGAGCAGAGAAGATTAATCTATTATTTCTTTCAGGACCCTCAGAAAGTTTCCAAAAATATTAGTGAAATCAAGACAACTTATTATTTCAAATGAGTTAAGACAAGACAAACACCAGGCACCTCTTTCTGATCCCCTTCCTTTTTCCACATCCTCAAGACCCCAACAACTCAGCCCTTGCCCAGCAGCTCGATAAGAAAAAACACAGCATGTGGAAAACAGTTATGGTTTCCCTGATAATAACAACAAAAATTATAAAAGCTTTAAGCAATTCTGATTTGAGGACATAACTAAACACATTTTATTGTTATATTTTATTCCAGTTAGTTAAAAAGGAGTGCAAAAGGGAGGAGGCCTTCTCTGCAAGGGTTAGTGAAATACCGAGTGTTCTGCTCTGAAATATAGTTGTCTATATTTTTAATGTGGCTGTTTGAGCCAGCATTGACATGGAATTAGAAAATGTTCCCCAACTTTGGAGAGCTATGTGATTCGAAACAAACATTTACACAGTTTGCTGGGCAGTACACTGCACAAGATACAAAGAAGGGACAAGTTCCTATTCTAAATAACCTGTGGTCCACAAATATCAATGGTTTCTGGTGTCACAACTTCTTCCAGAGGCTAGTCTTATTATCATTTTGTCTGAAGATACATGCATTGCTTCTGTGTTGGAAGGTTACAGAAACAGAACTATCAAAAAGCTGCAATGCCAATGCAAGGCAACAGAACCACCGCCCTTCTGCTGCAGGAGAGCGCGCCAGCCTCTCTTTTACCAAGCACTTAACACACTGTTGAGGTTTTATATCCATTGGAACAGAGAAGTCAAATTGCCTCAACAACTCTGCACATCAAAGCATGTTTCTGTTCAGTAATTGTCAACAGCAGCTGGAGATTGCCTGAAAGAGGCTTCAGGTCACTGTTCGAAATATTTTGAGCGATGTGGCACTAACACTCAAAAGCAGGTTTTGCTAAGTTCCCCTGACCCTGAATTTGTGGAAGATGATGGTAAGTCACCTCCGTTTTGCCAAATTTTTTATTTTTTATTTTTGCAATGCAACCACTGATTTGAAAGCTCAGGACAAAAGCCATCTGCATTATTTTTTCCCCCCACAGTCATTAGATATTCAGGTTCCTCAAAGCCAGCTACTGAAAGACTTAAATATATGCACAAACTAGAGCTCTGCCCCATGAAGCACAGTTCAGGCTTACCATGGAAGACGACAATGCCACCCCATGCTCCTCTTGCTTAAACTGCCAGCATGATTTCTATGTAGAAGAACAAGCAGCTGAATGTGCAAACTGATGATTATGGACCAACAAATGAACTCTGTGACAAACGATACAGAGCAGAAGCCTAGCAAGCCTAAGAGTTTAGCCATCTTTAAAGTCAAACGGGGGTTTTGGTAGGGTTTTTTTGGGCGGAGGGCACGGGGGAGAGTGGTATTTTAATACTTTGCCTTTTGAGTTCTGAGCCTTGCAGTGCCGGTACTCTCTTATCCCACAAGTTGGTCTCAATTTGACTGAAGCACAGTCTTCACCATACTTCATTGCACACCCCTGCTGTACAACTGTGGGGGTTTTATCCTACTTTCCAAAGATACAACTTTGTAAAACTGAAGCTGTTGGAGACCTCCTCAAGGCCTTCTATAATAATTTTTATGCTTAAAAAAATGCTAAGGCACACTACACTCAAAAAATGTTTGTTTTTCTTTTTTTTTCATTTTTGAGAACAAAGGAATGTAAGCATATAAAGACATAACAGAGGAAGAGAAGAAAAAGAGACAATACTAATTGTACGAGATTACGTCCAAAAGAGAAACCCAAAAAGGACAGTGTGCAAGCTGCGAGTGGTCTCGGGTAGCTTGGACACACCCAGTCAGCACGTGTGCTACTAAATGTGGCTGGTACCCTGCTACACACCTGAGAAATCACATCCCCTATTACAGCTAGTTACTCTCAAATGTTTCTTGATACAAAACTAGTACTTATTACTAATGGCATCATTAATTGGCATTTTACTACATACTGCAAAATAATATTGTGCTCTTTAAACTTAATGAGAACAAAAAGTCTCTTGGAAACAATTATGACAAAGTAACAGTGAAGTCTAAGCAGCTTTCCGACACTACCTGCGCTGCTGTGGCAAACAAAAGGATCCAATCCCACTGACTCAAGGCATTTAAGGAAGCACATCTTTGATACAGCAAAAATAAGCAGGAGTCCTGGAAGGAAATCTCCTGAAAACAGCCTATCAGGCATATGCTCAGGCAGATCGTATCTTGCAAACAGATTTCAGAAGCAGACTTTAGAAAACGGCACCATCTGGATCAAATTTGCAACTCTATCCATAAATACGAAGGGACAGCTTATGGCACCACTGCAAGCATATTTATAAGGTGTGGGAATATCGGGCTGAGAGGCAAGAGAACTGAGGGCAAAATACTGTCTGCAAGAGCGAAAAATGCAGCTGTACCACTAAGGAAGTGGAGTGAGGAAGCAACTTTACAGCAAAACAAAACTAAGTCAGGACAAAGATGACTGGAAATGAGGCAGCTGGATGCCAAGAATATTCAAAAAAAAGGGGAAACCAGTCAGATTTTGAAGCTAAATGGTAACTTACAAACAACAGGCAAAATGCTTTCATCTGCACAGCAAACCTTCATTCTACGGTGGTGCTGCTCTGCAGAGATAGCAGAGCCAGGCACGTAGGGAAAGCTGGCAGGTCGTGCCTTGTTCCCCCAGGAGAACCGGGAAAGAGAATTTCAATGTACAATTGAAAGCGGTCCAGTGATTTATACCTTTGAGAATCCAGGCAACCAAATATGCGGTTGCTCTTTTGACTCAAGTGACTAGTAAAAAATTTGGAGTTGCACACTGTCCCAATTAGGAGGAGAAAATTCTTAATCAAGTTAGATGATTTTACGTATCTACAAAAACATACGACGAGGTGTAAACCCACTAACTGTGTTCCTCACATGATGGAGGATATTCATGTTCTGACAGTCATGGCACAAATTTATATTGTTGTCTTTTGGATGCTAAGACAGAAAAAGGAAGGAGTTTTCTCAAACATTCTGAATTTTAAAAGAGACTTTGCCTAATTTTATACAAGGCGAGATCTTCCAAACATGATATATGGATTGCAACAAAATCTTGAGGTCACCATATTTGCAGGCCATATTTGAAACCAGAAAGAAAATAAGTTACCTGGCAAAAAGGGAGGATCTACGCAATAATTTTACATGATTTCTCCCCCAAATGTGAAACATCCACCCAGTATCACAGAATGCCCCCCATGATACCCCTTCCTACAACTGGTAACAGCATAATAAACTGGATTCCACATTCTGAATTTGAGGAAATTTGTAGTTCCAATATTACTTTTGCTTCCCTTGTTTTACTATTATTTTTCAAAACAAGAATCCTCACTTTTTCTGTGCCTTTAGGGATTTGTTCAGTTTTTAAATATGCTTGCCTTTTGGAGCAGTTAGGGTAAGTTGTTTAGAGAGGCTCACTCAAAGCTAAGTCCCATTCACTTTGCTAAGGACCAGAGTGATTTAAGACTTCACGACTCCTACTCAGTTACCACTTTGCTGCTGGAAATTACTGTGCCTGCTCTCAGACAGTTTGTGTGAGCTACTCCTTCGCTTCAGCATCGTGTCAGCCACCAAAGGAACACTTCAAGCTAAACTCCCTAACTTTTCACTCAGCTATATTAAAGAGCCGCCACAAATTCCAATGAGACCAAAAGGATAAGGGTTATGAATACATAAAGTAAGCTAAGAGGAAATAATCAGACAGGAAAATTGCGTAAAAGCAATTTTTAAAGCCTCAGACTAATTCCTCTCCACTGTATAAAAATCAAAGAATGAAGGAAGTCAGGACTGCAAGAGATCAGATGCCACCCTGCAGACCAAGGCGGGCGCACAGCATCTTTTACACTTCTGTCGGCAGTCTGTCTCATTCCTTCTCAACAAGAACTGGCTTCAGACACTTCACAATATTCCCTTTATCTATTCCACTGCTTCATTATCCTGACTTCTTGAAAGTGTCTCCTAATTTTCTCAGCTGCTGCAGTTTAAACCCATTACTTCTTGTCCTACCAGCTATGGATACAAAGGAGAGCTTCCTCCCTTCATCTCAGCAACTTTTTCAGCCTGAGCAATCCAAATTCACTTGACTTTTGCTTTAGAACATTCCTGGTTTTTTTCTTGATACCAGCAACATGAGAAGCTTATACATAAAACCAGACATTGTCCTGTTAAGCAAAGAACTTGAATAATAAAATTAATAGGAATTCTTTCCCTTTTAGCTGTACAGGTGTAAGAATTTATTACTTGTGCCTGATTTTAACAGCATCGGATTAATTCAAAATAGCTTTCCAGAAATTAGCCATTCTTGCTTTATAGCCCATTAATCTTTTTCCCCATGTCTACACTGCCTCCCATAGCCTTCCTTATCGTGGTATATGATGATATGTCTGCCACAAATTCAGATAAACAAAAAACAGACTATGGAATTCATTTGTTTATTCAGTAACCGCTATAATCACCACGCTCATTTTCTAAGGAGCAGAACCAGGGCTGCATACCGTGACCAGCACAGCACCCCAGCAGTACATTCTAGGTGGGAAATCCAGACAGGGAACCATGGATCAGCTTCCTGCTCTTGTATACAAACACGCAGGGTTTGCATGCAGCAACGGGTATGAGCTGTATGTCAGACAAATGGCATTTCAGTTTCTTCTCACGCTAACGGCTCTTCAGTTGCTTTTTAAGGGAAAAGAAGATACTAGTTCCTGAATCTTTTGATGAGATTTTTTAGCCTTTTTCTTATATTTTTAAAAATTCTCTTTTAATTCTCTTCCAGGGGCGTGCCTGTGTCACACTGTGCCTACTCTTGGCTCTGCCATGAGCTCATCTGTTCTCCAAAGAAAGTTGTCACCCAGAAACAAAGAGAAACGCTTTCTTGTTGCTTCCTCATACTCAGCCCTTGAAGCAATCACACTATGCTGTTTGAGTTATTTCTGCCTCTGAAGAGCCACTGGCCTCAATTTCTCCACTGATCTGTAGATGCCATTTCTTCCCTCTTAAAATTCAGATCAGTAGGGACTGAAGTTTCTACAGTGTTCCCACCACTGAAGTGAATCTATACCTTCCTGACACTTTATTTAATGAAAAATGTACGTAGCATATGAAAAAAAAAAAGCAGATATTTTGTTGTTGTTTTACTTTTATTTGTTTTGTTGAAGAAACAACCACTGCAACTGGAGAATTCAAGACCTGGAAAGCAGATACGAGCTGCTGAGAAGCAGCAGCAGCATCATCTAATATTTAGCACCACACTCTTTATGCATGAATACCCTCCATAACTCACTCCAGACTCTGCCAAGATTTCCAGCTCATGCATGCTTTAGCAGTTGCTACCACACATCAATAGGTTATGAATTTGGAGTTATGACTGCTATGTAAACTCATCAGGACTCCACTTGAATCAGTAATAGCCAAGAATTCACTACCAAGAAACAAGAATCCCATAATTCTGCTATAGTCTAGAGGGTAGAGCCCATTAACAAACGGGAAAAGTATGGACATGGTGTGGGAGGAACTATCCCGGTGTAAGTGTTAGAAATCGAAAACAAACATATAGAAAGCAGGAAATTGAACAAACTACTAGCAATTCATTGCCAAACAAGATGTTTAGGTAGGATGGTGCCAGTATTCTAGCTACGCCTCTTGTACTCTCCCTGGGCAGTAAGCAGGGTGCAGGACCTTCCTGCTGCAGAGCGTGCTGACCCCAGTCCCGTGCTGGCTGCGACTTGCATGCAACACCTTTTTGTGCAGGTACAGACCTAGCTGATTCCCTTCCCTCTTCTGTTGTGTATTCACCACTCACTACACAGAAAACCAATTTCAAAGGTGTTTTAGAAATATTAACACTTCTGCTGTTGTAATACTGCCTGCTAAATTAAGGTTTTACATATATACACAGACTATAAATGCAGCTGAATCTGAAGTACGTAAGAGATGTTATTTTTCTAATCTGTTCTCTTGCCGTCTTCTTTACATCTTTGGGTATGCACTTCCTTTATGAGGAAAATGACTGAGAACCTTTACATGACAGAAAATAAAAGACACTTTTATTTCTCAGCAGTTCACACCCTTCTGTTTACCCCCTTGAAGTTTAAAAGAAGTACTACAGTCACTTTCAAAATAGTTATTTTATACTATAATCACTATAGGGTAGCTCCAATCAGAACTGGCAAATGAATAGCAAGGGCAGATGAATTGAGAAGAAAAAAAAAAAAAGCAGAGTTTTGTTCAAGTTACACCAAAAATAATTTTAAAACCTGCCCCATAGTTCTGAGGATTAAATTAACAGCTTTTCAGCATTCTCCCATAATCCTGAATCAGGAAACCTTTACACAGTTACTTTCCTCAAGTTCTGGACCCACAAAAGCTTTCCCAGTGGGTGGTATCTGTAGTTGAAAACTTTTATATCTTTCTGTCTCATACTACCCCTTCCCTGACACAGACACATCTCTACAAGAAGGGACAGAACACAGGGTGAATTGCTATTTCATGGTTACTCTCCTTTTCTCTCCTGAAATATATTCTGCCTGAAACCAATGAGAACTTCTTCACTGGGTATGAAATTCTGGTATGCACAACATGCACACCTCACAGATCTCGTTTCAGCACTGATTAAAGAAAGATGTGGAGAAAGAACTTGCTATAGGATTTCATTGCACATCAGAACTTCACTCCACATTTGAAACTAATCTGAAATTGATATACATCTCTTATCTTCCTTCTCCCTCACTCCAACAAACAGAATAACTCCAGCCACAAGGACAGAGTGTGATAAAAGGGTTGCCTCATCGGGCACAAACTGAACCCCTGTTTTCAGAAGAGTGCTGTTAAGGACATCTACATATCACAGAGCATCAAACCTTTTTCTTCCAGGTACTCCAAAGCAGATCGTCCCTTTGGAGAGGCATCCCAGAATCCTGACAGTATCACAGAGCCGCACATGAAGAAGTACTAATAATTAAATAACGCTGGGTGTCTCTAATTGGAGGGACATTCCTGGTGCACAGCACTGCGCGTCCTATCCAAAAGCTTCTAAAGAGATGCCCCAGAAAAACAGAGAAGTTTGACAACTGAATATCACGTTACCAAGACACCCAAAATACAGGGAGATTTTTAACTAGTTCATGTCACTGCCTGGTGTTTAGACTGCTGTGAAAGATAAACTTTTTTCATTTAAGAAAAGATTTATATAATGACGAGTGAAGACAGAACTTATTCATTTATCAAAATTCCACTTAAATGCACATCAGAATGGACAGGTAACACATCTCTAAGTAAGAAGCTTTGCAATTAAAAGATTTCTGTCGCTAGTGCCACAGCTGGTGTATCATTTGTCAGAAGAGTACACTCCCCATATATAAAAAAAAAAAAAACAAAAAAACCCCACATACCCTAGCGAATTTGTTTTCACTTCATCCAAAAGTCTCAATGCTTCTGACCAACCCCACTAGCTCAGCTGAAACTTGCTTACATAGCAAATATCAGAAAATAACATAAGCTTAGAAAACAGAAGCAGACTGAGACAGCACATGTTTCTCTTCCTCTTTTGAAGTTGTCACTCAAATATCATCTGTATTTAACATTTCTCAATTCCAAAAGGCAAGCTCTAGTCTCATGGTGAAGGTTCACTGCAGATGACTTAGGTGACCAGCAAAGGGTTGAGCCATCAGAGCTCAGTCTAGATGCAAGCAGTCACACAGCAAGGCCACGCCTGAGCTCTTTTACCCTCACACAGTCCAAATAAAACCAATACCCATAGAGTACCGTCAGCCAGCCCGGGTATTCAGCATCAACTCAGACCTCCAAGAGAGAAGAGCTCTGACAAATAGTGTTTGAAAGCCCTCAGGTATCTTCCCACCACTTTCCTAGTGTTTACTGTTTCTAAAGTATATGTGGCAAAACAGGCAAGTGGCCAATCCTTAGCCACTCCAGTTGCCATCCTACAGATAACTGTAAACTGTTAATTAACATGCATTTGGGCTAAGGACTGTGGCTCTCATTTGCAAACTGATTTAAACAAGATGGCTGAAGCAATTATTGTCCTCTGCTCTCTGTTCCTTCCCCTCCTGAAGCCTATACCTCTGTCTCAGACAAGGCTACATAGAACGTGCATCTGTTGCTTAAGCACTGCCCTCTACCACTCAACATTCAAGCATTTAAACAAATCACTGCAGCATTTAGCCTGCTGTAAACTACAGCAGCTGAGGATACAAAGCCCAGACATCCATTCATACCACAGGATTTCATCTTCCAGGAATGCTGCAGGGCAAACAGGCACAGTGATAACTGTCATGGTCATCCCACTTAAACACTTTTACAAACATAAATCAAAACCCTAAGCAGTGAATCAGAGTGAAATAGGTGGGAATATCTTCTGGTTTGGTAATGATGTGAAATACAGATTCCAGGATAACAGCATATCACATATACTGGCATTTCCAATTGTTTGCAACGGCCAGGAAATATTGAAATTATAATCCCAAACTATCCACAACATTAATGTTGTGTCCTGCTCTGCACCAGCCAGTCCCAGTGGACCTTCATGTGTCCATCTCCTTTGAGCTGTTCAACAGCATCACTTCCCTGCTCCAGCAGTAGATATAAGGAGGCTGAAAACACTATATTCTCTCCTCTTCTTCCCTTTGGACAAAGGTACCTCCACCCTGCCTCATAAGCTGCTGGAGTGGAGCAGAACAGAAGTATGTATGGGGACAACCAAGAATTTGTGATGTGTGAAACGATATGCAACAGGAGGTTGTACTGGTGCAGGGATGCTGAACTAAGTGAAGTGGAGAAACACAGTCTAACACCATCTCAGGCTACGTCACCCATCATACCAGGTGTCTCAAGCATAAGTCTTCGCTTTCTAGAAAGATCACACCAGTTGCAGTGAGAGAAAAAGAAAGTACTTTTCCTAAGAGGGCATTACTCCACCTCCCCTCAAACCACTCTCCCTCAAAATCTCACCGATCTCTTATTCAAAAGGTTTAATAGTATCATGATTTGCAGAGATACGTTATTCTACTGGGTTGTTTGGGTTTTTTTTCAGTACTGTGTTAGCTTCAACAAGGCAGCAGTGGCCTCTGACAGAGTCAGAACCGGTGAACAAAAACCTTATGCGAAAATAAGGAGAATTAGGTCAACATCCAAGAACAGTGTTGACTGAAGACATTTATGCAAATGAGAAGGAGGCAGCTGAAGCCTTGGAAGATCAGAAGCATGCAGAGAGGCGTAAAACAAAAAAAAAAAAAAAAAAAGAAAAAAAAAAAAGAAAGATGTATAAGTTCTGTGACATCTTTTGTTCTGCTTTTTCTCCTAAAAGAGGCGAGGAAAGAAGACAAGATATTTAGCTTCAGTTGCTAAATGTTAGTTACTTTCCCTGCAACCTTTGGACAAGTCATTTTGCTTTTCTGTGCCTCAGTTTCTCCATCTATTAAATACTGGTTTTCTATTTTGAGATAATACAGCCCCAGAAGTGCTGCATAAACACAGACTAGTATCTTTATTCTTAATGCACTGCAAAGCAAAACTTTCTTCTTAAGTAAAACAGCCTGATACTTTTCTTTCCACTGAGTTAAGCTGGCTTCTGATACCGTGCTGCCCCAGCAGCTCACCCAGAACCACATTAAAAGAGAACTGATGTCATGCGGCCTTGCCTCCAAACACACACACACACCACCTGGACACAGCAACTGCTTGCCACTGCAATTTAATTCTTGCTTGCTGACTGCAAATTTCCGTTCCTCTGGTTGTGTGCTGTAAAAGTTTTGATTCATATTTTACTTTCCAAATATTGTGGATTTCTTGTGCAACTGCTTAAGAAAGATGCATTAGTTTCTATTGTGCAAAAGGATCTGTTCTGACACACACATATACTGCATACACAGTGCAACAGAAAAAAAAAAATCAAGAGGCTGACTGTTCTTTCTAGCTTTACTTAATGTCAAGACGCATATTAGGCTGGTTTTAAATGGGGAAGGAAACAGAGGTCAGAGTGAAATTCCCAGATGTAGCTTGTTGTTCATATTCTATACACAGAAAATGCCGACACTGCAAGGTGATAGGCACCTGCTAGAACACCTTGCGCGTTCCCAGCTCCTCCTGCCTTCAGCACCCTGCACGATAAAGTCCACAGACATAGCAGAATCGTCAAAAGGTGCTCTACTAGACATCATGCATCCAGAATGTCATCCTAAGTAATCTTTCTTTTTTTCCTTTTCCTCTGCTACTGAGCATAACTGCAGAAAACTTCCAGCACCTTTCACCAACAATCTGTTCCACCATGTTAGAATCAAGATGCAGCCAAGTATATTAAATATTTAAAGAAAGAGAGGCTTAACAGTAAAAAAAAAAAAAAAAAAACACCCAGTTTAGTGAATGTTAATGTTTTGCTGAGGAAAGAGTAAGAAAGCTCTGCCCCATTTGGCAAACACACAGAAAACAAACCCAACCAACAACAAAAAACAAAGCAAAGTAATAAACTGTGCATAATTTCTAGTTTATAACAGGAACTGCCCACAGCCAATTTTTTCAGGGAACCATCACAGCTGGTGAATAGTGAAAGACCATGTAATGATGTAACATGTCTGCAATGACCTGTTCTAATTCTAGAAGTACTGATCTGCCCTTTTTGACTCTTCCATTCATCTAGAACCAATACTCTTTCCATTTCCATTTAGTTCAAAAGCCTTGACTATATCTTAAATTTATTGGTCCATTTTTGTTTCGAAGTGCTCTTTGCTCTTGCGAAGTGCAGTTACTCTGGCAAATGCTACTTGTGAGTGCTGAACAGAGGAGGAGGAATGCACAGAAGTGAAAGAAGTGTGTGCAGTAAGATTATCTGTCCCTGTGCAAAGGCTTTGCAATCGACTACAAGGGAAAACAATAGTAAAGCAAGAATGTGGGTGCAGCGCAAAGGCAGAGGACTGAATGCAGTCAAATTCTAGAAATTCGGTAGCGGCAAAGCTGGAGGTCAGACTCAGCAAAAAGCCCAGCACAACAGATACTGCAACACTAAACGCACCGGATTTCGTGTGCCCTGTCCCATTTCATGACTAAGTTAAAAACTCCAGTGGTACTTGTGTTGTATAAATAACTTAATTGGTAAATCTCACTTTTCAACTATTACTCGCCAAAAAAAAAAGAAAAAATCTTTGGTCCATAAACCCTGAAAATCATTATTTACTGACAAGTTTTCAGAACATGTTCTCCTCACATGTGAGCAAAACACTTGTGCCAACACAAAAGAGGAGATATGTATTTGCAACATGCATAGTTTCACAAGTTTTAAGAGCTGACAAAGGAGCCAAACTCTGGGAAAAGTGTCTTCCCAATACCAATCTCCCCTTTTCCTGCTGAGGGATCATACCTCTGACAACTGAATGCTCATAGCAAACACTTCTGCAGCTCTCCTTAGAAACCTTCCCCTGCTGTTCTTCCCTTATTCTGTGTCTTGTCAACACCCTCTCCTCACACGCAGCTGCTTCCCATCTGAGCTGATTTCTAAGCACAGTGTTGGTAACACCACAGAGACAGAACCACCAGCACCCAGAGGGATAGGAGCTAAAAGATTATGTACAAGTGTCCAGTGATGATCATTTAAAGCCTTTGCTTTTCCACAACAAAAAGGGAAGTAAATAAAACAGAAATGAGCAAGTGGCACTTAATGTGAAGGACCAAAGTGCTTTCAGTCTATGATATCTCAGCTCACAACTGTTAGTAATGACAGAATCTCAGAATTAGGCAATTAACATCCACTTCCATAAATGGGTAGGCCCCACCCATTCAGACTGTATTTCCTTTCCGTCTCCACCTCCACAGATCAAGACAACCTCACGTAATGACGACCACAGTCAATAATGACATAAATCTAGGGAGGGTTGACAAAACATACTTCCAGCACTTCTGGCCTGACACCTACAACTTTCACATAACAATAAAGCATGGGAAATAAACCTATCTGCACCAGCCACCACCACAGAAAAGCTAGCACTGGATCTGGGTGTCAGCTCGGCCCCGTACGGGCACCACTGTTCTACCAGTGTCCTGTTTTAGCAAGAAGGCTAAAACAGCCTGGGGTGGGACCTCAGGCTACACCTATGCCAGTGAGCTAACCGGGCCACGACATCGGCCTGAACCTTGCAATTCTGTTAGAAAATCGTTAAGAGTATTTCCTGGCACCCTTTCGCCCAGCATTCTCCTGAACAATTCTCAGGCATAATACCAGAGTGGGATGGGCCAAGGACCATTCCCAACAGGCAGTCTGAACGCAGCCATCCACTTTGACACTCGGAGAGGTCAGTGGTATAAGACCAGATCATGCCAGTTGGCTGCAGGGCCACGGAATAAAGCCCAGCACTGTTTTGTTTACTATGTTTATAGCCTAAGTCTCTTGTTTAACAACACAGGGCATTAACCACTGATCAGATCTAACACGACAGATAAACTTTTGCCTCCATGCCTTCTTCTATGTGACCTACATATTAAATAGCACGCAATCTACTCATATATACCTACATTAGGCTTGTCCATTGTTCCCACAACAACCTAGATTCTGTTTAAGAATCAGGTTTCAGAGTCCAAAACATTTTACCAGGTCAGAAGTTTTACAACCTTCTGTTATTGCCTCTTCAAACAAAATGAAAGAGGCTTCTTTAGCCACCTCGTGATGAGGTTAACAGCAAATGGCTCCCTGTGAGGTGATGAATTCAAAGCAGTTGTCAGATTAGACAGAAAGTCCCATGGGACCAGAGACTTTGCTGTGTAGCTAAAATCCGCCCACCTATCTGAGATAAGAACTCACTAAAATGTAAATTCTTATCAGGAGTCTGTCCCCAAAACAGGGCCCTCCACCAGTGACACACGACACTTTGAATATCAGGAAACTCCTCTCATTGTCAGCCACCAAAACAATCCCCAAATGCAATCTTTTATGTTTTCCCCTCTTTCCTGACATGTATTTCCCTCAGGTATCCCACAGCGAGTTGTTCCAAGTTATTCAGACCACACTAGGATGCCAAAAGCATGAGCAGGCGAAACTTTCAAGACAAAAGTGTTATCTGTAGATTTACTGTAGATAATATATAAGATGTGGATGATTATGTTAAGCTTTTTTAAATTCAAGTCCATTCTATCATGTATAAACGTAGTTAACATCTGACAGTCATCCAGCAAAATGAGTCTCACAGGTTCAAAGATGTTTCTTAATAAATTGCTCAGATCACAAAGACAAGCATCACTCCTTGGTGACCACCTCAGCAGTCCATTTCAGCAGTTGCAAAGGACTGTGTTAGCCTCTCTCTTAAAAAGTGGCCCACTCAGGGAAGGCGTGAGCAGTGACCTTGCAGCAATCAATATTCACTCATTCTGACACATTAGGGCATGACACCTTAGCAGAAAGAACAGGGGTTTAGTATCAGTGGTAGGGACACTGGTTCACAATTAAATCAGCAGCCTGATCTGTGCAAGTCAAATTCCTACCCCAATCACATCAAATTTCACACCCAAAACATACAGCCAAGCAGTTCCTAATATATGCCTGAAGAAGCCCTGAAAATGTTGGCCCTAACTCTTAGACAGCCGCAACTAAACAACTGACAGATCCACTGGGAATATCATCAGCACCCTACATATTAGATTGCTTGCTCTTCTTGCTTTTTCTTAAAAAAAACCAAAAACAAAAAACAAAACCTGAGAGTGTATTACTGGGCCAACTAAATGATGACTAGTCTACAAATATTTTTAATGACTAAAAGACAGTGCTTATTTTAATAAGTGCCCTCATTTCACATAAACTAAGTGGTTTGGGAACCAACAAGTTATCCTGTTGGCACAAGAACTGACCACAAGCAAAACCAGAAGTATAAAATTAAAGTTGGGTTGAGAATGGTCACAGAACATACTCCATGAGTCACAAGACATCAGATAAGTTGCAGCAAGGTATTATTTGTATGGCCGATATGCTTCCATAAAAAATAATTATAGCAATGGCAATAGCTGTGAGACTGACCCAATATCCTTACATGAGCATAAATGTTCCTTTAACTCAGTTCCACAGTCCCATCATCTTAGTAACCGCCCTAATCTTTAAATAATCAAGGTGTAGAAATCTATTGCCCTCTCTGCAACTCAAAGGTCTATGTCTCAAAATTGCAGCTGTCTCCAGAACAGTAGGAAGTCACATTGCCAGCCAGTTTGTGACAAGTGCTCTGGTGCTATTTAATAGCACTGGGTGAAAAAGCAGGTGGGCTTTCATACAGAAGCATCATGATGCCCAGAAGGGTGGATACCTGTCTTTGTGTCACTAGATTTCAAGAGGCCCATCAGAGCTCCCATCCAGCTTTGGGCAATCGCTATCTCATGGCTTGACATATGGCTATCAGCTGTGTAAGCAATGAGTTATTCTTCTAAGGAGGAGGGCTCATTAGGAAGAGTGAAGGAACTGTTTTCTTGCCACAGAGCTGTTTTACTCCGGTCTTGAGATCTGCAGTTCAAAGGGAGCCAAAGCCTCTTCAGATGAGTGGCTTCTACAGAAGGGTGAAGACGACTGTATGCACAAGTCAGGCATTTTTAGTCCAGATAACCACTCTGAGGTTCTCTCCCAGCACAGATCTACAGCAGTTCTGAATGCCCACTACAGCTTGACTCAGTCATATCTGCAGAAGACAGTGCTGAAGTTTTAATCAGCCCTGGCTAAGTAAGCAGGAATCTTCATCTGCAGTAATATTTAAATCCAAGACAGACTTTGCTAAGGTCTTAGGTATGCTGCTGGTGCAACCCCCAGTCCACAGCTCAGTTTATGATCCAGCAGGGAAAAGCAGTAAAAGGTAGCATTCAGTCTCTGTATGAGAGATGGCTTTGCACGAACTGCATTGCTCCACAATGAAGTCTCTGTAGCTGATTGAGAAATGACATTGTTGCATATTTCAAATCTTTTTCTTGCCTCTAGCTATTAAAGACTGAGAATGCTGCAGTCATTCCCACTGCTAAATGGGAACTCTTCAAAATAGATAAGAAACATGATAAGATAGTGGTGCTTCCTGTCCATCCTTCAAAGAGACAGGACTAGTGGCTTCAACACAATTTGAAAACAGAACACAAAATACCAAGACAAAAACAGAGACAAAAAGGGGGACAGGGGAGAAATGGATCAAAGCCACCTTAATAGAAGAGGAAATAGCAGCCATCCTATGCCACAAGTCCCATCCTACTTTTTACATATCCTTAATTCAAACAGCCTTCATACACACAAACAGCATCACCTTTGATTACACTAATCAGGGGATCACCTGCCAGTTCAGAGCATTTAATAGAAATACTGCTCTGCAAATATGGATTGAGTATCCCACCGCAATACAAAGACAACAGTAATAAGCAGCAGCATTAGTGAACTACACGTACTTTCATGTCATCTAAAGCACAAAACTAAAGAGCCTGGCTCAAAGATGACTGCAAAGAAACCTTGCCATGTAGTCAGAGAAACTGGGAGATACAACCAGTTCATCAATTTCAAAGATTTGATCCAAAAAACAGATTTCTGTAATCATGGCAACTGATATTCACAACTGAAAAAAATCTTCACAAACTAGATAAGTCCACAGAAATTTATATTTCCTAATTTCAAGAGTATTTCAAAAGAAGGAGATGAAGTGTAGGAGATTTGAAAGTCTTTGCCCCAGGAAAGGCCTGGTCCAGCAAGATCCAAGAGGTCAAATAAGGTTTCTGCAAAGCTTTGTCATTAAATCCCCATTTTGTGCAAGTAAACTGATGGAGGCCTTGCAGACAGTGAAAGCCTAGGGGATAAGCAGATAGGTGTGGGTCAGCAGTACTCTCTCTGGTGGTGACCAGTACAGACTGCCATTGTACAGTGATTTCAAACATCACCGAGGTCAAAACGTACATTACCATGTACACCCTAAACCACACTACAATTATGCAAGGCCTTTACCAAGAAAACACCCATTGCAGGCTGAGAATCCATTTGAGGCTGGAAACAACAGTAGAAAAGGGATTCTATTGCTGGAAAGAAGAGGGAAATTCACACATAGTCCCTTACATTTTCTTGCAAGTGCCTGAAGGAAACAATAGGCAGGCAACAGAAATAAGTAATTTCTCTAAAGCTTCATCTGCCATGGACTCATCTGGATGCCTGCAGGCAGACACCACACTTGGGACATCCTGCTTCTTCAAGCCTCAGATACCTTCTCAGAGCGAGATGCCTCTGGGACTGCCAGGATCTGAACATATGAAAGCTGACTTGAAAACACATCACACTCTTCCCCTTAAGGAGGGTTCATTGTTGCCCTTCTAGGGTACATCCCAGAAGTCTAAATGCTAGTCTGCTCCCACAAATCCTCTACGAAGGCACCTAGTCATGGTCACCGGTATGGGCAATGAGTTGTTCTCAAATACAGGTACAAACTCAGATAAACCTTTCTTAAAGCTTCTGTGCTATGATATGTATAACATACAAAAACAAAAAACAAAAAAAAAAAAAAAAAAG
>WHYT01016067.1:605601-657302 GCA_009806455.1 Tetrax tetrax
GGGGCCTGGCCGGGCCAGTGGCGGGCGGCGAGGCGGGAGCGCGGGCGGGGCGGGAGCGCGGCCTCCCCCTCCCCACGCTCCCTCACACCTACAGACAGGCACACCTGGCTCCCGCGCTCCCTCGTCTCTTCAGCCCACGCAGCCACATGCACGCAGTCCTCACACCTCCACACCCTCATCTCCTCCCTTCACACCTGTGCTCCCTCATTTCCTTGCCCCACGCACACACACACCCCTCACACCTGTGCTCCCTCATCACTTCACCCCACACACCTCATGCTCACAGCCCCTCAACAGCCATGCACCCGCGTTCCCTCGTGCCCCGATACACACCCTGCATACGCACACACCTCACACTCTGCGCTTACACGCAGCTCCCGTGCACCCTGCACTCACAGCCCCCGTTCCCACACACTTCACACACCATGCACTCGCACCCCCCCCACCACACTCACACCACACTGCACTCACCCTGCACACCTGCGCACCCCACACCTTATTAACACAGCGGAGGGCAATAAACGCACCATGGCTACTTGTACCCAAATCTACAGACCCCTCTCCCCTGCACAGCACTGAGAGGTGGACATTCAAACACAGCTTGTAGGCAGAAATGTGTGCAGGAATACACACACCAGAATGTACACAAATATGCAGAAATAAGCAATCGCAGACTTCCATGCCAACAGAGAATATATATAGCAAATCAAGTGTTTCATTGCCATGAATCAAAAATACCTTTTTTTTATAAGTTGGTTGTAATTGCTTGTGCAAACTGAGTGCAAGGCATAAGGGCGGGGGTGAACGGGGCAAACTGCATGCAAAAGTACCCCGAGTCCTGCAGCTCGGTTCTGCTCCCACTGACTTGCAAAAAGCTAACTTGGTTCGTACCAGTGGACACGCTCCCAAACTTCTTCATTACGCTATAAGAAAGCTGCCAGGCTTTCTTCAGGCTACAAATAAATATTTTATTTATTTTGAATTCAGAAAAAAAAAGTTTCAAGAGGAAATTTTAGAAACACTAATAATGTGAACTTGACAGTGGCCTAAAAGTAGAGGCACGTCTAATCTATTACCTTAAACACTAACACTACCTCTTCGGGTATTTGTTCTGGTTTTGGGGGGGAGGGAGGAGAGGAGGCTATGGTGGCAGCTTCTAGAAGTTGTTTCCCCTTTGTTCTGTGGACTCAGCCAGGCCTAAAGCAGACCAGCTGCAGGCCAGGGCTGAACCAATTGGTAGCAGAATGTTCCCTGATAATGCCTCTGCGATAAGGTATTTAAGAAGGAGAAAAACTGAAAAAAAAAAAAGGAAGACGTGAAGAACTGAAGAAGCTGAAGCAGAAGCAGAGAGGCGGAGGCATGAGGCCTTGTGGCCCTCACTCTCTGGCCTCCTGCCAGGTGGCCATCCAGGCCCGACTCAGCCCGGCCCAGCTGCAAGAAGTGAAGAGAGGAAACATGAAGAGAACCTGAGAGGCATCTGTCTGCCGATTGCGAAGAATTTCTTGTGAGAGGAACGGGTGCAGATATCAAGGTCAGTGAAGAAGGAGGGGGAGCAGTAATGCAGCTCCTGGCAGAGATTCCCCTGCAGCCTGTGGTGCAGCCCATGGTGGAGCAGGCTGTCCCCCTGCAGCCCATGGAGGCCCACGGAGGGGCAGAGATTCACTTGCAGCCTGTGGAGGCCCACGGAGGGGCAGAGACCCACCTGCAGCCCATGGAGGTCTCCACGTCGGGGCAGGCAGAAGGAGGCTGTGGCCCTTGGAGGGCCTGTGCTGGGGCAGCTGTTCTGGAGGGACTGCACCCCGTGGAAATATGACCCACATCGGAGCACTTAATGGAGGGCTGTGGCCCGTGGGAGGACCCCACGCTGGAGCAGGACAGGAATGTGAGTTCTCCTCACAACAAGGAAGAAGCAGTGTAGTGCGACAAGTGATGGACTGACTGTAACCTCCATTCCCTATTCCACTCCCCCGTGCTGCTCCAGGGGGGAAAGAAGGTAGAGATAATGTTAAGCCCAGGAAGAGGAAGGGGTGGTGGGAGGTTATCTTATTCTTTTTTCTTATAATCCTGCCTTGGTTTTAATAATAAACAAATAGTTTTCCTGAAGTTGAGTCTGTTTTGCCCATAACAGTAACTTTAAGGACCTCTCCCTGTCCTTATCTCAAACCTGGAGCCTTTTTTTTTTTTTTTTTCCTTGTATTATCTCTCCCTATTCCTTCAGAGTGTGGGGGGAGTGAGAGAGAGACTGCATAGTCTGGTGCTGAGTGGGGCTAAACTACGGCAGTATTTTAACTTAGCAATTACTTTTTCCTGTCTTGACTGATCTTTTTTATTCTACCCATTAAATTTTCTATTCAGCAGAAAATTATGGCAGTCTAACATAGACAGTTGTCATCCTGAAGTCTGATTTAGGCTTCATGGATGTCATTACATAAAATGAAAAAAAAACAGCTCTTCAATCAAGATATAGTTGCAGCAGGCTGCAGATCTGAACTGTAAAGTAAATGTCTAAGATGCTTTCAGTTCGAGGTGTGGAAATGGCCTTATGAAGTAAAAATAATAGATTAGCTTGCCACGCCCCCTTATGGTGTAGCCTTTGGTCAAGGTGCACCTTCACAAACACGACTCTCGTGATATGTTGTAATACCACTTTCTGCAACCTCTTCAATGAGAAAAATTTCCTTCACTCTAAGACAGTCTGAAACATGATTCTCAAAATGGGAAGAAAAATGTGGGAAAGCTCTTGTCTCACTAAATGTAGGGGTCTGAGGAAAAAGATATAAGGGGAAGGGAATAGCAAGGGATAATTCTGGATTTTACACAGGTCTGAGCCGTTCTGGGGAGTGCTATGGGAGATGGAAGAGCACCACAACACCGGCCTGAGACAAGGACAGGGAAGGAAACTCTTCAGAAGGTCAGAGTAGACTCTAAATTCACTGCTTTTCTTTCGCGTTGTTTATGTTTAACCTTTTGGTTGTTTTTTTTTTTTTTTCTGACAGTCACTACAGCATTTTATTTTATTTAGTTAGTGTGTCTCCAGTTGATGTCTTTTTAAAAATAATCAGTTTTGGTTTTTTTTTTCTGTATGGAGCAAGTGGCAAAACTCTTCTAAAATATCCTAATGGTTTAAATAACAATACACTATGTTAGGAAAAATCAGCATCTCCGAAGCTATGCCCCCACCCTGTGGCTGAATGAGAAGACTGTTAGTTTTAAAGTTGTTAATTTGTTAATTCTGTCTCCTGTATTTGCCTCAAAAGTCTTACAAGTATTTCATTTCCGTAGCAAATGCTGAGGCAGGAGATGATCAGTCGGATGCCATCTGAGCAATGCCTGAACTACTGTGGTGTGTGTGCCTTTTTGTTGACATTGTGCATGAGCTACATTGTCTCAAAATACTTTTCTAGCTTTATTGTCAGCATTAGAAGCATTACTATGTAAGGATTTTTAAAAGGATGTTACTTGTGACTGCAAAGACTAAAATGTCAAGAAAACTGTTTACAACGAAAGGGAGATTTTTCACTTTTTAGAAATGGCTTCCTTTTAGCTGTAGCAAAATTCATTTTGATAAAGCGTGGAGTTTTTTTCAATTACCATTTACTTTATTTCCTTCCAAATTATCTCAAACATAAACATAATCCTTAATTCAGAATAGATATTTTATTAGTTGCTAGCATGGCTTTTCATTCTAAAGACAAATTTTTTTTTTTTTTAAAGGGATATAGTGTGTTAACTGAATGAAGCTTCAACTGAATATATGTTCCTTCTAGCTTGTTTTCTTTTTGCTTCTTTTTCTTTTTTTTTTTTAATTATTTTTTAAAAAGGAAGTAGTTAACAACTACTGTTCACTTTTGGAATGAATTTTTACTGCCAATATTTTTTTCAAATGAGCATTTCAAAAGCAAGCAAAAACAACTGCTATTTTGTAAAACAGTCAGGGAATCAATTATCAGGAGGCTGACATATCAATTACCACGCAATTCACCATCTTTTGTGAAGAAGTCATTAATTTACATGTGCTTGTAAGTTGTTTGGAGCTGTTACATTGTCTACCACAGTAGCGCCAAGGTGGTAAAGTCTCTACATAGTATCACAATACCAAGAAAATAATCCTAATTTATGTGTTTGTCTGCATACTGCCTGCCTGTATCCACTCTTGTAGAAGAAAATGTTATTCACTGTTGGCCTGCGGATGGCTTTAGAAAAGCTCCCAGAAAGCTGTGGGGGATGTAATTGGGACCCTATGTGCCGTAGACTAAGATTTAGGCATCCAGAGTGATTGTAGAATTTGTTTATACTGATATACTCTTTAGCCTCAGCAAGGAAGATTTGATAAACCATCCACCTGCCTCTTCCCCACTGTTTTTTTTTATTCTCCTTTAACCATTGTAATGCCTTTCTGAAAGGAATTACTATTCATCAGGCTTTCCAAAAGCATACCATTCTGAAGTTTGCTGAAGTTAACAGATGTTCTTTCTGCTAACTTTAGGAAATTTTGAATCCTTATTTCTGGCTTATCAAAAAATTGCCACTCATGCTTAGTTTCAAAGTAACTTGATGACAAAGGCAGATGTTCAAGTGCACACATTCTGTATGACCCTTTGTCTGTGCACACATTGTATATATGATTTATATGAACCAATCCCATACATTTATTTATTTTTTGTGGTGCTAAATAAACACCAAGTTCACATGCTTTGATTTATGAAAATGTTGATACAGTTTTTCAGTGGAATTTAGTACACCACAGTTTCACAGTTTATTAAACCTCTCTGTGGTGAGAAGCATGTGGACAATAAAAAGTGTTGGGTACGATGTGCATCTAAGAGACAAAATATCTGAACATTTGTTTCCTGTATTGAGCTCCACTGGGTCTTTGTGTGTATGTTCTCATTCTTGTGTCAAAAGAGCCACTAAATTATAGGTTCCCATGTGTTAGTGTGCAGGGTGGTTTGTCTGGATCTCCTGGTGAATGTGGGTCTCGAACAGTCCATGTATGGTAAGCAAACTTTAAGAGAAGCTTGAAGCTGGGAGTGAGCTTTGTGTGGAGCTGCATACAAGCTAGAAAGTGCTGCAGAAAGGCAGGCGTCACAGAACTATTGCTCACATGATCACAGTTATACTGTTTCCAGGTCTGGTACATGATGTCCGTGGGGTACTCTAAATTTGCCGTCCCAGTTCAACATTTACTAATCCGCAGCCTGTTTCACTGAGCAGCATAGAAATGCCCAGGCACCCATGGGAAATCAATGGGTCAGCTGAAATGTGATTCCCTGAAACAATTTTGGCACTCAAGCCCTGTGTACGTGGTACCTGGCTCAAGATGCTTTAAGGATTTCCTGAGCTAGAGGTTGTATCTGGACCATTGTTTTTAATAGCCATCAATGGGCCTATTTCCCAATGAATGCTCTTAAAGTCTTTTGCACACATTTAAACTTTTGGCTTTTCCACTATCCTTTAGCAATTAGTTCCACATTTAATGATATATTGTATAAAAAAAAATATTTGCTTTTCCTTCAAACATTATAATTTACTTAGTTGCACCTTAACTTTAGTATTGCAAGAAACAGAGCTTAATCAAAGTCTGTGCTTTACTCACCATTTAAGATTTTGCAGACCTTTAGTGTATTTCCCCTCAGTGGTCTCCACATCAAGTTAAAATAGCTTACTCTGTTAGACTCTCCTTGTATTGAAGACATTTTAAATGGTTGACCATCTTTATTGCCCTTCTCTGTACCTATAGCTGTTCTGCTGTATCCTTTTAGAGATCATAGTAAGGGATTTCTGCAATACATTACAGATACATGTATCAGGGGTTTGTTCAGTGGTACCATCATGTTCTGTGTGCTGTTTCCATACAGGTTCTAAAATGCTGCTTGCTTTTATGGCTGCTGCTGCGCAGAGAATAAACCTTGACTCCAGGAACTCTTTATTGAATGGCAGTAGCTAATTTAAAAGCCGTCATTGTATCTGTAGATATGCAGAGTAATTCTAGAAACTTCAGTCAAAATAATGTAGTTATTAGAGATTTCCATCAGTGTAATTGAAATCAGACTCTGGCCTGTGTGTAGTGGACACGAATCACCTTTCACCTATCCCTATATAATTCATTGCAGCTTACTGATTTCACTAAAGCCATTGCTGATTTATTCTAGCTAAGAATGAATCCCTTTGATTTCTATAAATGATTTATCTTCAAGCAAGATATATAGAGGTAGTTTGCAGTGAGCTTTGCAGAAATAATTTCTCGGGTTCTCGCTCTCCAGGAACCTAGACTGCCAGTGGAGCATTTGCATTTCCTTTTTTAACATCTAAAAATAATTTTAGAATAAAAATGCTCGGGTAACCTGACTGCAGAGTGACTTGGAACAAATAGAGAGAGGCTTAGAGTGAGCATGGAGAACAAAGAAACAGAATTGCTAGGTAGGGTGAGGTGGAATTCTCTTTGATTAGAGAATAATATGGTACACACATTCAGTTAAACTCTGAAAGCACTTAATTAGACTCACAGTGTGTGGAAGAAGGAGATAAGTGTTTTTATGTCCATTTAAAAATGGAGAAACTGAAATACAGACAGCTGAAGTGGCTGCCCAAGAACAGTGTCAATATGTGCAAAACTGTAATTCAGGAATTTACAGTTGCCAGCTTTGACTTACAGAGCCCACTCCAAGGGGCCCTCGCGATGTCACACAGGTTTCCAGTCAGCAACTCAGATTTTAACCATGATGTTGTTCAGGCCATCTGGGAGTGCGATGAGACAGCGCTGCCTGAAGCCTGTGCCTCTCCTTGGCGTCCCCATGTACCTCCTAATTTGATAACTGTGTAATATCCCAGGGAAAACTGAAGGTTAACACATCTTCATGACAGAAAGGATTCAAAATTTGAGAAGAAAGAGGGAGATACTATAAACTATATCATGGGACCTGCACACAACATTTTATAAAATGTTATATCTTAGTTTCACTTAGCAGAGAAACAGCACAATGGGAATGGACAGTTGTTTCCATCATAAGGTCAGGTGAGACGGACAAATCTTTTTTAACATTCCTGGTATTGAACTCACTAATTAATTGGAAATCCAGCCTATTTCCTTTTCATAGGCTTCAGTGAGCTTTGTGTCAAATCCTAAATGCATATAATTGAGGAAGAAGCATGTCTTATTTCATACATTCTGTAATCAAGTCAAGACATCCAATTTTTGAAGGCACTCTGGGAAGAGGTTGTATTTGTTATTATTATTTTCTCTGATACCTCTTTTCTTTCCCCTGCCTGATTCACCTCTTTTATCATATTTCCCCTCTTTTGCTCTTTCTCAGTCATACCCACCTACTTAAAACTAATCACATACTAAAAAGTGCATAATTAGATTTTCATGATGCTCTTTCCTGACATAATTTTTGATTATGTAATTAAGGGTTCTCATTGGGCTCTTGAACTGACAGAAGATTTTTGGTTTAATTAATCAAAATGTCTTGTGCAATTCAGAGTATTTTTAAGCAGTTTTGGTTTTAAGTAATGTGCAGAAAGCATTTGTATTATTCCTGACATATAATGCTCTGTGGTATGCTCTTTCCCTCTACAGTCAACAATAGAGAAACACTGTCTTGACAGCAGGCTTCAGTACATTTATCTAAAGCACCAGAACTAGGGGTGGGGAAAAGAAGATGCATCAAAATTCAATATGCTTGAAGTAGGATGATTTTTTTTTTTTTATTACTATTATTTTGCAAACTGAAAGTTTGTCAGATTGTAATGAAATAGTCACTTAAACTGGGGTTGTTCCAACTGATTTTTTTCCCATGTGAGACCATTTACAAGTTTGCAATTCCTTACATTTTTTTCTGACAAATTAAAATTCTTATGAAATGTATTGTTTTGGGCAAGTACTAAGAGAGGCTGCTGGAACTTTTGCAGATTGTATTGCAAATAAGTATTTGCCCTGAGCTAACACAACCAAGCAAAATTCACTTTTTGCAATTTTTCTCTATGAGTACATGAAGAAAAAATAACATGAATGATGGTGCTTGATTTTGTTTATAAATTGCTTCTTCCTAACGGCATATGTATTATTTTCAACCATCAGTACATCAGTACATCTTGCAGGAAAAGCCACCTACCATTGTGTCAGCACAACCAATATGCAATAACTTAATATGCATTTGTGAGATGTTATGTGAACTCTTCTCCACTAAATACTAAGAGTATGGAAGGTCAGCATTTGATAAAATAAAGATCTTTTACTAAGGATGGGCTGAACCAATTAGATACCAAATTAGCACAAAATAGATAGCTTTGTCATAATAGATAACTTTGCCTTTTACAATCTCCCTGGCAATCTTGTATTCAGGGTAAAAGTCCCTCCACGGTTATTGTAGTGCACATATTTTATATCCATAGGCTGAGTTCATGTAACTGAAAAAAAAATTTAGTCCTGTGTGTAGCTTAGACTGTGATTTTATAGTTGGACTTGAGTCAATCTACATGTGAGCTACCCTTTTTCCCCTTTCTATGTTGCTGCATGTTTTCACCATCTCCTTTGTGACACTGTGGTGAATGGGATCAGGAAATGATCAGCTGATCCAGCTGAAAATTAACCGGAAGGCAAACAAACAAAAGATCCTTTTTAAGTCAGATTTGATCCCTGGCTGGCTCAGTGTACAACCCCCGAGAGCTACTGCTGGCATGGGGGGAGGCGTGAGGTCTTGTGGTAAGGGCAGGGCTGGAAGATGGGACTGCCTCCTTTGGCAGAAACTCTCATGCAGATCAGGTTAAAGCCTTACACTAAAGGACAGCCTTACACTGCTGCATGCATCAATGCTGGATGCAGTCCATGGAATTACAGCCACTTATATAAGGTCAGTGCATGGGCTGCGAGCTCACGGTGTAGGAGTGGAAAGACATTCTGCGAAATCATCACCCAGCTCTAACAGAATGCTAACTGGCTACAGCAATCCCACTAGAGAATGGAAATCAGACTTTTTTTTTTGCTTTATAGATATTTTCAAAGGGAGCTTTTTTGTTCTCTGTCTGATTTTGTCTAGCAACATTAAAAGTAGGCGTAGCAATAAAAATGCCGTTAAACTGACAGTATCACTCGTGAAATCACGGAATGCTTTCATATGAATTACGACGTAAATGCTGTACAAGTCATAACAGGAAGCCAGTGATAGCAGATTAAAGTTAGGAGGAGGCCTACATGCTTTGCCACAGAGATGAAACTTGGTGTAAACACTAATGGCCCAGAACACAGCATGCAGGTCTTAGACTAAAGATGGAAGGAAATGAGACAGATGTATTTGTCTTGCAGCTTTTCTTAACAACCAAATTGCATTAACAATAGCAAACACCTCAGTTATGGCCTCTTTGCTTTCAGAAGCTTGGTACTTTTGAGAAATCCTCATTTTGGTCAAAACATTCTAGGCTAAGTGCAGGGGTAAAAAATGGGAAGTTTTGTTCAGAATGTTTGACTGGAGTAGAAGTGAAAAAAATGTTCTTTCCTTTTCAAAACTGAAGAAAACTATCACCATGTAGACTCAATACTATGCTGAAATTGTTTTTCAGGGAAAAAAAAAAGTTTATTTGAACTGAGTGTAGCTAACATGCTACAGAATGCTTTGTGTAAACAAAAACTACTTACCAAGGTCTAAGGTGTTTGTCTTCAGCAGATGTAACATTGGGATTTTTATAGCTTATAGGTTCACCCTGGTGTTAAGTGACTATAAAGTATAAAATGCTAAGCAGGATTTTCTTTCCCTTGCTGAGAATGTTGACTTGAACAAGACTGTGCAGCTGATTTTACACCTTTGTGCCCATTGCTGATCTCCATGCTAGTTTACCAGATAAATAGTCCCAAGCCCTGAAATGGACCTCCACAATTCAGATTTTACTGGAAGTCCTTGCAGAATTCAGACAACAGCCCTGGGCTCTGCCAGCTCCTGGGGAAGAAGGCAAAATGCCTTTTACATTTGCTTTCTCTCAAGGATAAGGAGAGGAAACACCTCCTGTGCAGACAAAGCCTTCTGTTCGAATGGCTGATGGTTTGGGTATGGCTTGCACTAGAGCTGTATTTTCATTGTTCAAGCCCCAAAATCCCTGCAGAGCCCCATCTTTCCTGTGCTTCTCTTGAGGGGTAGAAGTCAGTGTTTTCTAAGTGAGGTTTAGGCTTTGGCCAGATATCTGTTTGGTATGCACCAGGTCACAGCAACAAAGCTTGTGCAAGGTAATCCTACAAATAGACCAACTAAAGTTGTTGACAATACCCACATGCATAAGGGTGGAGGGGGTGGGTTCAGTAAATATGAGTCTCCACATTTCATTTGAATGACCTTTGAAATGGAAATTATTTTTCCACTCTACTGGCTGAAAAAATTACAGACCCATTTCAGTTTCAAATTGAGCATGCTTTCTGGTAACACCAGATCAGGACAGTTAACAGCTTCTTTCTTCTATGTCAATACAACGTATTGCAATGCAATTTTTGTATGGGAAGTTTCCTTAAAATGGTAGCTGAAAGAGCCAACATAATGATGAGAGAGAAACCTTCAAGAAGATTATGGGAAAGTTGCCGGTGACAACAGCATAGAAAAATAATTTTGCACTTTATAAACTGACCCAGTCTGGAGGGAGGGAGAAAGAATCAGTCCCATACCCCCAGTTTCTCCACACACACTTCAGTTTGGTCGATATGTTTTTCTTGTTTCAGTAATATTTAGTCTCATAAAGTACTTGGAAGTACTGAAAGGATAAAGAAAATTAAGCTTAAATTAAAAAAGGGTGACTGGAGAGCTCAATAGACGTGTTGGGTTACACATGTCAATTCTAGCCCAGTAGGCAAAAGATACGAGAGACAAAACCAGAACAAAACTCCTTTTGTCTAAATGGAGATTCCTCTAAAGAAAAAAAAAAACTAAAAGCAAATTGAGAATAAATGAATATATTAATGAGCAGAGAGAGGAAGCCTTTCCTGCTGAGAGGAGAGGAAACAAGTCGTCTTATATCTGAATTAAGGAGCTAAGGAACTGTCTTGAACTGGCTTTGTGCAAAACACGAAGAGTTCTGCATATGCATGAATAAAATCTCTACTGTATGGTAAAGGCCAGGGATGTTTCCTGATGACTGTTGGAGTTTCTTACAAGAAATGTTGAGATGTAAAGATTAGATGAAAAGTCAAGAGAAGTCATTTGTCAATTTAATTCCTGATGCTACTAATAGCTCTCCTTGTGACTGAAGTCATCCCACTAGTAAGCAAAATCAGGGCTGATGCACAGGCGTGTGTGTCAGAGGTGGAGAGCAATTGCTAGAATTATATAAATCTGCAAACATTGTTCAGCTCCTTTTGGTTTAAGAAATGTTGACAGGATATTGTTATATTTTGAACCAGGATCTTTGGTAGCTTAGCATTCAGTTTCCTTCGTTTTTACTAAATGCAACAAAATCTGAATAGTTACATTATTACCTATGTGAAAAGCAACACACAATGCAAACCAGGCTTTTCTGCCCTAGATAGAATGTGTAACAAGTCAGTCCTCCTGCATTCAGATACATGCAAGTCTAACTAGCACTTGCTTGTGTGGCAAAAAGTCTCATTATCACCTCTCAGACAGGAAAAATTGCAAGTGAGTGATTAGCCAGCCCTGGGTCTTCCACCTCTCAGGCACTTCAGGGTGTGCGAGCTACTCAATTTCATTTGCGTCTTTTCAGTCAATTAGACTTCTCACTCTGCAGTCAAAAGCAGTGATTGTCAAAAATATTTTTCCCATCTGCTCTCTCACTCTAGCTGGTATTTAAAAAAAAATAAATACACTTTCTTTTTTTTTTTTTTTTAAGACAAATTGTTTCTAGTGTTTATACATATTTAGGTAATTGTACACTTTTCTGGCCTAGACATGGTCCTAAAGACTATAAAAGGAAAATACTCAAATTTTGAAGCCTGTGTATGTTAAGCCTCCTAAAATGATTGATTTTAGGGCTGCTACCCACCAGAAGCACACACTGATGATGGTCAGTGGTGGCAGTGGGTGTTCAGCAAAATAGTTCAGTAAAACAGACCATGAAGGTAATCATATTTGGATATGTGAACACTTAGATTTAAAATCTGATCTTCAGATTCTATTGCATCTCTGGTTGTCTAAAAGCTGTTATGTTCTTAACAGATGCTATTATTGTTACACATTATTTGTTATTATGACAATGAACAGAGATTGCAGTTCAGGATCAAAGTGTCTTTATCTGCTTCTGAATAGCACATCTGAAGATGCAGTTTACAATACTAAGTCATGTGAGTCTTCTTTTCTACCCAATAGGTACCAGACCCCTACTGATTTCAGTAAGGAGCTCCTTCTGCCAGGACTACTAAAAAAGCCCTCTCCCTAATTTGGTTTTGATTTAAATGTGGGATTTTAACAAAATTATTCAGTGGGAGAAGTGTCTGCTTGTTTTGGACATGTGGCTGATCCTTTGAAATGTGAAAAGTATGAAAACTGCAGATTTTGGGTTTAGCCAAAGTGTTAGTTTTTCAGATTTTTTAATAAGAAAGTCCAAGTTCTCTTGTGAAAGAGAGAGACCTGAAAATCTGAGCAGTCCTGTTGGCTTTATAAGGAAAGAATAATTTCATTTTTATTGACTTGGAATGGTATAAATCTCACATATTCCATATATGGCTATTTGTAAATAATATAACCTATTTGTAAATAGGTTCAAGGTAAAATACTAAGGTAAAAGGTAAAATGTAAAGTATCAGCACTGTGCAGAACTACGGGTGTACGTTTCAGAGGCCTGACCGTGGAGGTGAAGGGTATCATTGCATTAGCAGAGTGCTGTATGGGGCTCATTACAGAAACAGCTGGTCTCATTTCTCTGGCATAGCACTGTGTAAATACAGCTATCTGGCCTCTCTTGTCAAATGATTTTTTTTCATATCATGACATTACCCAGTGCTGTTTAGATATATTGTCAGTATCATTTTCTCAAATTACAGAGCTTCCTTGGGTAGGAATGCAAGTTCAGTGTGAGGCTGCTGGCAGTTAAGTTGGTCAGAAAGATACAGAAGGTCTGAGATCTCAGTTTCAAGAAAACAGCGAGAACGACAGGGAGATAATTGTATATAAATCTCATGATGAAAAGTCTTGCTAATACCACCCAAATACTTGTATAAATACCCACTTAATAATTTGTTTTAGTAATTCTTCAGTTATCTCAATTATACTGTTAGCAACAGGAGAACTCTTTACCATCTGGATTTATTGATTTTAGGGCATGGAGTGTTGAACTGGAAAAAATTTAGAGAGCTGAGACAGTGAATCAAATGTGGAGTCCCCTGGGAAATCCACTAATAAGTACATTACTGGACAGCAGAGAAAACAGCTAGAAGCCAAGCAGAATAAATAGAATCAGTCCCTATGGAAATGATTAAAAATGGGCGGCAGAAGGGAAAAGATGATCTACAAGGAATTTCTGCTAATGCTGGACTGGAAACTGAGCTACTGTACAGACTAGTGCTAATTTTCCTGTCCATTCTGCATCTTTTTTTAGGGTGAGGTTTCCTCCCTAATGCAAAATATGCAGTGATATGGCAGTGGGGGAAGTGCTGTGAGGGTAGTCCTGTCAATCAGTGAGGAGCACCTGGTCCCTGGGCAGAAATCCAGAGAAGCTTCTTGCCAAGGAAGTAGCTTATACAAACTGTGAACTCTGTCCACCTGTTAGGCATTGTATGCTCTTGATTTATGTCTTGCGCTACAGACACATTTGCTACAACTAGCTCTTTACATCAGTTTAATAGTAATTCTTGTAATTGGCACTGAATTGACTTGCAAACACATACATGCAGATACATGCATTCTTTCCCTGTTTATCTGCCCTCTGTTCTATTTGAAAGGCTTTCCTTGTATGCTTCTAACCATGAATACACGTCATGCAATTAAACTCTGTATGCAGCACAGTGCTATATTCAGTAGTAATGTTGAGCTAGTCTGTCTTGCTTTTGAATTAGCCAAATAACTTGCATTCTCCCCTCAGAAAATCAGCTCATGTAATCTTAAAATATTTTGAGGAAAAGAATTTAGAAACTTTGAAAATAGTTCTGAGAATGATACCAAACCCATTATTCTTTCACCACAGTTAGTTGCAAAATCTCATTTCAGTGTGAAGAGAGCACTGTTTGCTGAGTGTGTCTAATTTGACATTAGAACTGTGTGTCTTGGGAGATTAAGATATTATGTGGGCTGGAAGATATTAAGACATTATGCCATGTGCTGGAAAGCCCTGGTGCATTTGCTGCTCAGGTGAAAAAAGCCCTCAGTGAGGCACTGTTTGAATGTAATGTAGACTAAAACTTTTTTTTTTTTTTTTTAAAATGATGTATCAATCAGGTAGAGACTCATCAGGAGAGCAAAGGGGCTCCACTGATACCATATCAACCACCAACCAAAAGCACCCCTAAACATGTAAAGGGCAGAGCTCAGGCGCTCCCACCATTACGATGCTGATGGCTGTTCTTTCTTTGACAGGCCAACTTTATGGCCCCATTTTGACATTTTTCCTTTTACTTCAGAAGACTGTAAAAGAGACATACTGCACTCAAATATATGTGCATCTGCTGTATTCACGGTGCTGTTCCTAGCAGTATGATTACCTGGTTGGTAGCTACTGCATATTATCTCTTCCCTTATTTGAGATCATAAATGGTTATTTGCAGAGAAAATTGATGTGTTGTCCCGCTTGTTCTGAAGCTCCATAGAATTTAACCATGGGAATCATAACATTGTCCTATCTGTCCTGGTTATTTAAAAAATAAATGTGTTTCCTGTTTTCTCATCAAAGTACAGAGATGTTAGAAGAGTGGAGGAAAAAGAGTCACTTTTTAATGAGATCGTTCTAATTCAGTCTCTCTGGTCAGAGCTATTTCGAGTGACCTTCTGGTTAGAAACAAGCAATTTCTAGACTCGGTTTCACATATCCTGTCATTGAGGATATGCCACTACTACTTTAGGAAAGTAGCCGTGATTTGTGAGAGCATTTCTTTCATTTTCAAGTGGATCCATAGCTTTTGAGATTGGAGCTAAAATCTTCAAAACATGAATCCTACAATCAGAAGGTTAATAGAGAACATACGAGTTTTAAATTCTGTAAAATCTCATGCCTTTTAAGGCAGTCTCAGAGTTTGGGAAGCTGTATTCTTGCTTCACAAATGCTTGGATTTAGCACTGTCGAAAAAGCTAACCAGTGAATAAGGCTGCCAGGTTCTCACCATAGAAAAGTACTTTCTTCAGCTACCACAGTAATCTTACCAGGACATGTTGACTCAATCTCACATTGGCAGAGAAAGTAAAAGCCTGGGACATATTTAATATTTATCTTTGTGTATTGTGCTAAACTTTCACATGTGTCACAATGTTAGAATAGGAAAAATATTCTGATCCTATTTTCTGCTTTCTCTGTCTTTAAATGCACCAACTTGCCATCCGCTGACAGAAGCTGTAGGTTGTTCTACACATAAATTACAGGTATGTGTTAGAGGAGGGGTCACATGAGAGACCTGTATTTGTTCTTTGATTCTCTGTAGTAAAATACTTTGTAGACTGACGTATCAGTGTGAGGTTGTGACATATGGAAAACACACCCAAGCCACTAAGGGCTCAAACAGATAATTTTATAGGCTGAGCATTGACATATAAGGATAAGCCATAATCAAAGTCATCCAAGCCATGTTATCAACAAAGTTTGAGGTTTCAGACAAAATATGAGCCAGATCTAAACTAGTCCTGGCCAACAATTCTTTGGCATAAGCCATTCTCCTATTCTGCCTCACTCCAAGCACCCTCCATGGTTGAACAGCACAACAGTGTGTGCTGTTTTCCAGCAGAGCCTAGAAATGGTTGTACTGGGCTGAGGCAAACTCACATTACATGGCAGTGTGTCCTTATTAACTCAAGACCAGCTGTACTGTTCGTTGTAGTTCTCTCTGGCTAGCTGGATTGGTTAGGTCTTGCAGTTGGCGTAGGAGACTGCAGATTGGTGGGAATGCTAGTGAGATCCGCAGACTTCTGCTTTCTCAGCTTCTGAATGCACGCAACAAAACTACAGGGGATTTCACTGCTTATGTAACCAACGTGCACATTATTTTCTTGTGACTGTGGATCTCTCTTTGCTCAGCCCTCACAGCTCTCTGAGTGATTGACGCTGTGACCTGGCTGGTGGCCTCTTCGCAGAGCAATGGCAATGCACCCATGCTTTCTGAGCAGGTGAAAATCAGGTTACTCAAGGTCTTTCCCATCTGATTGACTATACTGAGAGGCATAATGCAATGAAGTCGTTTGTCTTCAAATGTCTTGGTTGTATTTTGGCTTTGTTTGAATTAGCTGATGCAGAAAGGAAGTAATGCTTCTATTTTTTAAAGTCTCTTACTCCTTCTGCTTTTTTATTATATATAGTAAAATATTACTAGATGGATTTCTAAATTCCCAGTGCTGCATTTTAATGACAAGCATATGAAGCTATTGCAAGCATTTGAAATTTTCTGTAAAGATAACAATAAAACATCGTAGATACATAGTGGTCTGAAAGAGGCAGGGACAAGCCACATGAAAAGTTAAGTGTCTGTCATTATGAGAACAAGTATCTCTATCTGGGAACTGTTAAAACTTTCAGAAACAGAAAGACATATCATATAGAATAGTGAGAACAAAGCCATGTTTTGTCATGCAGGAGTTTATACAATTTACTGTAAGAAAGCAGCCATATTGCACTGATAAGAGATCATAATTTTTATTACACATATCTGTAATTGGAGGCAGAATCTGGGGGTTTTTTTGTATATTTCTATAGTGCCTGGCATGGAGCACAGTGTAATTTGGGTACATAGTTGCAACATTTTTATCTTTTTTCTAGTCTTTCTTCTCTCCCCCAAGCAAGATACCTAATAGGCATTTGGTTCAGGTTTGGCACTCCCACACCATTTGGTTAGCAAATGTGTCACAAGCAGCCAGGGATGGTAAATGTTGCTGATTTACACGTACTGCCTCCTAAGTGTGTATGCAAAGCAGACATACACTCCTCTGAAAATCTTGCCTTTTTTCATACATGCTGACACCAGTGTCAATGAAAATAGCTCAGCTGGTTTAAAATTATTGGGTGGATACAAGACCCTGATCGATACTGGAGTTAAAAGGCATGTTGATTAGATGAACCCACTGTAGACAGGGTCCAGTATATTGCAGGTTTAAGGGAATGTCGTTATCTCTTTAGCCTCATTTGTTGCAATGTGGTTTCCATGTCATGTAATAGGGGCAAGGTTGTACTTCTGCTTATGTTCCCCGCTGTGATCAGTATCACAGACACGGCCACTGTTGACAGGGCTGTCCTAATTTCCCTGTGTGCAGTATAAGAGGACATGTTCATTCAATATCTCACTTTTCTCAGGAGACCCAAGACAGTTCAGGATCTTGAGATGATTTAACTCATTCCCTGTCCTGCCATTTTCCCTTACAGGTTTTTTTTTCTTCATCACCCCTAATCACAGACATTCTGGAAATGCCTTGCTTAGTAAAAAATGCAGACAACCCTCCCATCTGTCAAAGGGCATAGAAGCACATTTAGAAGGGGCCTTTATGCTTCTCAGTTTTGACAGTTTTTGTGCTCGTAATCGCCTGCCAGCTTTCCATGTCCACTTCAGTGAAACCTGGGAATTCAGGTGACTACACAGAGCTCATTTTTCATAGCTAGTGGGTGGGGAAACTAGCGTCTCTAAGATAAATTGCTTTTCTGTAGACAGTCAGTAGGACAGGCAACTGAGTAAGCTTCACAAGGAAGGAGGGAGACTTACTCTTCCACATGCTCACCTCAGTGTTTGTACTTGACTACATGGGGACCTGAGCCATCAAGTTTTTAACAGCTTAAATTAGTAGAGGGAGGGTCATCCCCCTCTATTCCACTCTCATGCAGCACTCCCACCTGGAGTATGGCGTCCAGCTCTGGAGCCCCCAGCATAAGAAGGACATGGACCTGTTGGAGCATGTCCAGAGAAGGCTATGATGATGATCAGAGGGTTGGAGCACCTCTCCTGTGAGGCCAGGCTGAGAGAGTTGGTGCTGTTCAGCCTGGAGAAGAGAAGGCACTGGGGAGACCTTATAGTGGCTTTCCAGTACCTATAAGAGGCTTATAGGAAAGATGGGGTCAACCTTTCTAGCAGGGTCTGTTGTGATAGGATGAGAGGTAATATAAGGAAAAAAATTTTTACTAGGAGGGTGGTGGAACACTGGCCAGGTTGCCCAGAGAGGTGGTGGATGCCCCATCCCTGGAAACGTTCCAGACCAGGTTGGCCGGGGCTCTGAGCAACCTGACCTGGTTGGAGATGTCCCTGCTCCTGGCAGGGGGGTTGGACTGGGTGGGCTTTAATGGTCCCTTCCAACCCAAACCCTTCTGTGATTCTGTGAGTCTACATACCCGTCTTTAGCCAAGGAAGAGGGGTTAAAGTGCTATGATCAATAGCAGAAAAATGTTAGTAATGAAATAAACATTTAAAGGACCCACAGTTCACAGCAGGCTCTCATTCAGGCTCTGATTTTGCATATGTAATAATTAACATATCCTGTCTTTTGCATTCTCATTTATATAGTATTGCAAGCAAAATCAAGCTACAGCTGAAAAATTCCAGAAGAGAGCAGTTTAAAATATTTGAACCAATGGTGAGAAGTAGGCTTCTAGCTCAAACAAACTAGAAGTGTTTCAAATTAACTGCTAGATTATTCTTAAGCAGTAGTTATATAAATAGTTACAGAACGTCATTAGAAACATTTAAACCACCACTCAGCACATCAGCATGACCAATATATTAGTCATATGTGAATTAGTTATGAAAAGTGGCTTTGCTTATGACATCAATGGAATATTGCTTTTGTTACCTCTTGACTTTAGCTAGTACTTTACAGCTTGAATGACAATTCAATTATGAAGAAGTGACAGAAAGTAGATGCTCTGCTTCCAGATCTTTAAAAAAAAAATAATAATAAAAAGACTACTGTGTAGATTAATGCCATAAAAAGCTCCTTGAAAAGGAGAAGCCAGAGGGAATAGAAAGATAATCTGAATGAAGTGAACTCTTTAAGTCTGTGAGAGGACCAGATCTGCTGCTGAATTAAATATTACCTCCTGGAACTAAAATGAGCTGAAGGGTAGCGGTGAATTTGGACTGGGGGGGACTAGGATGACACCCAATGGAGGCAAATACAGGCAAAATCCTCAGGTCTCTGTTTAGCTTAAGGGGCTAACTCTGGCATGTATCTGTCTGCTTGCCTGTATGGAAAAAGTATTGATCACAGAGAAGCAGATATGACCCACTTCTCCTGGACGAGCTTCTGTCATCTTCTGATCCAAGGCAGACAGCAGCACGAGGCCACCTGCTGTGATCTGTATGACCATTGTTTCTTTCCACCTGTAGCACCCAAGACTTCAGCATGTTAATATGTGTAGCTAAAAATCATTATTTACACTGTAGTGATCCTGTATGGTTTTTTTTTCCTTTTTCTCTTTGTCTTGTGACACTTCAGCGCAGCCCTGCTTGCGCTCAGGCGGTGCCTGCCCGCTCGGGAGCCAGGCCTGTAGCGCCCTCCAGTGAAGCACACTGCTTTCAAGGAGTGCGAAGACTGGAAGCAGCATAAAGCAACCTAAGAACACAATTCCGAAGGAAAACAGTAGTATAATCGGAAACAGTGCATCTTACTCAGCATGGAGTCTGGCTCTCTTGGCTTTCTCAAATTAGTAAGCCGAGCGCAGATGTGCTTCCAGCTACTAACAATACTTCAAATGCTTTGACATCTAACTATTAGGATAAACTCAAATAGCATTTATGACCACCTAAATAGCAGGCTTGATTTTCAGAGCCAGATAGTTGTAACCTTACACTGACATCAGTGGGAGCTATGAGCAAAAATTAGTAAGTCAGAGAGAATGCTTTACTCATGGGTGCTGCCCATTTTTTCTTTCCAGAGAACGCTCCCAAATAGATGTGATTTTAGGCAATCTTTCAAATTCTTTTATTTGTTTTCTGCAGGCTTAGAGGCTTGGCTTTCACTCCATGTATTGATTCTATAATGTGGGGTTTTTTTCTCTATGGTGCCTGAAGAATTGGAGTTTATAAGTGAAGCGTGGTTTTCATTCTGATACACTTGTGAGGGGAGAGTATATATATATTCTGTCTAGAATATGTATATATATATATTCTGTCTATAGATCATTTTCTATCTATCACTTTGTGTCATTGCCTCCATCTGTCAACTGATGTTTGAAATTCAAGCTGATCATGTTAGTTGGTTATGAAAATCACACGGAAATGTTTCTATTCCCCAGTTGGATGAATAGATTGCACTCAGCACAAGTGGTTTGAAAACCCACAACGGCAGTTCAGGCACAAGCAGCAAATAAAAAGGGCATTAAGTGTTTTGAAAAATGTGAAAGCTTTTCCTTTCTGCATTGTGCAATGCCTGCAGACCCTAGAGAATCAGGCCATGCTGCGGATTGTTGGCTTGTCACAATGTTGAATGGAATTTATTCTCATTTCATACCCTTTGGTTCATTGCATTTTTTTAGTGTTACTTGCAAAGGTGCAGGCAGATCCTCCCTTTACCACTGAATCGCCTCTTTTGAAGCATTCTAGTCAAGAAGCTGTAGGGAAATTTTGTATAAGCTGTGTTGAGCAATACTTTCTCCAATAAAATGCATTCTGCTCCCAGTGTGAATATTGAAAAGGAGTTCTGAGTGTTTTGTGCAAATAAAACTAAATGGTTTAATCTCTGAATAGGAGCCACAAGACTGGCTGTGGCCTTCCATTTACGTGGCTGCCTCACAACACCTGATCAGATTGTTTAAGGATGTATTTAGCCACTCAGTCTGCCTGGATAACTGTGTAATCTACAACATACCCTACAGGTGACTTTTGGATCAGACCTGCTGATTTGCTGCAGCATGAACTGTTTTGAAAGAATTCATGAAGTGGCCCATAAAATACAAACTAGAGACACCCATGGATTCCAGTTGCGCAAAGTAAAGCTATCTAAATACATGAGCAAGAAGTAGTTTCTTTAGCAATATGTGGTGCTTCAAACAGGTAGGGATGAGAAGAGAGATCTGAGCCTTTTGAAAGGCCAATGTTGCATGCAGACATCATTTTTTATTCAGTAGCAGTCTGGCTGTGTGAGCTCATAGTCTTAAATTTCTGATACTCCGACAAGGTCCCACCCAGAGCTGACCCAATCTTTCTGCAGCTGTTGTCCTTATATAAAGTGAGCATGGCAAACGCTCTGTGGGAATCAATTGTGCCTAGTTATGTGTGCCCAGAATATTAGCCAGTGAGAGCAGAGATCATCTCAGGGAACACCTCTGAATAATACCCAGCCTAACCTTTTTTGCATGTGAATAATGGAAAAAGTTCATAATCTTTCATAAAGGCTGCATCCATGGGGTCGCACTTTCTTTTGAATTATAGATTTTTAAAAGAGCTGTTCTCCCCCTTCTCTGCATTTTATTTTTAGTGAACTCATCAGTTTGGTACAAATGAGCCATGTATCCTTGGCTTCTATATCCAGTTGCATGCTAACATGTTGCATGCAACATCCTCTTTAGCCAACTTATCAAGGAATATGCTTCTATTTTAAAAATGCTCAAATTTCTATGAAAGAGAAAAAGAGAGAAAGAAACAAAGAGGAAGAGAGCTCTATTTCAAGAAAACAGAAATGAGAGTGGTTCTGGGTTGTGGGTAGGAGTTCCTAGCATGTGATCCCTGTCACATGTGTGCACAGTGGCAGACCTGTAATAGCCCAAACAAGTGAGAGACAGGTCAGTAATAAAACAGGAAAGCATATAAATATCAGACCTGCTATTCTTTGTCATGGACCACAACCTAGGCAGAATATCGTTACGGGGACAAGTGCCTTGTTATGGTGTAAATACTGGTATTTCTGAGTTACTTTTATTATGGCTGAGGAAAGTCCTCTGCTGGAGAGCGATCTTGTCCTCTAGGTTTTGTAAATTATAGTATTGCTGAAAGAGTTTAATCTACCTTTGAGTATTGCAGCAGATCACATTTCAATTCCTCAAATTTCCTATTTTATTGCATTTGTGAGAATAAGCTATAGATTTTTACCATGTTTGCTATTTTGGTGAGTAAAGAGCACAGTAAGTTTTCCTAGGCCATTTAAAGTAATACAAAAGCAAACTGGTAAAAAGACAGAACAGATTGAAGAGAAGTCAATCAGAAAGAGCAGGTCCCATAAACAAACTTTATGCAACACACAGGATTCATTATACTCTCCTGAGGCAAGTCCAAAAAATTTGCTAGGGATAAAAGAACATCTAGTATTTTTATGCCTGTTTCTAGAAAATAAATGTGCAAATTAATTTCAGATGCCTAAATATTCTGTATAGTGATATTTCCAGCACATGGCACCCAGTGAGGAGTGGCATATATATATTTTTTTTTTTTCAGATTATACTGCATGTGTAAAACTGTTTCCTGCAAGATGTTCCATTTGGCATGGATGGCTGCCTATCTCTTTTGATTTAAAATAATGATGAAGTTGTGCCATGCATAATAGGAATTCTAAAAGGATGTGAGTCACCAAACTACTTACGTTTTGCTGACTTCTAACAGTTAACAACCTAAACTTGGGACTAAACTCAGCTGTCCCTTGTAAGCTCTGACTCCAACTATACGGAAAAATTTAAGTCCCTCTTCATCATCCAGCTCCTGCACTAAATGCAGTTTCCTGGACATTGAAGAGATCACCTTACTGATACTTAAACAAAGCTCCATCCTCCTTGTTGATAGCTCTAAGCAAGCAGTCCTTCTCTTCCACAAAATTAATATTACTTCTCCATACATCTCTTATTTTATCCCAGTAAATGAAGAATTGATCTTAGCTCATCTTTCCTAGCAAATTTATTATCTAACCCTAATCCTAGCCCTAAGTCTAACCTCACTGTTTTCTCTCAGCTAGTGACCTATAGCAGTCAACAATAAACTTGTCTTCTCTACTTTTTTAATACCTTTCTGAACAGTCCTTTGTATACTCAAGAGAACCCTACCCCAAACATTAACATCCCCAGTCCTAACTTTGACTGTTATGTTAAATCTAAGGAGGAATCCCATCTCTAACCCCCTCTAAAACAGAACAGTCTGCATCATCTCAATACATCCTGCAGTACATTTCATGTAACCACCCCTTTCAGACTCAGGCCCAACCTTAATTCACTTCCCTCGATAATTCTGAACTTTAACCCTAATTCTACCTTGACTGTAATTCTAATGCTAAGACCTTTATCACCTCCAAAGATGAATATAATTGGCAAGCCTTGGTGATACGGGTACTACTCTGAACCCAGAGACCTATTATAAACTCTAGTGTAACCTCCCTTAAGAAGTCAGAAGACAAATCTTAACCTGCATCCTAATCCTAAACCTATTCTCAATTCTCTTGTTAACTTGAAGAAAGGAACCACTTTCAGCCTGACAAACATACGTCTGTAGCCACTGATGATACCAGCTCTCAATTAATGCTAATTATTCCTTATAAAATAGGTGTAGAAAAAGAAAACAGTGAGTTTCAGTCCTGACAAGAATCCTGACCCAAAACTTAACCCTTGACAAAGTTCAAAACTAAGTATACTTCAGCACCTGTTGACATTTCCTGCCTTAAATTTGGCCTAATAGATACTTGGAGACTGGGTCCTACACTAGCTCCTCTCTTTTACCAGGGCCTAACCCTTTCCCTAGCTCTGAACCTCAACTTGTTAATACAAAGCACTATACTCAAGAGTGCCTTCTCCTCCAGATTCTTTAGCAGATACATCAATTATAAGAAAACTCAAAATTGATCTCCTTGGCTAAATTTGACACTGACTGATATTGCTGTAAATCCAAAGTCCACAGAATTCAATGTAATTTACAGTCAGTAGGTCCATGAAGATGTTATACCGCAGTCTTACTGTTAAATAGTTCAGGTTTATACTTAATAAGAATTGTGATGAGGTACGATCTTTGATCAATACAGGTATGTTGGCAAAATTTCTTATTGTGGTTAACATTATAAAGACAAAACTATGCTTTGCTGGTAGCTAAAATGAATTGCCAACAAAGCAGTTCTAGTATTTCATCCTAGGAATGCTTTGCTAGGTTCACAGAGACGGAAGTAGCATCTGAGTAAAACTGTGTACAGGTAGGAGAACCTAATCAGTTTACATCCCGCAGCACTAGCCCTGGGGGTAAATGAAAAGAGAAAGAGAAAAACTGATTGAGATGTCCTGAAAGTGATCTGGCTACTTGCACTGGTACATTTCAGAAAGGTCTCTTGTCTGTGAATTCTCATAAAATCTAGTCTTAGGCTACATAGCATGCAATCAATTGTTGATGGGTAACTATTTTGCTAGAAAAATATGTTAGAAGTATTGTTGTCACATATGCAACGCCAGGGAGCAGGTAGTTCCAACATGATTAGAATTTTATGTTTTCATAATAACAGGTGATCACTTCAGCCAAGAAAAACAGATCAGTGTGGTATGTTAAGCCCTGCCGCATAAATTTTAACTCCAGGATATCAATTTAATGCTGCTGGCCTGGAAATAAACTGTCCTAACATTCACTGCTTCTTATATTGACCTTCTCCTTACATGAAGTCACACCCGTCAGCGCCATTTACTGTCAATTGATAGACAAGAATTGGTATCATTGCACTTGGAGTGAGCTGAACATGCTGCGGCACCTCAAGTTATTGTGATCAAAGTATATTTTGACCTCCTGGTAAAAGTCCTTGACTAGCGGTATTAAACACTGAGCTACTGGCAATTCCTTTAGCCACTGGACTAGTGTGGAAAACTGAAAAAGCATTAAAAGCCCTTAATTCATTTTCTACAGACTACCATGGACATATTTGTCTTTGACATTCTGAAGGCTCATCTGCGTCTTAGCATGATTCACAGAAAACATTTTAATAGGTTTTGGTTTGTTCTGGTTTTGTCTGAGAAAAATGTTTTTTGTTTTCATTTTGTTTCCTCACAGATGTTACATATTGCGTAATCTTCCAAGACTCCGTTGTTTTGGGGATATCAGTATATTTCTGAGTGGGCTGCACCTACAAGAAAGAAGGAAGATCATGATTTATTTCCAACTCCTGTCGCATGTAGCAAGACAGATGCCAGGCAAGGTATTCCACTCTCTTTTTCCTCACAGATTTCGTACATTTACTGGTGTCCTTTCTGCCTGCTCACACAAATGGAGCTGAGTATCACTGTGTCCTGCCCCTCAACCTGTCCAAAAACTGTAGTGCATCATTACATTTCAAGAATGTACAAAGGTCTCTCACCAGGACTTAGAGAAGGGAAATACAGATTCTGTCTGTACTCTGGACCTCCTGGGCAGCGTGAGATCATCGGTGTTGGCAAGGAGACAGTTCAACAGAGATGACAAGCTATCTGTTTACTGCATATGGATTACACATGATCATACAAAAATCAAAGGCAGGCATCAAGCCTAATCAGGGGAAAAAGGGTTAGCAATTAGAACCATCTGCCACTGTGCCTGGGACCCAGTGTTGGTGAGGGAAGGGAGAAGGCTGTTCCTTGGACAGCTTCTTCAGAAGCTAGTACTAGCAGATCAAGGAGCAGTCTATACCCAGTTAGCTCTGACAACGTATCTTGCATATACGCATTTCTCAGGCTGTGCTGGATAAACTTGTATGTTTGAAACAACAGTGTCATCAGCCACAGCAACTGTGACACTTTAGCCTGTGCACTTTAGCCTTGCTTCCTCTTTGCTCAATCCTACAATAATAAAAGGCAGGTAAGGCAAGGCCATCCTAGATGCTAACAAAGGTCTGCAGAGACTTACCTGAACATCATCTGTAACAATAAAGGATGAGGTTCTTTGGGAGCTTCAGAGTGTAACAAGGATCCATAAGAATGTAAATAATCATAATAGCCCTTAGGGTAAATGAGAGTGAAAGTCCCCATTTTTGAATAGGCATCCCTTAATTCTTGGACTCTCTGCTCCTTTTCCTATTCTAATAACCACACATTTTATCTTGTTATGGCTGAACTCATACCTTTTCAAGAGATAAGCATTATTTCCTTAACATGCCTACTTAGAATAAAAACTTAGTGGAAGCAATAACATTACAAAGAAGCATGGCCAGTGAGTTGAGGGAGGTGATTCTCCCCCTCTACTCTGCACTGGTGAGAGCCCACCTGCAGTGCTGCATCCAGCTCTGGAGCCCCCAGCATAAGAAGGACGAGTCCAGAGGAGGCCACAAAAATTATAAGAGGGCTGGAGCACCTCTACTCTGAGGCCAGGCTGAGAGTCGGGGTTGTTCAGCCTGGAGAAGAGAAGGCTCCAGGGAGACCTTATAGCGGCCTGCCAGTGCCTAAAGGGGGCTGCAGGAAAGACAGGGAGAAACTCTTTGCCAGGGCCGGTTGTGATAGGACAAGGGGCGATTATTTTAAAATAGAAGGAGGCAGATTCATACTGGACATAAGGAAAAAAATTTTTTACTAGGAGGGTGGTGGAACACTGGCCCAGGTTGCTCAGAGAGGTGGTGGATGCCCCATCCCTGGAAACATTCAAGGCCAGGTTGGATGAAGCTCTGAGCAACCTGATCTGGTTGGAGATGCCCCTGCTCCTTGCAGGGGGTTGGACTGGACGGCCTTTCAAGGTCGCTTCCAACCCAAACCATTCTGTGCTTCTATCACCTTCCCAACAAGACTATTTTTCACTCAAGTCACTCTTCCTTATGACTTGGCCATCATGTTCTCCAAGGCATATTCTTTCCTATACTGAGACTGTAGATTTCAGCAGTGAAAGGAAATGACTCTTGAGTCCAAGCACAATCAGTTTGTCTTTTGACTTCTGAGCTCTCAGTGTCAGTACTTGACTGTATGACAGGTGATCCTGTTCTCTCTTTTTTGTGTACTATTTTTCCATCTCTCCCTTTCTAATAGGCAGGCACTATTAGGAAGACATACTAAACCCTTTCTTGGATGTGCTAAATTAAACTAGCCAGAAGAAATTTGATGTTGTTCCTTTTTGTCATTTTTTTTTGGTCAGTAATGAGGCTCTTAAGGTTTATACTTAATTTCTTGCCCTTCAGAACAGAGCAAACTGTCTCACTGACTGCCTGGTCAGTGAGACAGTCAGTGACATACCCTGTGGAGAGGATTTGAGAGCCTGCAGTATAGCAGAGCTGCAGTGAAGCTGGGAGTAGGAATTAAAGGAGGCAGCTGAGTCATGAGATGCACAGCAGGCCACCTTCCTAATTCCCTCCCAGAGACACACTGAGTCAGCATTAACCTGAAAAGCTTATTTTTCAGACTTTGTCATTTGGGAACAAGGTTTTAAAACTACACTTAAACCCCATAATACTGTCTGTATTTTAGTCTTTAATGCAAATTCAACCACCTGGCATGTAAACCATCTCCCAGCCCCCTGACACCTGAAGCGGTTTACTCAGAAATGGCAAACATAAGCGATCCCAGGCACACACAGATACACAAATGGGGTTTAAAACCGTAATACGTTCACAAGCCCAAAGGATGTTATGAACCATCTCGTGGAACTGGATACCCCATACAAAATACTAGACCATGTAGTGATTTAATACCCAACACATTTAGATGTGTAACATATTTTAAAAATAAATAGCAAATATATAAAATGATTACATAGCTGATATTATTTAAAATAGTGGCATACTGAATCCTACTAGGAAAACACCAGGAAATAATATAGGCTACTTCAGCATTCTGAAATCAGTTGCATTTTTCTAAATATTTAATGGAGTTACTTGCTACTAAGGAAGCATACATTACATGGTTGCAGTATATTGTGCAATGACATTAATACACAAAGTATTAGCAAAAAAGCTTGAGGATGAAATCTACTCTTAGTGTAAAAACAATTATGTTACTGGGGCTACAAGAAGAGTGAAATCAGCATGTCTATATGGTAACAAGAACAAATGGCTTTTGTATAGAAGACTAGAAATTCAAACAAAGTACAGGAAGAACCAGACTGTAAGACACTTTCAGCAGAAAAAAAAAAAAAATTATAGTCACAACCTGGAAATGTCTTCATTAAAAAAAACCCAACCAACCATTGAATGCCCTGATTTCTACATTATTTGTCTCTATCTTTCTGATATCTCCATCACTATGATAATAGAGTCCTTGCATTTGCTAATGGACAGCAGTAAATGTCCAGACCAAATATGAGGAAGAATGTCCTAATGGGATAGTTAGCGAAACACTGGAGGCAACTAACTGAAAAGCTATTGAATCTCCCATATTACAGCTTTTCATGAAGAGGCAACATCCTGCCTTTGTGCGTGGAGATGGACTAAATGATCTATTGAAGTGCTTCCCAGCCTCGCACTTCTGTGATTCTGACTGGGAATAGCGATTCGCTCTGTACGTACGTTATTCACTTAACGCAGAGGAAAGTGCAAGTCAGTTGCCATAGGACAACTTCAGCTGACAAACTCTCAGAAGGACTTTAACCATTATTATGTGGTACATTTTCTGGTGGCAGAAGAGGCAGTGTGTACTATTACTGTCAGGAGAACAGATATAACTAGCAGGTTTCTGAGGCAGTTACACCCTGATAAATTGTGATTTAATGACGAGCCATGAAATCACACTCATATCGCACCCGGACTTGAACTGCTGATCTCCAAGAAAAACCCAAGTCCTCAGATACTAACAAACCTTAAAAATAGTTTCCAGATAGAGGCCCTTCCCTGCTTCTTTTCTGGCCTCTTACAATTTCTGATTTCCCATCCTCTAACGTATTTTTCCATACAAGTGGAATCCCCAGCTCTATGTGAACAAGTCCACATAAACCTATGGGCAGTGGAGGCGATCACAAAGCACTTGTCCATTTTCCCTTTGAAATAACACTGAACTAATGCTTTGCTCCATGGGTTTGGAGCCTTTGTTTGCGGTTTCTAGGACAAAAATTGCAGCTCTTGACAGCTTGACACTTAGCATCCATTAATGACATTTTAAAGAATTAGAGTCCTGCTGCTTGGGAAATAAGGAAATAAAATTACAATCTAGACAATCTAATGTGCCCTGTATTCTCAGTTAGATGTGTCATCTTAATTTGATTAAGTCCATTGTGGAATGACATAGAGATGACTGTGTTATTATGGTGGAGAGTGTCAGTGGGGTAAATTGCCTCTACAGATTATTTTCAAAGATTATACTGGTTTTCAAAGAGTCTAGAATTGTATTTGGGGTGTAAGGTGCCCTACCGCGAAGGCCAAAAGGAGAAGATACAATTGGGCACAAGGTTGTAAGAGGAGACTCAATTTCTGGGACCCGGAATTTATAATGTTTAATGATTCTTCTTCAGTGTACAACTTTGGGTGTTTCACATGCGTACTTTCTCAGTACTCCTTTACAGGAGTCATTCTGTGAAAGTTAATGGTGATAATGCGAATGTTGAGATGCTTAGATTAGAAGCATTATAAAAAGGAATATTAGATCAATGTGACTCCCCTTTCAGTAATTATAACTTGATCAATACAGATATCTGCAGCAGCAACTGTACTTGCAGTTCTTGCTGAATTTGTACCTGGGACCAAACAGACCAATTTCCACTTAAGCATTTTGCATTACGGTAAGGAAGTTAAATCGGATTTTGTCCCCAGAAAGTGCAGGGTCAAGAAAAGGGGCCGATATTTTTTAAAAAGCCGGAAGGGGCCCGGCGCGTGGTGCGCGGGAGCCCCGTTCCCCGGCAAGCTGGTGATGCAGGATGGGCCCCGCCTGCCCGCACCCGCACGGGGACGCATTCCCACGCACACCCATCGCCATAACGAGCGTGGCAGCTGGCCACACGCCCCACGCTGCGGGGACCTCGCGTGGACGTTACTCCAGCACAGCCCGCTCCTCGCTCTGCGGCGGCGCCCCGCGCTCCGCGCCTCCGCACGCCCCGCCCCTCCGCGCGCCCCGCCCCGCCCCGCCGCCGTCACTGTCGGCGCGGCGGGAGGGGTCGGAGGTCACCGCGGGAAGGCGGGGTGCTCGCCCGAGTCACGTGACGGTGCCAATATGGCGGCGCCGTGGCGCTGGCGCGGTGGCGGTCGCTGAGGGAGGCGCGTCTCTTCCGGATGATGGGGCCGCGGCGGGGCCGAAGGCTCTGAGCGCCGCTCCCGCGACCCCCTCCCCCTCCCTGCCCCGCGGCGGGGCCGCCCCGGCTCGCCCCACCATGCAACCCCCGTCCCGCGAGCAGGACGCCCGCACCAAGAGCATGTTCGTGTCGCGGGCCCTGGAGAAGATCCTGGCGGAGAAGGAGGCGAAGCGGCCCCCGCACGGGCAGCTGCGGAGAGCCTGCCAGGTGGCGCTGGGTGAGTCCGCCCGGCTTGGCCCGGGACCTGCCCCGCCTCCGCCGCGCCGGGAGCCCCGAGCCCCCCCGGCCTGCGCGGGTGACAGAGGGCACGGCTGGCGGCGGGGCGGGAGGCGGTGGTGCGGCTCCGGTGGGACCCCCCGCCACTGCCGATCCCCGGCGGCTCTCGGGCCAGTCCCGGGCCCCCGGCTGCGGGGTTGCCGGCGGGGCCCGGCTGAGCTCGGGACTTTGGAGTGGGGGGAAAGTTCTCCCTAACATAAGATAGGCAAATACGAGGGGGAAAGCCCAGCGTATCTGTTTTACTAGGTTCTGGGCTCGATGTGAAGCAAAAGGGGTTTGGGTTTGTCACTTTAGAACCGATTTTGAAAAAAATCATTATAAGCTTTTAAACTAGGAAGCAGGCTGTTTAAGGCCCTCGACTTGCAGAGTCTCAAATGTTCCAGGGCTAGTAATCTTTGACATCTCCAGCTCACAATTGGACTGGCTAAAACCTGCTAGCGGTGTAGCCACATACATACAGTGCTGGAGTGTCTTGCAAAACTGAAAAGACTTTTTAGGAAGTTGGTGGACTGGTCCTGAAATCTTTGGCAAGTACAAATTGATGAATGATGCAGGTGTCTGTTGAAGTTCTGAAAACCTATGGTATATCACAAAGAGGAAAAAAATAAACTGGATGAAGCCGTATAGCTGTTAAACAGTTGGAGTTCTCTGTGGCCTTTCTTACTCTGCAAAGTTGACATATTTATTACAATTTTGTTTGCTTTGTGCCAGTATTTTTCCTTTAATTAGAGGATATTTACTGTATCCAGAACAGAAGAAAAGGCAGGTCGAGTATGTGAGGAAACTGGGCAGGCGCAAGTTCTGTCAAATGCACTGTGAAAGCAAGCTTGAAAAATAGCTGTAGTTTTTATCTTCCTTCCCAAACCTTGAAGAAATTTGTAGGAGCTAATTGTAGTGATGGTATATCCAGAGAAAGGTAACCAGATAGAAGGGTGTTTATTATTATTATTATTATTATTATTATTATTCTTCAGAGTTGACATTGTACGCAATAGTATGACACGTGTGCCCTCGCAGTTAGAGACTGCTTTTCCTACTTAATTCCTTTTCCTGATTTCTTCCCTAACTCCCCCAGCATGCCCCCAACCACTTGCAGGACCGGGGACCTGTTTTTCTGCTATGTAAATATATTCAGAGGGTGAAAAAGGGAACTTTCTTGAAAGGTTACCAGTGAAGGTCTTTGTTTACTAACACATGGAAGATTATGATTTTGAGGGAGGAGTACTGTGTAATAGCCATTTATTAGCGTTTTTAGCATTTACATGTTGGATTATAACTATTCTATGTATATTTTAAGGTATGGTACATTTGAGGCTAGTTAATGCTTGTGATGATGAACTTCTTTTTTTTTTTGCTAATCTTACTTGGAAAAAAAGTCCATGTGCTTTCCTGGACTACAGCAGAGGTCAGCATGAAAAGATAACCTTCTATTGCCCAATTGTCCTGCTCTGGTAGGGCTTTGGTTACTGTGCCAGAGTATGTCTGTTCTAAATGATGCAGCAACATTCACCAAATAAGTTGCCAATATGGTTTCTTTTATTTACTTGTAATTTTTTTCCCCGAACTTTATTCTGTTTAGATTAAGCTCTTTTTTACAAAAATGAAAAAAAAAAAAAAGTTTTATTTACATTTGCTTAAGTTTATTGAAGCTTATATTTTATATTAAATAAGACTATAACTTCAATTCCAAAAGTGTTAGCTTAATTATCAAGCCCTATGCAATAGTAAATATGCTAGGAAACGTGGGAACTTGTGGTCTGAGGAATTCAGGCCAAACCTCATAATCTACACAAACTGTTTTGCATAAAAGAAGCTTCAGTGGTTTTAATAATAATAATGAAGACCAGTTAACTCTGAGTAAAATTAATTCAGCTTGAGAGAAATGTAAAGTTAACTTTATGGAACTGGTAATTGTGTCAGCTATCATTTGTCTTTTTTATTTTCTCTATGTCATACTTTGAATAATCCCTTTCTGCCTCTTACTAAATTCCATTTGCTGTGCCCTCTTATTTATACAATGGTCTTTCTAATGGGTCCTTAAGGTATTGTACCATTTATAAACCAGTCAACACAGGCACAGATCACGTGTAAATGATATCTGGTCTTGGCATCCTTTTTTGAAAGAGGGAGAAATTGATGTATTCTAGAATTACCTGGTATAAATTATCCTGCAACTATTTGTACAATTTGTGCTGTAGTGTTAAGTGCAGTAGTGTTTCTGTTAATTACATATGCTTTAAATTTTTTATTTGATGAGACAGTGAAATATATTTCTAACTGTGGGAATGATGCTCTTGTTTTCTTTTGTATGAGTTTATTATTTTGAATGTGTTAAACTCCTGAGAACTTAAGTAAATTACTACTGAAAATAGCTGTCATTCGTATGTAGGAAACACAGGTATTCTTTCATTCAAGTAACAAACGCGGTTCCCAGTGGTGTGTGTTTGCTGTTGTGTTTTGGGTTTTTTTCTCTCTGTCCACCCCTCCTTTGAAATATACAGTGTTAATGTTGAGTAAGCAGAGTTTGAATAAATTCCTTCATTCAGTCTCTTGCTTCATCAGTAGGTGTAACGGTTGTATCCTGTACTCTTAGTGCCAGTAAGCCCCAGGAGAGACGGGGAGAAATTGAGTTTTTAAACAGAGAAGCTGTTCTTCTCTGCTTTGGAAAACTGTGTTTTTAAGAAAACTGGTTTTCAACAGACAACCAGTGTATTGTATATAAATAGTCGCTTAATAAGCATTTACGTGGATCTTTAGGTACACATGTTTCTTAGTAAATCTACTGAAATAATCTCTGTCCTGAAAAATTCACAGTGGAACACAGGCAGTACGTATCACAGCAGTTCATATTGGTCTAGTGCTAATTGCGAACCTGGGTCTCTCATACCAACTATCTCTCTGGCCCTATTAGGACTGTTTTTAATGATATAACAGTGCAACCAACCTGGTTATGTGACCTTCTCTGATTGCCTAGGAACCTCCACATAGGTATCTTCAAGCTTTGTAAATAACAGAGTGAGTTTGGTTAGCTTGTTAATGAGTTTTAATGGTACAATCTCTTAAACCACGCCTTCACTTAGGAATCTAGTTGTATGTTTAAGAAGTTTCTGGCTGTAAATGACAGATATCTAAAATGAGTTTGCATTTCTTAGTTTAGTAGCCTCTTGACTAGCATGTTTTGTGAACCTGGGGCAAAGAGGAGATAGTCTTGCTTCACGGTGGCAGCCTTTTCTAAAGGATTCTCTATAGATCGATAGACTCAATAAATGCGGAGTGTTGGTTTGGTTTTTTTTTTGGTTTTTTTTTTTAAGGCAGCCTGGAATTAGGCAATGCGTTAGACTTGGCTCAGTTGAGGGGAGGGAAGCTTTTACTGCTGCTCCATGTGTTTGTATTGGCACCGCTGTCTGGTGTTCGGACAAGCTATGGAAAGACATTGCTTGTGTCCTTGTGCTAACACAAGCTGTGCCATTTTCTGCACAGGAACTAGTTTGCTTCCACTGAGACAAACTTGACTGTACATTAACACAAGATGCATCTAATTGAGGCAGGGAATTACTGCCTCCATGTTAATATATAGTTTTCAATACAAGCAAACTTAAACTATCTGTCTAATATGGAATGATAGTTACTCTCGGCATGAGCTTCATCCTGCTTTTGTTATGGCCAGAAGCTGCGGAAGAAATTGCTGCGAAAGCCTTGCTTGTTATTCCAGTTGCGTTGCCTGGTAGGAATGCTAAAAGGCTTGCGTGGCGTGGGCAGCACGTGTAGTGCCCAAAGTTGAAGAAGTTTGAGTGGAGTAGGTGTGATGTATGCCTAGACATTCTGGGCGTGAAAGTAGCAGGTAGCTGTAGTACCAAAAGCACCGAGTGAGGAGTCAGTGTTGTGCTGTCGTGACCAGACCTTGACCGAAATCCAGGCTGTGATCTGTAGCTGTGGAAGGGGATTGAGCTGTGCCCCATAACTCTTAAGTTTCTGGAAGCAGGCTGTGCCTGGTTGGGGCTTGGCAACAGACTTCAGTTAGGCAATAGTTTGTTTCACTCACTTTTGGTGGTCAGACCACCAAATAAGTGCTTCAAATGTGGAAATTTCCAAACTAATGCAATCAGTAGCAGAGAGGACATGCCTGTAACTTGCTTTGTCCTTTCATTTACTCTTTTCTGCCAACATTATTTATTAAAATACTGTTGTGGTGCAGTTATTTTTATATGGCTTTAGAAAAACCTTTATATAATAAAACTGTGGGGAACTTGCTCAGACCTTGGTTAATTGTTTGGATTTCTTTTTAATATATGGAGTATTTCTGAGAGTGAAATTATCATTGCTTTAATATGGGACACTATATTCTTACATATTTTTCCAATGCAAGCTCTAATATGATAAGTAAAGGTGGGTATGATCACGTCTCCTTAAGGCTAAAATCTTAATGAATTTTCAATGCTACTTTGCTAATAAACAGTATAGGGGGAAAATGATCTCTTTGAAAGGAAGAGAAATTATTTCAGTAGGATATAGAGATTTGGAAAAAATAGCAGTACATGGTTACACCCTAAATATGGAAGTGAATGCTTCTGTAGCTGAGAATAATATATCCTAACAATGCAACCTTTTTTTCTTGTTTGATATAAAATTTTACAAAATAACCTTTTTATTTTCTTGAGTGGACTCATTGCTGTAGTATTCCTACTGTAGTTTGAATATATATATATATATATTATTTTTTTTTTTAACAAACAATTTTTGGGTGAGGAATTTTTATTTTGGGCCCCTGCCTTCACTCCAAGGGACCGTCCAACAAGCCCTCCCAGTCCACCTCCCATGAAATAGTACGACAGAATGAAGATGGTGTGTATGGCCGTCAACTTTCCTTCTGCCAGCAGCTGCGTACAATGGGAAGAAGGATGTTAAAGATGGAGAAGTTGATAAAATCAAGAAGAGTGAATTCAGATTTTGCTGAATTGCACTTCTGACTAGCCATCTTGTTGATAAACCAACTGGATACTGAATTGAAGAAAACAGTGGTCCAAGAGGTCGTGCTGTGTTAGGCTTTACATTGGCCGTTTGGCACGGGAAGCCTCGGTTATTTCTTATCAGTCTGCATTCTGTTGACTCCCCGTACTAATTGAAGCCTGAAGTATTAGGGGATGACAGTGCTGGGTTTGCAGTGTCAGAGAGCTGCAAAATTACTTGTGATTCTGAAGTCTCAGGCACTGGGGCTGTGCGCCTGGCTCAGCTCGTTGCCTTGCTGCTGGCTTGTGCAATACTGGAAAGTGAGAATTAAATCTCCTTTAAAACTGCTGGGCATTGTTGTGTGCACGATGGCCTTGATTAGGGAATGGTGGGCTTCTGGGCAAGGCTGTGACGCGCTGTGGGCCTGAGACTCTTTTGTTGGCTATAGGGTGGTTAACGTTCATTCAGTTCTTGTCGCATCATTTACTGCTAACGGATGTCATACTTCTGCTTTCTTGACTGCTGACTGTGTTGTCTTTCATTAATGAGAGAGTGCTGCAGACAGAATAGCAAGGCTTGATCCTGGATATAGTTTGTCATTCACAGCTTGTAGTTATACAGGTTTCCTCTGCATTTTGCTTCAATTTTCCCTATAAAATAGGAGTAGCGATGGTACGAAATAGGCATACTTTGCAAGGATTAATTTGTGTAACGTTTATTGAACAACAGGACTGTTGAAAAGCCTGTAATGACTTTGTTGCAGTCCTTGTTTGTTAATGTTTTGTGTATTGATGCCTCTGAGACAGAAATTATTGAGGTTCACAGACAGCCCTGACATTATCTGAGCTCTGAACATCTAATTCCAAACAATGGTGCTTCTCCAGAGTTGTGGAGAGCAAGTGAATGATCTGTTTCTGACAACTTTGCAATTGAAACAAGTTTTGTAGGCATGGTGATTTGCAGGCACATGAGATAGAGTGGGATGGACAGGATTCCATGTGATGTTACAAATGATTGTAGCTGTGCAGCCTTGCTGTGTGTGCTATTTTTGATATTTTTTTTTTGTCAGTGTTCACAGTATGTGCTTATGCTGTGTCTGATGTAGTGCAGTTCTGGTCTGTATTGTGCTTCATAGTGATATGTTAGAAATCCGCAGAAAGCTGCACTAGGATCTTTGGGATTTGCTGCTGTATACAATAGAAATGAAAAAGAAATAGTTTTTTTCCTGTATTTATTATTTCTGTTTTATGAGAAACTCCATAAAAAGTGTAACTTAAAAAAAAAAAAGAAAAAGCTCTACCGACAAAACAACAGCATGCGTTATACATTTAAGATTTCTTATCTCTTGAGAGTTTGTTTGTTCAGCTGATGTCATATTGTGAGGTTTAACAAAAGCAGGCTAACTAGCATTGTAGCTAACAGGAAGGTCAGATGCACGGAACTCATGGTTTATGCAGTGGCTTAAACTCTTCTGCAGACCTGAGCTCTCTATGATGTAGTCTTACTCCTACATAAAAATTGCATGCTATACCTGTGTTTTCTAAAGAAAGCTCTTGTTAAGAATATTTGGAAAAATTAACTTTTTCATGTAGAAATCGAGGTATGCCTCCCATTAAATGGTATAACTGTCTACAATCTCTGAAGCTGATATTACAGGAAAGGAGGAGCAAATATTGAAGTGTGAGACTTCTGGTTTGAAACAGCTTTGCTTTATTACATTTTTCTTATTTGTGTTATTGATAATGATAGTTAATTTATGTTGAGTGTTAAATGCTTTGAATTTTTTTTTTCTTTCAGATGAAATAAAAACAGAGCTGGAAAAGCAAAGGTAACTAATCGCTGTAAGCTATGTGTGAGAACAGCAAGTGGAATAATTTAATAGTGGAATTGTAAGAGTGTATATACATTACAGCAATGAGTTTGTGAATACACAGTTACACACCTTTCTGCCAAAAACACATGGCCCACGTGTTCCAGTTACACAATGTTTGTGGCTATAACTGCCTCTGAATTTCAGTATGAAAAGATTGCAAAATTTCTACAAGGTGTTAGTTTTTCACTTCCTTTTACTGGGCTTAATATAGCCTGATAGGAAATTGTAAAGAGCAGATGATCTCTGTCTGATAGTATATGCTCTTAACTACCTAGATCAAGAATACCAATTTAAATATTGCTTAGATCCAAATTTTAAAACACTTTTTTTTCAGCACTGTGCTATGATTTAAAATGAGCCCCTCAATGTGTTTCTGTTTGTTTAGTATCCCTCGTATGGGCTGTCTTGAATTCAGAATAACTTCGATGGATTTATCATTTAAGTTGTGTAGGAGTTCCCCAGTATTTCTGGTAGTGGGACAGCGCTGGAGTGTAGTGAGGCAAATATATGAAAAAGATCAGATGCAATATAAATAAACGTAAAAGATAACTGAACTTCTTTGAGAAAGTATGCGTGAGAGAAACTTGTGTTACATTTGTATGCTGCTATGTACCATTCAGCGTTAAGTTTAGAAAAGGAGAAAGTGTAGTTTGCTGTGATATACATGTTTAGAAAAACTAACAACTCTTCTTGTCTGACCTAGAGAAGGCACGGTTGCTCCACCAAAGGCAAACTTCATTGAAGCAGATAAATATTTCCTTCCGTTCGAACTGGCCTGCCAGTCAAAGTCTCCACGCATTGTCAGTACTTCACTGGATTGTTTACAGGCAAGTGTTCTGTTTAGACTTGGACAGAGTGAAATGGACAAACATAGAGTTACAAAAATCTTGTGCTGTTGATATTCTTAGAATAAAGAAGTAATGCTGTCCTCAGTACATGCAGCTGTGCAGGTGGCCGCTGTGTCCACCTAGATGTGTAAACCATGCAAAATAGGCTATTATCAGACTTGGCTGAAAGTACGTCTTGTCCAAGTCAGAAATGTGTGTGTCTGCAGTTTTCTAGTGAAACAAACCTTTATTGAAGCTCATGAATACTTGCATTATTCAGTAAAGATGTTTCACCTGTGGTGCTCTAAAAGGAATATTGACCATGGTGCTTGTTGTGCTGATGTGATGGGAGGTCAGATTCTGGAATCTTTCTACCTTGTTCCTCCTTAGATTCTTACAGAGAAAACAGATGCAACTTAGGGGCAGAACCTTCTGTTGCGAATAGGTACAAAGATTGATTTTAAAAAAATTTATCTTGTTATGGTTGGAAGAAACATTCTGGGTGGAAAAAGCTTGTGTTATTGCTTACTAAATCTGTTTTGTTTAGATGTGTGAACAGTCCACGTATTTGGTAGCCAGACTATTAATGGTATTAAATTTTTATGTAAAACTGGTTAAGTGAGGTATGCAGTCTAAAACCCCATTTTTATGCTGTACTTAACTGTATTTTACTTAACAGTATATGGTAGTCTAACATGTATTCTTTCTACATAGAAACTCATTGCATATGGACATATCACTGGCAATGCTCCAGACAGCGGAGCTCCTGGAAAACGACTGATTGACCGAATAGTCGAAACCATTTGCAATTGCTTTCAGGGTCCTCAAACAGATGAAGGGGTACAACTGCAGATAATTAAGGTATTTTATTTGATTCATTTTGGTGCGATATTAATCTACTTTCTCTGTCTTTGATTTTGTAATTGAAAAAAATCTAATGTGAAGCACTACTTAGGGCCCAGTTTCTCCATTTCTTACGCTGTTAGATGTGTCATTGAATTTAGGGAGGCTGTCACCAGGTCAGAAATAGTATGTGAAATGTATTTCCTCTCGGTGAAGCAGAACCTAAGGGAATACTTTATAAATGCTTGTCCTTTATAAATATTTGTCTGTCTTTCTGGGATGAGCCATGGCCTGGGTACTTTATCTTGCAGACAGCTCTATGTTCATCTTCTAGGCTGGTAATGCTCACGTTTGTTAGGTCAATTGCTATCAGCCTTCAAGTGAAAGCACCGTAACTGTGATGCACTAGCCTGTCTGCACTTACATCCGTTTTTCCAGAGAGACCTGCTGTATTTGTTCTCAGCAAGGCGTAGTAGTACCAGTGGTGCGTGTTCTGGTTCTGAAATCTACTTGGACTAACGTGGCTGAGGTTAGAAGTTGGTCAGCCTTCTAGTAGTCTAGTTTGATGGCAGTGTAGACCCTTGGCTAGAAATGGAGCTATAGAATATAGTGGTAACTGTTTTGTTTGGAGTTGGAATATGTCACTTAGTGGAAAACTAATTGTGGTAGAACACTTAGCAGCTCAGGAGAGAACAGAGATATGTGGAAGTTCTGTTACTTTCTTTTATTTGAAATGTCATTTCAGAGAACCAGAAGTTCCTTATGACGTCTCACAGATAGGTGTTTCATAGCAAACCTAGTGATTATTATGGAAGACTAGCATGAAGTGTATTGCTGCCAGCTTGCTTAGATTTCATTTTTTACTGTGTTATGGACTTTTTCAGGCTCTTCTCACCGCAGTAACATCTCCATATATAGAAATTCATGAAGGAACGATTCTTCAGACTGTTAGAACCTGTTACAACATCTATCTGGCCAGTAAAAATCTTATTAATCAGACAACTGCCAAAGCTACCCTTACGCAGATGTTAAATGTCATTTTTACACGGATGGAAAATCAAGCTGTATGTAACTATTACTTTTGCTCATCTCAAGTGTTTAGGCTTTACAAATGAACAGAAAACTACTTTTTATTATTAATTTTAACAGATCTGCCATTGTAATTGGATATCTATTGATATGTAATTTTTAAAAAAACTGTCAAATCCTGCAGTGAATACTGACGGATTAGAAACAAAACATGAATCTTATTGCTGATAACAGGGTTTAACACCGTAGTTTGTCGAATGGCCTGGTATAAACAAAATATGTTTGAAGCAGATCTTTTTTAATTTGACAGGCCAAAAGATTATATTTTCACTGTTTCATTCTTGTTAACACATGAATTCACAAAGGAACATCAGTCATCATAGACAGACATCTGTTTTCTCTTATCACGTTTTGTGCCTTAGATTAACTTTTTCATGTTGTTTTTTCAAGATACAAGAATCCAGAGAAGCAGAAAAAACAAATCAGCAAAAATCCCAGTCTCCTGCAATTCAAGTGGTGCCCAGGTCTCCAAAGATGGGTCAGTTAAAGCACAGCTATCAGGAAGGCAAACCCACCGTTCCTTTAACTGTGGAATTAACTAACGGTGAGCCTGAGAGGGCAGAAAATGGCGATATGAAATTGGAGCAGGATCTGACTCCTTCAGCATCAGGTGAACGAGAATAGATGTGTCTGTTGCTTTCAGTTACAATGTTGCTGTTGGAAAATGCTCTTCTAGGCTGTTTTGGGGAGAAGTGACTGGGGTTATTTACTCAAATCATGCTTGGATTTTCTCAGTAGTTATTCAGAGTATACAGGCCATCCTTAGCTCACGTCTACAACACTATATAAGTGTTGAAGAAAGGCTCGTGTTTTCCCTATAATTGTAGTAAAACCATATATAGTTTATGTGTACAGAATTGTAATGGAACTTGATGTGATTAGGTTGATAAATGGGAAGGAAAGGAAGAGAGTAATCATGGTATGTGGGAAGTGATGAGATCATTCGAGGTAATTGAAGTCCTGTGGTTAAAATTCTGGGTATTATAAAGACCTTATCATAAGCATATACTGTATCCAAATTAGGAACAAAGGATATTTCAACACTAAAAGTTTGTAACAGTTGATAAATACAAACAACAAAATCACTGCTTTAAAAATATCAGTGCTTTGATTTAAGCAATGGAAATAACATCAATGCGTATTTTTTTTCTTACTTCTTGGAAATTACTTTAGAGGAGAACTACTAAGGAAAATATGTAATTTTAGTCCTTCTGCCTCTGTCGTGTTTCTCCTTTTAATCTCCTTCCTAAACAAAAGTACTACATTCAAAATCATCTGTTTGTGTGTTTCACTAGAGGAAACAACTGACGAAGGAAAGGAAATGGTTAAAGGTATCTTGGAAGATGTGGTCAAGTCAGCTGTGCAAGGTAGCTGTTTGAAATAAAATAGATACATGTGTATTGCCAAACTTTTATTCCTATGCTTATAAAAGCATGTAAGTTATTTTTTGTTACTAACTATCTTTTCAAGAGCACCTACTAAGGCAGTAAGAACAGGTCTTTATTGGCTCACAATATTATTCATCCTCTGAGAAACTTTGTAGTTAATCAGTGCTGCTTCTGTCCCACTTGGTTGTGGAACACAAAAAGTCATGGGATAAAAAAAGCTCAATGGATGGTTTTAATCAGCTTTCCTTTTTCCCCTTTAGTGGCTGAAGAAAAGCAGATAACAGAAACAGTTAAGGCTCTACCTGCCTTAGAGACTGCAGATCCTGCTCTTTCTGTCTCTAGTAATGAAAATGTACAAACAAACGGGATTTCAGATGACGGGCAGTCTGTTTCCTCCACTGATAATCTGGTAAATAATACTGGATGCTAATGTATATTTAGGAAAGGATAAATGTTTTTATCATGCCAACTAATACAGTGGAATTTGGGGGAGGGAAGGGACACAAGCTTTAATGTGTGAGTCCTGCTCAAGTTCAAAAAGGATGCAGCAACTGCATTTTAAGTAGATATTGAAAATAACTTTTAAAATTGATTATGTTTGTTGTATTTTAATACAAGGTAGGGGCAGAGGGGAAGAGTTAGTCAGCATGTGTGTAAAAATCCAGATCCCTTGTTGTCCTGTTTAGTTTAAACGTTGCCAAATGTACTGTTTTTTTTTTTTTAAATCTGTAGTTAATTATCGGAGGAGCTGTGGAATCTTCCTATTGCTCAGTTCCTTTGTCTCATTGATGATCTAATGTTGTGTTTCTTGCTCTCAAGGAAGCAGATGTATCTGGACATCAAGCTGCTGCCAAATTTTCCCATATTCTACAAAAGGATGCCTTCCTTGTGTTCAGGTCTTTATGCAAGCTCTCCATGAAACCGCTTGGTGATGGACCACCAGATCCCAAGTAATGAGACTGTATTTATTACACTGTCCTCTTCAGGTAGCTTTTGAACAGATAGTTAAATAGCTGCTGCATAGTAAAGCAGGTTTTCAAAATTCACCTGTCAGGCCCTTGTTTCGGTTAGCTGGACGAATCTAGGATTGAAACTTGCTTCAAATAATAGAAAAAAAAACCCCTCAAGTATTAAGTTTTTAGTGTAACGGGCTTATTAATCTTATCAGCTGGAGTGACCTTGACTATTGTACTTGTGAAACTTTTGATGGGGAAGTAGGGGAATGCTTCTTAGTAGCACTGAGTTGCATCTGTTATCCTAGTCTAGGATCTTAATATTCCTGGGAAATCTCCAAATTGAGATGGTAGGTGTTGTCCAAAATCACTTACAGGCTGATTTCTGCCCCGCCTGCCCCCCATGTTGAAATGAATTAAAATCGCAGTCACTTCTTCTTGACATGAAAGAAATCCTGTAGTGCTCATGTTGGATACAAGTGTGTATTCAGAAATAGAATTAAAATACATGTAATGTTGATTTTTTTTTTTTTTTTTTTTTTTTTTTTTTTTCCTTTTAGAATGCTGGGACTCTTCATCCGTGGTATTGAAGAAAATAGCAGGTCTAGGCGTGATGGACTTTTCCATGAAAATGAATGCATTGTGAAGATTAACCATGTGGACCTTACAGATAAAACCTTTGCACAGTAAGCGCTGGTTTACTGATACTTTAAACTATCCAGGATTTTATATGATGCTGCGTTTATTAAGTGATTTATGCAAAGGGATTAATATTTATTTCAGATAAAATGCCTGTAAAATTGATATTGGCAGAAACTTTGTGATTTTCTTTCTGAAACCTCCGAATAAGGTTTTGAGGAATGAAATTTGAGGAGAGGAATGTTCTTGTAGTCTTAGTGAACCTATTGTGCTTACTTAATTTAAATAGCTTTGAATTTTTAAATATTTATCTTTACTTTCTAATTCTGTTATTTTTTTCTTTATTTTCTTTGCAATTTGTTCCTTTTAAGACCTTCAGAAGGAGTCAGCATTGCAGCATGTTTTTGATGTTCCTTTGCAAATGAAATAAGATTTTTTTTTTTTTTTTTTTTTTTTTTTTTTTTTCTCTTTTCCCCCCTAGATCCCATGAATTGCGTTCTAAGGTGGTGTCTCTCCAGCTTCTTCTCTCAGTACTGCAGAATGCTGGTCCTGTGTTCAGGACACACGAAATGTTTATCAATGCAATCAAGCAATATCTTTGTGTAGCATTATCTAAAAATGGAGTCTCTTCCGTTCCTGATGTATTTGAGCTCTCTCTTGCCATCTTTCTCACGCTGCTTTCAAATTTTAAGACACATTTAAAAATGCAAATTGAGGTGAGAGACTTTCTATCTGTCACTTGTATGATGCTCTAGTTACCAAATAAAACTGGAATGATAAAAACACATCTGGAACTTAGAAGTTAATGTCTTAGTTTTATTGGCTTACTAAACTAGTATATTACTACTGTATTAAAATTCTAATATACATGAGATTATACTCTTCAAGATAAATTACTGAATAGAAAATTAATTTGTACATTTGAGGTGGTTGTAATAAGTTTCAGATCATCAAGTGGTTTACCTCACTTATTTTGCAGGTGTTCTTCAAAGAGATCTTCCTGAATATTCTAGAGACTTCTTCAAGCTCCTTTGAACACAAATGGATGGTGATTCAGACTTTAACTAGAATTTGTGCAGGTATTTCCATTGCTGTGACAAGCAATCACTGCCTCTGGCAGCAGATGAAAATTATGTTGAAGATAAATGCAACATAAAATGTTTAAGCTTGAAAAACTGAATTTAATCCCAGGTTAAATATCTGAATTCATTCTCATTGTCTGCTCCAATTGGCTGATTCCTTTTAAAAATACTATTACACCAAATCCTAATACTTGCACTTTCTTTTATTTTCAAGATGCCCAGTGTGTAGTGGATATTTATGTTAACTATGACTGTGATTTAAACGCTGCTAATATATTTGAACGCCTTGTAAATGATTTGTCCAAAATCGCACAGGGACGAAGTGGACATGAGTTGGGAATGACGCCTCTACAGGTAAGAAAAACAGCTTTGAAGATAAGGTACTATTTTTTAATAAATGGTGCTTTTTTTTTTTTTAATAAATGATACTGTCTCTGCTTCGTTATCGATACTTCCAGTGGTTCGTGTTGTGTGTTACCTACTGATGTTACTCACTTTTTATGAGTTGGCTAATTTGCAATTGGATGCTAAAGCAGTACAATTAATTCACTTGGTGATTTTGCTATGTTTACATTGTGACACTAAGCTTGTTCTGGGCTCTTTTGTTGGGCTGCGATGGGAGAGAGAATCAAATGAGCCTTCCTCTGCCTTACTCAGATTACTTTACTTTTCTTCTCAGGCTTATGAACGAGCAGTACCTTCATCTTGTGTTTGCTTTGCACACACTTTTTGTGCTATATGTCCACCATAAGTATTTTATTTTTAAAATTGTACTTTCCCTGTCCTTAGAGCGAAGATGGAGTATAGACTGCTTTCAGTAAGAGCAGATATTTCTGACACTGGCCTTGTCCTACAGCACTGCTTTTCTAGCCTAGCCTAATGGCTTTCAGGGCTGAAGTGATTTTGGTACCTGCGTTGGTGTTGGAACTGAGTGCTCCTCACACCTTTGGTTAGAATTGTATCAGTGCTTGCATGATTATTTCTTTCATTTTTTTTTTTTTTTCCCCCTGTCGTTCTTTGACCAGAAAACAGAATTAAAAACCAGGAGACCTTAGTTTCAGATTTTGAATAGAACTATTTACTGTACAGCTCAGGTAGTGAGATGCTTGTCTTGCTTGTGGAGAGATATGACACTGTAGAGACTTACTGGGTGGTTGTAATCATTCATACAACAAAGGGGTTGCATTTAGGGTTTGGTGTACAATGCCCTTGGGTTGTGCTCATCAGTTGTCAATAGACCATCTACTCAAAGCAGCTGAAGTGTGTTGTAATATTTGTATGGTGTGATGTAATGCCTTCTAAAAACTTGTGGGTGTATGTGTATTGGTTTGGATTTTTGGGGGCTTTGTTTGTTTTTTGTTTTTTTTTTTTTCTTAGGAACTAAGCTTGAGGAAAAAAGGACTTGAATGTTTGGTTTCTATTTTGAAATGCATGGTAGAATGGAGCAAAGACCTTTATGTGAACCCAAATCATCAGGCTAGCCTGGGTAAGATTGTTTCCTTGTGGAGAGACTGATTTGTTTAATAAGTTTGTCCTTGTCTTTATTCAGTGTTTAGAAGCTATTCAGAAGTGTAGATGCTAGGTTTTTGCATAAAGATTTGTTTATACAAATGAAGTATTTCACAGACTATTGTTAACACTGTTGCAGTAACTGACTTTCCAAGTGTCTGGTTCAAGTAACCAGGTTCTGTTTAAGAGCTTTAGCCAGGCCATTGTCTAGACTGTAAAGCTGGCTTGTGTAGAAAAAGACATAAAAATCTTGCAGTTACTAAGTTGAAGTGCAATAATTTCTCCATAGTTGCTGCTGCTCTTCTGCCTTTTGTGGAATTGTTTTAGAATTGCATCCATATAGCATCTTCCTGTAGTATAGACTGCTGAAAAGTATACGTGGTAAAATAAGAGTATTGACTCATACGTTTCTACTGAAAAGTTTTATAACTGAAAGCTTTTGGCTGAACAGGATAACTTAAGTCTCACTCATTTTATAAATAGGTTCATATAAACCATCAGAACAGGAAATGGCTGAAGGCAAATGCCTTGAAAGTGGAGGGAGACGGAGTAGTGTCAGTTCCTTGGACTCCACTGTGTCGTCAGGAGTTGGAAGTGTTGGTACCCAGACTGCTGTTCCAGATGATCCTGAGCAATTTGAAGTCATCAAGCAACAAAAAGAAATAATTGAACATGGGATAGAACTGTAAGTCCAGTATGACAGGAAAGTAAAATTTCAGAAGAAAAAAAAAAAAAAAAACAAAACACCAAAACAAAACACAAATCTATATGTACAATTTTGTTTCTTATGGCCTTACACAGTCAAACCTGTAGGGACACTTGCAAATTGATCTTAATGCTGAAGACTCTTGCCTGCTGTTGTCAAAAGCTAATGCTGAAGGCTATTGCAGTTAAAAGGAATTCGGTAAAATCTTGGGTGGAGTGAAGAGTGGTTTCACAGCTTTCCTCTGTGCTGGTTCAGTTGCACAAGAGAGGAAGGTGTGTGTGTATACGTAGAGAGAAATTTATTTGAGCAGGCAGGCTTAATGTTGTCTTACAACTCTGGGACCATTTGTTGTCTTTTATTGAAACAAAGTTTGAAGAATGAAATCACTGTCTAGCTGTGCTTTACTACTTTTTCATTAATTTGAAGATCTTTACGTCTGTAAGTGTTATAAAAAGGTCTTTAACAGCAATATTTTTAACATTTCATGGAAACTCTCTGATTTTTAATATTTCGGAAGGGTCAGATTTTAGGTGAATTTTCCAGCAATAACTTTTAAGCTTATCAGCAACTGGATGTACCTTATAAGATGTAGTCTATGGTGTGGTAAAGTTAATACAGTTGTTGCACATTCTTTGACTTTTTTCTAACTAGAAAAAAAACCACAGAGCTACAGCACAGAATCTTTGGTTTAGAAGGGCTCTGTAAAACTAAAATTTTATAGGCTGTGGTATTTTCCAATTGTATGTCTCAGTTTCCCCATGTTTTTGTCTGAATAGGTTTAATAAAAAGCCAAAGAGAGGAATACAGTATCTACAGGAGCAGGGAATGCTTGGCACTACAGCAGAGGACATGGCACAATTTTTGCACCAAGAAGAACGCCTGTGTTCTGTAAGACTACATGTGACTCAAGATAATTAATACTCTTATCTCTATCACTTTTTCCTGTGTCTTCTAATGTTTGTGTGCACTCTCTTTAGTTCATATTTAATGAATGGATAACTGAAAGTGTAAGGGTTCTAATGAAGGTACCTAATACCAATGCTACTTTCTATTTACTTGCTGTCCCAGACTTTTTAGTAAAGCAGCTATGTTTACAATAAAGTGCTGAAGGGATTTCCTGTAAATGGGAACCTGTGTTTTATCTGCATTGACAGTATCTTGCCAGCAAGGGAATAAGATGTACTGCAGTGGCAAAGCATTCTCCACTGCATGTGAAACTGAGCACAATTCAGCTTTCCTTGGCTCTACAGTAATGCAGATCTCGCCTTGCTGAGTGAGGGAAGCAAGAACATGCAGATTAAAAGCATTTTCTAATGACACTGGTTTCTTGTCCCTCTAACAGTTGCTCTGCCCGCTCAGTGAAGTGTATCAGCCTTACAAAACTGACAGCTGTGCAATTCTTGTGCTATAAACTTCCTTGCAAAGCTGGCAGTTGGATTACAAAGCAATAACTGTCTCTTGTGTTTTCAGACTCAAGTAGGGGAATTTCTTGGGGAAAGCAACAAGTTTAACAAGGAAGTGATGTATGCCTACGTAGACCAGCTTGATTTCTGTGGAAAAGACTTTGTCTCTGCGCTGCGTATATTTCTGGAAGGTTTTCGTCTGCCAGGTGAAGCCCAGAAGATTGATAGATTAATGGAGAAGTTTGCTGCTAGATATATTGAATGCAACCAACGGTAATTAAAAACCTTTGTATTGGATAAGTGCCTGAAGAATGGCTGTGCTGTTTGTGACCCTTAGGGGCAAGGCATAACTCATGTGCATACCAGGTCCACAGGCTTTTGTGAGGAGCAGATCTTGTTGCTGATATTGGTGCTGAACCTCTTCAGCAGCTAGGGAAAATGGAAACTTTGGATAGGAAGTATACCAATGCTGGCATTTCGTTAAATCCGAAATACGTGCTAGAAGGAATTAATGGAAGACAGAAGCCCTAAGTATGTTAGATTGTCTCTGTATTAACTGTTCTGTTTTTATGCAAATATAGATCAGTCAAGTGTAAACAACACTAATAAGCAGTAGCAATTGCTAACATTAAAAATACTTTGCATAAATAGCTAATAACATGTTACACCTTTTTTGCTTGCCCATTAGACGTTGAACAAAATGTATGTTAGTTGACATCAAGTAGGCAGTGTTGCTGTTGTTTCTAATGCAGTAAACTGTCACTGAAGTTTAGCTGGGTGTTCAGGCTTAATTGGTTCCTACTCTTCAGTCCAGTTGGTGCATCACTGGGTTAATTCTTTATGAAACTCAGGGAGTGAAAAATAAGCTGTTCTTTATCCTTCAGATGATCCTACAAAAGCTAATGTATAATCTTTTGGGAATGTACTTGAAAATTCCAGTCACTGCTAGTTTTCAACACTGTGAAGAAGATGCTTTTATATTTTTTTCCCTCTTTATTTGCATTTTAAAACAGTTAGGGCTTCATGCATTTCTAAATTCTGTTAGCTATTTGGTCGAATGCATAGCCATTCTGGGTATCTTTCTTGTATGTAGAAATAGAACCAATGGATTGAGGAATTAAGGTTCTAAAAGCCTGTTTTGTGTTTTTTCCTTCTTTAGGCAAACACTGTTTGCTAGTGCTGACACTGCCTATGTTTTGGCATACTCTATTATAATGCTGACTACAGACTTGCACAGTCCACAGGTAGAAATAAAAATAACAAACTTACAGAAGTTCAAATTTCCCTGGAACTTGCATTCAAAATCTGATATCCAACTTCCATTCTTTTTTACAGGTAAAGAATAAAATGACAAAGGAGCAATACATTAAAATGAATCGAGGAATCAATGACAGTAAAGACCTGCCAGTGGAGTATTTATCCACAATTTATGAAGAAATAGAAGGAAAGAAAATTGCAATGAAAGAGACAAAAGAATACGCAATTACCACCAAGTGTAGTAAACCAAGTAAGAAGGAACTAGAAACTGGAAAGGCTACAGTGCTCTTGAACTATTGCAGTAACTTTCAGGATGGCATAGTGGAGTTCAGATTCCTTTTTGAAAACATCTGTGCACAATACATAAATTGCACTTAGAATGGCTAACGTAGATATTTGGAGTGAGAGTGGCTCAGTTCTTACTTAATACTGCTACTTCTGTGGTGGAAACGTAGCTGTGTAAGTGCATCTGGCACCATTGCAGAGGCACTGGAAAGTAGATTTGGGGTGGTTTTGGAACAGAAGTATGAGGGGAAAGTGGTAGAATAACTGAAAGTGGCACTTAATTTACAGTTTAACGTTTTTTTTTTTTTTTTTTTTTTTTTTTTTTTTAAGTGCTAGATAACAAGTGAGGATTTGTTTTGGGTTGGGTTGGGGTTTTTTGTCTCCCTGTCAGTAGTGTGTCTTAGTTCAGAGGCTGGTAAGTGCCACAGTCCTTGTGATAACAGTTGAAAAAGAGAGAGATCAGAGAGTTTGTCATGATCTTGTCACCTGTCCTCATCTAGATCAAATGAGGACTTTTGTGTCTACTGTACACTAGAAACCAGTGTCCCCAGCTGTACTCTACTTTTACTTAGAATAGCTGGTATTAATTTAATTCAAATTAGTGAATTCTGAATTTTCAGCATAGCGGTTTTTTTCAGTGTTTGCTATGCTATTTGCAAGTTTCCTAGACCAAAATAGGAATGAAATTGACTTGCTTGAAAATTTTAAGTTGCAAACTTTAGTATAAGGATGAAGAAACACTAAGTTATTAATTTATTTATCAAGTCGATGAGGGTTAGATTTTTTTCTGAGGATGTCGCCCTAAGATAATGAAGAATTTTCCATCTAGTTTTACAGGCAGAGTGACTTAAAGTATGACTCTCTGACTTCCAATGATTAAGTCAAAACATGTGGCATATAATACAGGGCTGAATTAGTTATTTTTTATGGAATAAAGTCTTAAGTTACGGTGTGGGTTTTAGTACTGGAGTTCCTTTCTTGCAACCTACGACAGCCTCCTGGATTCTAATGTTATGGAAGATTTTTATCTTTAGATTTCATTTGCAGTACCTATATTTAACCTTTTGTGATGTTCAACATGAAGACATGGAACATGCTCTTCTAAAAAGAAACCAATGCAACTGGATGGTATTTTCCTTAGGTGTAGCTAATGAGAAGCAGCGGAGGTTGTTGTACAACTTGGAGATGGAACAAATGGCTAAAACAGCGAAAGCCCTCATGGAGGCCGTGAGCCATGCAAAGGCTCCTTTTACTAGCGCCACTCATCTGGATCATGTCAGACCCATGTTCAAAGTGAGTGTGAATTCTCCTTGTATCTTCACTGTTAAGAGTTTTAAGCATGGAGAAGAGTGAAAAATTACTCTGGAGAGTTAGGTGGACTCTTTGGATGTGTTTAGTTTCAGTTACCTAGTGTTTTGGGCTCAAATCGTAATAGACTTCTGAACTTAGTTTCTTCCTTTCTTTAGCTTGTATGGACTCCATTGCTGGCAGCTTACAGTGTTGGCTTGCAGAACTGTGATGACACAGAAGTTGCATCCCTTTGTTTGGAAGGAATACGATGTGCCATTAGAATAGCCTGCATCTTTGGAATGCAGGTTTGTAGAAGACGTAGCATGCGGCTTGCAAAGGGCTGTATAGGCTCTGGGAGGGGGATGAAGAATTACAAACAACTTATACACAGAAAATTAAGCATTTCGTCTACTTTCTTGAAATGGTAAAATAAAATATTACCATCCCATTTTAGTTTGTTTTAAGATCTTGATATTGTCAAGCTTTTCTTCAGCTCTGCTTTCCTTGTATTGCTGAGTCTTCCATTAACAACACTTGCTAACTTGCCTCCTACTCTCCTTCAGCTGGAAAGTGCTCTAATAGTGCCAGCTGTACATAGAAGGAAAATTTTGTAGACACACTGGACAAGTAGCTTTCTATAGCTCTTCAGGGACTTGATTATGATGCTTGTTTCTCTGTCTTGTAGCTTGAACGAGATGCATATGTACAGGCCCTTGCTCGTTTTTCCTTGTTGACTGCCAGTTCCAGTATTACAGAAATGAAACAGAAGAACATCGATACCATTAAGACACTTATTACAGTTGCTCACACAGATGGCAACTATCTCGGGAACTCTTGGCATGAGGTAAAGCCTCGATTAGTTTAAATAGTGCAACTGCATCGTCATCTGAAAACTTCCAGGGTTTTGTTCTGCTACTTTCAGTCTTTAGTAACTGCATTAGCTCCCAGTCAGAGCTGTGTTTAAAATGTGGATGCAAGTGCATTATTTTCTTAGTGGTTTTATATATATGAGTTTGTGTATGAGTATATATATAAAATAATGCACTACACTTTTTTTGGCAGACCCTATGGATACTGTGTGACCAATATTGTAATTTTTGTAGGTGCTTTTGGTAGGGAATTAAAACCATATTAAAATCTCATTGGACTTCACAGAATTATGCACAGAAACCATTAT
>WHYT01016068.1:0-61066 GCA_009806455.1 Tetrax tetrax
ACCCATCACCCATCACCATGCCTAAGCACTAAAACCTTCCCAGAAGGCAGTTAGTTATTTTCTGACCAAATTATATCTATAAATCCTGCCTTTCCCATGGTCTGGCAGAAGCATTTGCTCCACCAGGCTGTGAAGCGCAAACATCCACGTGCAAACACTGTGGTAGAGAAATTGATCCCTGCCGAACACCATTTGACTGATACAGATCAATCACTGACCTCCCAAAGTCCTGCCAAACACCGCCCACAGACAAACATCCCCACTTCCTTCTCTCACTGATGGACTCATCAGACAAAAGGCCTGTTTTTCCACCTACACTGTTACTGTTAAGATGAGTCACAAACTCCAGGAATTAAAGGTCTTGGAAATGCTTAGAACTTGCTGAAAACCCAGCAAGTCCACTGGTCAGAGTGTTTCAGAGGGTTTTCCTGTAACCAGCATTCCTCTTACTAAAGTACCAAGCTTAATTTTACATTTTTCAGAGAGGCACACTAATACTGAACAGCTAATAAAAAAGAAAGAACACTAAATAGAACAAGACAACCAGCAAAGCAACATGTATTTTAAAGAGATTTTTGAAATATGTTTCTGCCATTCCTAGGCACAGCTATTTGAATAAGCTGCTTAGCTTTTTTTTGTCACTGAGAGGCATAATCACTGAATCTGGGCAGACAAATGACCCTAAATGTACATAACTGACAGTGTGCTCTCATTATTATAGCAGTAACTTTCATTACCCTCTTCTCATTATTTTCTTCAAGATAAAGTCTCTGCTAAAGCTTGTAATAGTGACATTGAAACCTACAGGTCAAACGATCTGAACTGTATTTTTAAAAATAATATCATTTCATATTTGCAGTCTTAAGTTGTATTCCACTTCTTTTTTTTGAGTTTTGAAGATGAATAGGACCACACAACTAGCCTTTTCTGGATCCTTCATTGCTTCATATTATCCTCACTGGTATTCCTCTCCTCTTTAAATACACCCCCTGGCAACACACAACACAAACATCCTCCTGTCACGGGGTTTTCAGTCTTTTCATACAAAGGAAGCTCTCTGTCTCTAAGACATTGTGCTGTCCCTCTCTGGAAAAACTCTTCTATGACGTGCACTGATTGGTCACAATTACCCTACCAGGACTATAAGTCACTCATATGAGGCTGCATTATCATTTTTAAGATGCATGAACTTGCTAGTATTTCATACAATGTCTCATACTACTCTTCGGTCTTGCAAAGAGGGTTTTTCAAGGAGTCAAGGTTTGGTTTGGGTTTTTTCTTGAGTATCAATATACATTGAGCAACTATGAACCGAACAAAGCCCTGGGCTATTTTATTGCACGGTTTTAGCATATTTGTACTACAGCAATGCATATAACTCCCTGAGCTTGCTCCTTCCAACCTTGACTGTGTCGATACAGATTTTCATCTTCCATCCTGTTGCACAGCCATCTGTTATTGGTAGGACTGAGATTATTGGTTTACTGAGCCAGTGTCTATACCAGGGACATATCCCTGCTTTTCTTGAAGAGCATACAGATGTATGAACAGATTAATTGACTGTACTTTTCTTCTTGAAGGAAAAGGAGTATTTATTTTATTTGTACTAGCTGAGAATAACAAACCAAACCTTTTCCATTTAGCACATTTCAAATAAAAACTTTTCTCACTTCCCATCAACAGTTTAAATAATTTCACAATTGACTGTTACAAGATTTAAAATGTATTATCTGCTGAAAATATGCCTGTATTTTTCTTGAAGACATTTATTTCAAAACACTTCATGTAGAAATAATGCAGCCATCCCCATGATCTTTGACTGCGATACACTCATTGTGCAGCACATACATATTAATCGATAATTAAAAGGGTTGACTGTGAGAGATACTTCTTAGTCCATCTACCTCGTCTTTGGAATGTATATCCCTTTACAAGTGACAAGTCAAAACATACAGGCATAGGAAAACGTCTGTGGCATAAACCCCAGATTTTTCCTGTCAATATGTGGCAGAAGCTTCAATCTTCCAAGCTAAATAATGAGCTTAAATATAATGAGATATAATGCAACCACATCTGCAAGTCTGTTCAGAAATAAAATCTTTCTTGCTTTCTTCCCAGGGATTTGAGATCTGCAGATTTCCTGCCAGAAAACAGAGCAATGGATTAGAGTAGGCTGGAGAGAAGGGAGTGCTCCTATGAGACAGAAAAACACTCTGGCCCAATACTTGCAATCTGATAATATTTTGTTGTTAAATCCTGTGTCTTCCCGAATAAGGGTGCTTTCCTTGACATAACAAGGCAAGACTAGGCATAAAATAAACATTTAGACACATTTGTGTTGCTCTAGCCATAGCTTATTGTAGTAGTTCAGCCCCGATCGATCCTAAACACCAGGGAATGTCTTAAAGTCCTGCCTCTCTTGAGGCAATGAGGTCTTCACCTAGCTCAGATCTACAGCTGTTCTAGAGACAGTCTGCTTCTAGACCAGCAATATCTGTGATGGCTTAACACTGAGAAAATTCATCCAGAAAATGGACAACTTGAGTTTGAAACTTTCTACAGCCCAGGAAGCTTAAAATATGTCCTTCTAGGAGAGTGGCCAGATAGTAGAAGCATGTCTCTCTTTTTCCCCAGTCTGAAGAATTCAAGATTAACTTGACCATCTTACAAATCTTCAACTAGGGAGGATAAAAGCTATGAAGGAAAACAAGACAGAATTATACAGACAACTGTAAAGAAGAGCACAATGCATGCAGTACACTCAACATAAAATTCAAAAAAAGTGTAAGTACATGCTGTTCAAGTTCCACGTCTATGTTACTTGCTCTCAAGATCAGCTACAGGACAAAAAGTTACTTCTCTCTAATCAGTATTCGTATGAAAGTGTTCAAATTGTAATTCAGGATCCTGAGAGACTGGAACACTTCTCAGTTCCATTTTTTAAAAAATGAGAATGAATTCCATTTCAGTGTTATCTTTGATGTATTTCAGGCATTTTTTTTCCACACTGGTTGGAAGAAAATTATTTGCTCCAACAAATCTTAATGTCTTTATGTTTTCATTTTTGTCTTTCACTGTACAGTTTCTTAGATAACAAATATTTTTTTTAGGAAACTCCAACCATTTTGATCGCACATTTAAAAGCATCTATCTCCCGGTTTTAAGACATACAAGGAATGTGCCTTACTTTTGAATTTATGTTATTCAAAGCACAACTATGTTGAATGATCCCTTTTGTTGTATGAAGAATTTGGCATAGTGTGTGGGGTGAGAGGGGAAATGTTTCTTTAACACAAAATGCAATTGGCAAGAGCTCTTCATTAACACTCATGCAGAATCTTATTTTGCCAAAAGGACAGACGGGTGTACCGCAGGGGAAGACGGGGCTCATAAGGCTAAGAAAATTCATTCCATTTGCTGCAAAAACAAATTGGCAAGTGAATGCTATTCAGCCAGCCTGTAAGGTAGTCCATCAACAACAAAATGTAGAGGAAAGAGAAGAATCTGCAGTGGGTCTCAAGTAAGGAGCGCTATGTCCCTTGTTCTTTTATCATGTTACCTGAAAAGGTCTCTTCAAACTAAAGGACGCAAGAGCAGCTATCTAGTGCTATTATAGATCCATTTCCATTGGAAGATGAAAGCAGCAACATAAAAACAAGTGTCAGCTGAAGTATTTTCTTTTCCTTTCAAGGTAAAAGGTAAAAGCTGCTGAATGGAAATCTATCAAAATGTTTACTTCTGACACGTCGATGGTAATTATCATGACTGATATTAACCTTTCAAAATAGCCATCAGTGTCTGCTAGAAAAGTGCAGAACAGAGACCCTCCCCACAATCCATCTAAAGAGAAGATGGCCAATAACGAAAAAGTCAAGTCTTTTGCTTATTACTAAACATGAACAGATGCATAGACAAACATCATTTACACTGTAGGTATGTTTTGGTCCCTTGCCTACCACTTTGTATTTTCCATAGCTTATTTCTTTGTCTAATTTTAACCACTCAGAAATTAATACTTTGTCCAAGTCTAGTATATGGCTTATGTTGATTTATTTTTTAAGAGAATTTTAGCTTTCTCCATTCCCTTTTTTCAGAGAGTGAAGACAGCTATATTTTGCTTTACTCACCTTTAAAGATGCTGCCTTCATCTCTAACACCTTTCTTATCTCCTCACCTCCCTGCACAGCTGCAAGTCAATGCAAAGAGATCATCACAGCCCAAAGCTTGAGCTTTTCTGCAAAGGCACAGCCCAAACACACATGGCACCTGAGCATAATCCCAAGTTTGTGCTGTCTAACGAATCAGGTAAAATCAAAGCCAGCTGCTCTACAGCCACAAGCAGCTCATAGGATCCCAGTTTATCCTGTTCCTGTGGTAGATTTTGTACCCAATTAAAACCAAGTTACTGCCAGTAGCGTGGGCAGAAGCAATATGGGTCATCGAGTGCTTGATCCTTTCTGTGATAACAAGACCCACTAGTGTGTTGCATCAAATACAGTAAAACACTAAGAAACCTAAAATTAAAATGATGATGATGATATGACATCAATGATGACATCAAAATGATGTGACATCACAATCTTCTTTGATATGTGGCTCACTCACATATCGTGAATGCTGTCATGTTGTGTTTGTGATCTGAAAGAGCTGGACCAGTATCCATGGAGGAGAAGGAGCAAAGGTGATGGTGGTGGTGAGGCAGAAGAACTGAAAATGTCCAGGCAGAAAAGTTTAGTCTAGGAAAAGAGAAAGAGAAAACCAAGCAAAGAGTCTATAGTCTGAGATTACACGAGGAGACCGGGCTGGAGATTAGGGCTGGGACAGAGCGAGGAGATGGGCAAGACTGGGAGTCTGGGACTGCTGCCAGAGCTTGGACAAGGAGAGGCAGCACGGATGAAGGATCCCAGGGATGAGTAAGTGAGGGAGAGGAGAAGCACACGGAGCAAGGGCAGGGATAAATCTGGGATGAAGGCTGGTTTGACAGGGTAGGACAAAGCAGCCTCGTGAGGAGCAGATGGAAGAGTTGGTGTTCGGTGGGATGTATTCCCTACCAGAAGTCATTGTCCCTCTGGTGTTAAAATGCTGCGAATCCTCCAGCAAAGCACATCTCATCCCTCTCTATTTCCCAGGGAGAAATAAAGGGAAATAAGGGGAACTACAGCTACTGGGAACCAAGGTCTGTGCAAGAGAGCCAATGTTTTCAGACTTGCTGAGGAAATATATGAGTGTGAATGAGGTATTGTATGATTAGAGCTCACCAGCTCCCAGGAAGATATTTTTCCAGAAACATCATTTGAGTACCAGAAGGTAAATTTGTTCACTTTGAAACAATCAAAGCTCTCTCACAGCAGGAGCTTTTCATGGCTGCAGAACTGGAGGGCAGGAAAGCTGACACCTATGACCTGCCAGAAGTCAGGGAGGTGGGGAACAGGCTGGCAGGAAAGGCTCCCCTCAACATTTCATGGAAACCAAGATATTCCCTTGGAACCTGCAGATTTCTGCAAATCTTCATTATCTGACAGAATGTGCTCTCTTGAAAAATTTCTGCTAGCTCAAACCAATAAGGGAATCCTGGTTTTCTGGCTTCTTGACAGAGCTAGTTATTTACACACAAAAATATTACTCAGATGGTTATGGAAGAACAGGGAAAAGTTAGAGGATGCCAGAAAAGGAGGATTAACACAGGAGCCCACAATAAACAGACTGAAAGTCCAAAGGCAACTTAGGAGACTTAGTGGAAAACTTCTGAATTTATTTATTTTTTTTTTTTAAAGCCAGCAATATTTTCCAGAAAGGTTTCATCCCTTCTGTGGGGGATTGTTTAATAGCCAGTAATTATGGTCAGTGTTTCTATCATCCAAGTAACAGGAAAAGCAGCATCCCAGATTTACAGCAACAAATATTTTCAGATTCCTCTGTAGGATTTAGATGTAAGCAGGATGTGGTAAAGTCCCTTTACACTGTCAGCATCCTCTTTTTTCATTTGCTCATCAATGGTGGGACTTCAGTGAGACTCCTATCTAATGCAATCATAGAGAAAAATTTCCTCTGACTGTGGTTAATAGCCTTTCTTTTAATCCTGAATTAGACTGTCCTCGGGCAAAGGAGAGCACCGAACAAGTATTTCTCCCCACTTTGTATGAGTTCCCTATCCTCGAGCTGTTGAAAAAGAAGAATCATCTTCACCTTGGAAGAAAGGTTTTAAGAGGAAAGATCTCACCTGCGTGGTAGAAAGACCTGCCCTCTCCTACTTGCAGTCCAGCGCTACAGACCCTGAATGAGAAACACATGTCCCTGGGATCTTGAGGCAACCACAGTCTGCAGGAAACCTGTTGACGGGACGCATTGCTCACTGTGAATGGATTCCTTCAGAAATCTCATGGGTATGCATTAGTTTTGAAAACAAAAAGCAGAAAAGAAATGGAGCTTGCTCATCTTTGATTCCATTTTCTGTGAAGACTGGATGTTCCTGCTTTTTCTTTTATTTGTTTAAGATCATGTATTATTTCAATAGTCAGCATCTGGTATCAAAAAGCCCAACAGAAACTGTTTACAAAAGCCAGCAATTCCCAGAGTGCAAGTGCCATGGGACTTTGGTATTCTGCAACAGAAAAACATTCCAGCTCATTAAAATATACTGATGGAAAAGGGAAACTGCAGGCAAGAGCAGAGCCTTGGGTCCCTCCCAAGGCAGAAGATGTAAAAACAAAACTACGCTTGCAAAATCCCACAAACATACTGCACAATAAGGTACAACAGCCCTGTGTCTTGTGAAAATGAACAGCTGATAGATAGTGATTTGGAACAATTTTCCTGCAAGTAATCAGCAGCCACATCGCCATATGGTTGGGCTGTTGCTGTGCCTCCTGCTCAGGGAGAAGCAGCTGCTCAGGCGGCTCAGAGAAGGGACCGGGGACCCGGCACTGGTCTAACGGGAAATGCGCGCTGTGCTGGTGGATGCTATCGGGCCCTAAGTAAAACAGGAGGAGTGCGGGCTTTGTGTGTCTCATGCTCTTTTAATCAATGTCTGCATTCAGCAGGAAGGAAAGTGAAAGAAATCACAGTTTTCTAATCTTCCTTCATGGTGATTTCATGAGGTTTAATGAATTGACAGTCTTTTTAGTACATCCATGTTAAGATTAACTTCCCACAGCCTTGTGTTTTATGCAAGTATTCAGCACTTGTCTCTCTCTAATTTTGATTCCTTTTCAGAAGAGCTATTGCATCTTCTTATCTTGCTTTTTTGTACACTCTTAGCAAAGCTGAGACATTCACATGGGAAGTAATCCACAAGGAGGAAAGATTCCTGGACACTGCCAGTGGATGGTGAAGATTCAAGTACATGACCAGATGATTTTAATGTCTGGTTTAGGATTCTGACTTCCACTTCAGGAGTAAACATTAAAAATCCTTGTTTCTGAACACAATTTGGTAGCTCTACCACAATTTGGTAGCCCCACCAGCAAGCACACAAACACATGTCTAACAGTATGCAGCAGATTTTGCACATAAATGCTCAGAAATTAACAACAAGGAAAAGCTGAGGACAGGAATAAAACCAAAAGCCTTCACCTATAGCTGCAGAAATCACCTGTTCCCTTTACACACAACACTGTATGAAATGAGATGTGCAGAGTGCACCCATTTTACTTCTTGCAGCAGTCTTGGGGTTAGAACTCACTCTCCTGAGGCGTGAAAATGTGTGTGCCTGAGCCCAAGGGAGGTGTTGAACTTACTGAGTGAATGCTGTTTAACGAAAGGTAGGATGTGTCTTCTCTGCAGGCTACAGTTGGAAAGAAAAAAGTGAGATGACCCTTCACAAAGAAATTACCATGCAGGGTCTGAGTCCTTCCTCCTCTCCCTTGTGGGCTAATGCTGGTCCCCGCCAGCAAGCATGCTGGCTTGGCTGGAGGAGCCTCCTTCCCCAGTCCCTACTCCCACACGGTGCCCAAGGAACTGGGGAGAATGACTCTGCAAAGCCAGGCATCTTGGGTCTGACTGCTAATGTTTTATTCTGACATTACACTGTGAGTGTAAGCCAATATTAATAACACTTTCCTAAACGTGTGCCTGGTAATGAATTGTTCTAATTTCCCAAGTTACCATGCATTCATTATTGTCCCATGTTCAGTTACATTAAGTATAACTTCAAAATGCAGCTGCAAAGGAACTTTTAAGCTCTTTGGAAGAAGGTTAATGACTAGGGAGTAGTTTTCTATTTTGGATATTTTGCTAGGATCAGCATTTAAGATAGAATAGATTGCTTAGTCCAAATTGCACATTTCTGCTAAGCTCAACAAGGGAAACCGATGGAGTATTGAACTCTCTCTTCCAGCTGTTCAAGGAGTTCAGGAGTTAATCAAAGGGATCCCCTTGGAAACTGCCCTCACGGAGAAGGGAGCAGAACACAGTTGGTAGATCTTTAAGGATGCCTTCCATAGAGCACAGGAGCTCTTAATCCCCAGGTGTAAGAATCAGGAAAGGAAAGCAAGAGACCCGCATGGATGGCTTGAGACCAGCTGGTCAAACTAAAGAGCAAGAAGGAAATGCACAGCCAGGGAAGCCGGGACAGGTATCCTGGGAAGAGTACAGGGATGCTCCCTGTTGTATAGGGATCGGGTCAGGAAGGCCAAGGGGAGGCTGGAGCTGAATGTGACAAGAGATGCGAAGAACAGTAAGAAGAGTTTCTACAGGTCTGTCAGCCAGAAAAGAAAGGTCAAAGTGTACCCCCCCCACAATGAACATGACTGGCAAACTGGTAACAACGAACAGGGAAAAGGCTGAGGTATTCAACAAAATTTTTGCCTCAGTCTTCTCTGGCAACCTTTCTTCCCACCCCTCTCGAGTGGATGGATCACAAGATGGGGTCTGGGGGAGCAAAATCCCTCTCACTTGTCCCACACAGAAGATCAGGTTTGTGATCCTGATCACCTGAGGAACCTGAACATACGTAAGTCTATGGGACCTGATGAGATGCATCCCAGAGTCCTGAGGGAATTGGCTGATGTAGTTGCCAAGCCACTCCCCATATTTGAAGAGTCATGGCAGTCAGGTGAAGTCCTGGCTGATTAGAAAAAGGGAAACATTGAACCTATTTTTAAAAGGGTAGAAAGAAGGACTCTGGAAACTACCAATCTGTCAGCCTCACCCCTGTGCCTTGGAAGGTCATGGAACAGATCCTCCTAGAAGCTAGGCTGAGGCACATGGAGGACAGGAAGGTGGTTCGAGACAGCCAGTATGGCTTCACCAAGGGCAAGTCCTGCCTGACCAAATTAGTGGCCTTTTATGATGGAATGACTACATCAGTGGAAAAGGGAAAAGCTACAGATGTCATCTACCTGGACTTCTGTAAGGCCTTTGACATGGTCCCCCACAACATCTTTCTCTCTAAATTGGAGAGATATGGATTTTATGGATGAACTGTTCAGTGGATGAGGAATTGGTTGGAAGGTCACATCCAGAGGGTAGTGGTCAACAGCTCGATGTCCAGGTAAAGATTGGTGACAAGTGGTGTCCCTCAGGAGTCTGTACTGGGATCAGAACTGTGTAATATCTTCATCAATGACATAGACAGTGGGATCAAATGCACCCTCAGCAAGTTAGAAACTAATAAAAATAAGTTAGAAAATAAGTTAGATTATACTTTTTAAAAAATATTTTTCATAATTAATTCTTTTTGACTAAGAACTTTGAGGCTTGTCTTTTGGGAATATGGAATATCAAATTCATTATTTTTTGCAGAGTATTTCAGAAATCAAGACAAAAAGTAATTGAAATAGAAGAATATCCCATAGAATGTAAACTATAGTTAGGAAATTTTCTAATTAGTTCCACCTTGTAATCTCGATAGTTACAAAACTCCAACTCTTTAAAAATTATTTTATGTATTTAGCATGCTGAGATTCAATTGCTTGGTTTATTGCTTAGCAATGCTAGAAATGGTCCTCAGGTTCCATAAGCACCTGCAGTTTTGAAAATATAGCCTAATTTTCTGCATTTCAATCCTTTAAGCTCCTTCTGAGCTAGCTGATTACTGTAATAACTTGGCCCCATGTTATGGCAAATTTGCCCTCAGGCTAGTCCTATTAAATTACAATTTCAGGAGCTGTGTTACACAAGAGCCTACAACAAACATGGGGGAAAGGTCTAGTATTAGATCAAGTCATCAGCTAAACAATTTATTTAGAGCGTGCATGGTTGTAGCTCAACAGCACTTCAAGTATTTCAGGCATACATTTTTTTCTTTTCTTTTTTTAATCTGTGAAAGAAAACTAGAATGATGTTTAGAAATAGTGTTCTTATCCCCCAAAGCCTTATAGGCTATTTGTACACCGAGAGCTGGTATTTTGCACTGTATTTTGCATTCAGTAAAGTATCTACTAGAGACAAAACCCAAATCTGCTGCACTGTTGACCTTAGATGAACACAGCCCCAGCCCATGCTGACCTGACGAGAAAGGAACTGCTGTTATCAACATACTAAGTGCCAAGGGGGGAATATTTAGAAATCTTTGGACTGGATGCCAACATTTGCATTGGGGGCCTGTTCATCTGCAAGTTTATTGCTGTTCAGTTGATCTTCTGAGAATGGCTTGCTGTTAAACACAACTCAGTTTCAGCTCTGACATATTTTATGGGGACCTTAGAACAAAAGAAGGAATAAATTAGCTTTTAGTTGTAGACCAAATCAGAAAATCTCTTGATTGTTCAGCTCAGGAACTTAAGCCTGTATAAAGTAAACAGAAAAATAATGTATGCAAGACTTACACTTAGTAGTCTGTCTTAAAGCTAAATGAATCTTACAGCGGAGAGAAGTTTGGGATTTCGAGACCTGGAAGAAGTAAAGAATGACAGAAATAAAAAATACAAACCTGGAGATTCAGTCCTCGAATTAGTATTTTGAAATAGGCCTACATTCATTGAATTAACCACTCAATTAAATGAATTCAAATGCTGAAATGAACTTCCTGCTGTAATAGATTTTGTAATAGTTTCAAATGAACAATTTATTTGTTCTCTTTGAGGTTTTTATGCAGTTGATTGATTAGTGAATTCAGTTTTGCAGCTTAATAGTAAATGTCTGTAGCGGCCTGCATGATTTAATGGCCAAAGAATTCAGAGTTAATTTACTACGAGAGCAAAAAAGACAGAAAAACATTGAGTTTCCATTGTTGGCCATGGCTATGACTGAGTTATGTAAATACAGGGGCTAGCATCTCTCTGGGAACAATGGTAACAGTTAGGAGACCTAGCTGTGATGACCAGACCCCAAATTCTCTAAATTGAATGAAAAGCCTGCCAATGTCATTAGGAAATCCTGAATGAGGGTCTTTGTTTCACTATTAAATTTCAGGCAACTGCTGCGATCTATCACATTTCAGAAGGCAGTAATTCTTGGTAAACACAGATTTTTTTCATTAGGACCATTTTTGTTCAGGATTCAATGCCTAGATTTTAGCACAACAAACTAGTAGTTAGCCAAAAATGCAGTTTTGGTTAAATTAGTTCCATCCCACTCTTCTACTTGTTTGCAAGTACATAGGTAGTATCATCTAAACCCACAGCAACATTTAACAGCAAGAACTGCTCTGCGGAGAGTTATGATATCTCTTTCCATGGTTGCTATTATTGCTAGCAATTTCTGAGCATTTCTCATGACTGTTTTAGCAATATTCATCCAGCAATCCATCATCCTGGCTTATATCCCACATTGGTTGTCTTCCTCTGGAACTGTATCCAATTTTTAAAAGGTATTCAGAAAAATATTTGTGTTACTAAAAACTTTTTTACTGACTATAAATACAGTAATGGAGTTATTTAATTGAATCAGGAAAAAAAAATAAATTTACAGTAATGTTTTAGGCTATTTTGGGGGAAGATCATGACTCTTTAAAAATAACATCTCATTCAGTATCCTAAAAAAAAATAAGTTGATTGCTTTGCAGGGAAAATAAAGTAAAAGAAGATCTTTGAGAATATACCTTTTTTTGCTGTTTGCAGAATCAAAATAAGAGATAAAATGAGAGGATAACTACTATGTCACATTTCTTGGTCACATATAAAACTCAATTTTACATGGCCTGTTGCCACAGAAAACAAATTATTAGAGGATTATTTATCACTGGAGCAAACCTTAACAAACTTAACATGGTAGCAAAATACAGCAGCTCACCCTGCGAGATCTACTCCAGGAAAAGAAAATAACAGTCTGGTGTTGCCAACAATTTAGATCCCCAGAGAAAATTAAATTTTATCAATGCTCCTTCACCCACTGCTCTATCATTTTTGAAAGAGCACTTTCTAGTTAATTGCAAGTATTAAGTTTAAAATAGATGACAGATGCCAAAATATTTTAATAATACATCATCTTAGAGATGTAGACAGATGAGTGGATTCTGACAAGTAAAAACACTCAAAAAAAAAAAAAAAAAAAAAAAAAAAAAAAAAAAAAAGGAAAGATAATGGAAAAAAAGAGAGAGAAAATGATCCAAAAGTTAAAGTACTGAGCTGTTATTCTATTCTCAGCTCTGCCACAGACTCCTTGTTTGACCTTTAGCAAACAGGTTTGTCATCAGCTTTCCCAGGTGCCAGACCAGACCTTGAGTGCCTCAGCATTCCTTCCATAGAGGAGAGATAATCCTTCCCTGGAAAGCAATTGTGATGATGCATTGTGAGAGGTTTAGACACTGTGGTGATAAGCACCATATGAAAACAAATGATGTTGAGATAAAAATTGTACTGTCAGTCACACAAGTGCTAGGAGGTATTTTTGAAAGTGACATTTTCATATTATTTATTATAAAGAAGGGAAATTTTTACTTCTCCTTTCAATTAGCATAGACAGCTCTAGTACAGTAAGCATAGTGAGCATCGACAGCTTAGAAATAAGGCAGCTAAGAGTAAATGTGCAAACTTTGAGTGATGCCATGCGGTGCTAAGATTCATATTCAGACCTCTCCCTTTGGGACCCACCTGGGCTGAGGAGGAGCATGACTCTAAGAACAGCTCTTGCCAGAGTTGGAGCTGGAGATGGACAGCCTGCAGAAAAGACTTGTTTTGAAGGGGCTTGGCACACCTTTCATGCCCTGTGCAAACTCCTATTTGTACAAAACACACAAAACGCTGTGTTCTTAGCAAGTAAACCTGTGGAACTCATTGCCAAAGGATGCTGTGAGTGCCAAAGTTACATGGGTACAAGGGTGGAGAAATAGATGAAAGAGAAACTCACTGAAAACATGGAAAACACATCCAAATGACAAAGAGCTAAAATAGCTGCAAGCTGAGAAAGGATGACACCTGCCTGCCCAGTTCTTGTTTTTCCGTTGGCACTAAGATACAGTATAACTGGGGACACAAAACTGACCTCAAAAGATCTTTGGATGAAGCAGTTACAGCCTTTCTAAAGGCATTTCAGAATAAACTTTCCAGGACACACACTTTCTTTCTGCCAAGACCTAAACCACACTTGGCTCCAAGGAGAGCATTCAAGGTGATAGGCTTAGGCTGCACCAAGGCCAGGAGCTTCATCACAGACCTTCATCTTCATTGGCTGGTGCTCTACTCTTTCTCCTCTAATACAGGCAGCCCACATTTTGGAAGTCATCTTCTCCTTAGAAATAAAGACAAATTTTTTTTTATATTTTTAATCAGTAGAAAACAGCCTATATTTTGGAACAAGTTTGGTTATCTAGTGAGTAAAATTTCCTTGTCACAGAGAAAAAAAACCTTCCATGTCAAATCAGAACAACTGCACACCTCATGCAATACCTCTTGAGTTGTATTTCTCCAGGGAATCAAATTTACCTCAGGAGGGAGTTTAACAAATATACGACCTAAACCCACTGATGGTACTTATCAAATGACTGATACTGCCATCAGCTCACAAGTGGAGGAATAGTAGAGAACTGCAAGGAAACAGCTGTCTTTGGGCGTGCCCGAGTGCCACGACGTCTGCGCAGGGACTGGTGTGTTCAAGGGCAGGAGAGAGTTTGGACAGGGTAGAGTGTCCAGAGGGAAAGGCCTCCCGTGTCACCAGTGGAGCTCGGCAGCTTGGCCAGCTCCCTGGCGCAAAGGCTGGACTTGGAGCTTGGCCTCTCACCTCTGGCCAGGGCTTAGGGCAAGGTGTGTGAAGGGCTGTGAATTCCTCAGACCTTCTTGTCTGTGTCCCAAGGTGGAGATGATCTGATATTTCAGAGAAAAATGCCGGTGTGATGTCTGCACCGCAAAAAATTAAACTAATATTAAAAAAAAAAAAATTTAAAAAAGGATAATCGCTAATATTAAAGATATTGCACAGATCAGATTCACACTAAGTGGCGGGAGATTGGTTTTTATATTTTTTTTTCCCCTCTATAAGACTCCAATGATAATGTCATTCAGGAATAGTTCTTTGTGATGTCAGCTGGCAAGAACTGCACAATCAGCTGCAATGTTTTGTAAGACTGTTAAGAGAACCCTAAACAATTTGTCCCTTGAGTTGCAAACACTGCCAAATATAGCATCTCTCGTGTCTATCTCTGCACACACACTTTCTGAATCTATGAAAACACTTGAGAACTGTTAAAAAAAGGCCTGTAGACCTTTCTTTCACATTGCATTTATTCCACATCTTCTCAAGGCAAAAACAAGCACAAGTTCTCTACCAGCTGGGGTGCACTGTGCTGATTTTCATAGAGCAAATAGATCCAGACAAAGCTGTAAACACGTACAAGCACCAACCGAGGTTCAGAGGAATGAATGCAGACACCTTCGTATGAGCACCATAGCAACAACCTCCATTAAATATATTTAACCCTATCTTAAAGATACAAAGAAGGAGAGGAAAACTGCTAAAGCATTTGAAAAGTGAAAGACAAAGTGAAATTCAATTTAACAATGCTGTTTTCCTCTTTTCCTTCACCTGTGGAGAGTAATTCTTTCAAATGAAAAATACATTTGTTTGTCAGTCTTTTTAATGGCATTAAAGTATTAGCTGTCTCTTTGGGGAAAAAAAGAGAGGCAATAGAATTGTTGCCACTCTGTGAGGCTGATTTTTCTTCTGGAAAGGCAAAATCAGAGTGGATAAAAGAACAAGAGAGGTGCTCAGTTCTTGTCCAGATCTGGTAAATCTCAGACTAGGGAAGCACTACACAGAGAGCTGCATTCACTGCCTCTCTGGTTGTGCTGCTGCTAAAGATACCTGGACTTTTTCTTTTTTACTTTTTCTTCTCCTTCTCCCTTTTTCCCCCTTTTTCTTCTTTTATTCCTCTCCTATTTTTCCTTCTCCTTCCTTTCTTCCTTCCTTCCTTTGTTTCTTTCTTCCTCCTTCCGTTCCTACTCCCTTCCTTTTCTCTTTCTTTATTTTCCTCTTTATTTATCTTTCCTTCTCTTTCTCTTTTTTTTTTTTTCCTATCCCTCTTTGCCTATCAGAAATCAAAAGGAGGTGGATGCTGCACCCAAGGAACAGGGCAGGGAAGGGACAGGACATGAAAGATGGACGATATAGGTGAGCAGAGTCCTGGAGAGGCCCAGGGCGCAGGTCATGGCAGGTACAGTCTCAGATGTCCTCTCCCTCTTACAGTCTTCACTGAGGAACAGAGTGATGATGTGGGGATATAGCACACCGGGAATCCCCAAAAAGGCCCCCAGAGACAGGATCCCTCCTGTCAGACTTCCTGCCTTCTTCACAGCACCTGAGCAATTACAGATCAAGGGAAGCAGCTGAGGCTGGGAACAACCTGTTTTCTCAATTTGTCTACCAGTTAAGCCTAAATCAAAGCTTGATTTCTTTTCCATGTTGTCTTCTAGGTAATTTTTGATCTTGGTAGAAGAAGTAGGCCTGTTGTCTTGTTTTGACAAGTTCTGAGTTTTATACAGTTTGCAAAAACATTTCTATAATAAGGACTCCTGTACTTTGGTCAGCCCCTATACGTCTTTTGTTCCCAGTAATCCCTTGTACCTCCTTTTGGTAATGTGCACAGCCTGGCAGTCACGGTCTGAAATGCAATGGAAATAACTAAAGTAGGTGCTTTCCCCAATTGCCTGGTTGGTAAGCCCTGCCCACAGCACAGGATGAGGAATACAGCCCTGAAAGCAATCCTAGGGAAGCAGAGACCTATTTTTAATCAAAACACTTGAAGTTTGAGCAAAATGTTCCTTCTATGATCTCTGTGGAAACAAGTCAAAATTTTCTTCAAGAAAAAGCAACCAGAATAGCTATTTTCCAATCAACTACAATCAACAGCTATGATTACAGTAATTTAAATACCATTATTTCGCACTATTAATAACATCAGCACTTCAGACAAAACATGAAGTGACTAATCCAAGACAATGTAAGCATTAACTCTGAACCCAGTGCTGACTCCTGACTTAATGCCTACTCTGCCAGACCAAGAAATTCATTGGTATTCCAGAATTAGCACCCGAAACAGAGCTTCAAGAGGGCTGTGTCCAGACACATCTTTTTAAAGCTTTTATACTCTCTCCATGCTGATTGCAACCCTTCCTGATGAGTCTATCCATACTTGTGAATTTTAGATTTGATATTATATTCATTTAACCTTGTGACAGCTTGAACAGGTTTATTTCACTGAAAAGAAAGAAACTCGCATCTTCTGCCTCTATCTTTCTGCACGCACATTTCACTGGAATCATAGTGAGAGAATTGGCTTGATAGCCCTTAGTTCCACACTAACGTCTTTGCAATCACCTTTCTTTTAAGTGATGAGCTTCACAATGGCATAGAAACTAAAGCACTTTTGAAATGTACGGTACTATCAAGGAATAACTAAAATTATGTCAGTAATAAAGATGTTCTTCTTAATGTGTTATCTGAAGCAAAAGAGTTTCAGTCCTTCATTCAAATTGCTGCATGTTCAAGAAGTGCTTTTCTTATTGCTGCCTTCCTCCCTCAACTGCTCTCACAGGCTTTCGTGCTTAGGGCGCTTGTGAAATAGTGTCAGCTGTTCTTCACTCCTCATTGGGAAAGGATGGCATCACCTGCTCACAACTGAGGTTTGCTGGATAAATGCTACATGATAGCACTTGCTGGAAAGTCCATTCTCTATTTTCTTGAATCTATTTATTCTGTGCTTCATTTTCCCCTCTGTTAAACGGGAGTAAGAAGACTTCTTTACCTTCTCGTTTATCCAAAACAGATATGGGAGGAATGCAAGTAACATGAAGTCCGTATTACTGAAACACAAAGACTTGCTTTTTAGAAGAATAAAAATCACTTCAAGTAAGTGAAAGGAAGCAATGCAAATTACACTTTGATATACATACCCACAGTGTGCAGTATCACATTGGTCATTGTCATTCCACCTCTACACCCTGCAAGGCTGCTCACTATTACCAGGCAGTCCAAATGTGAATAAGTAGTTAAAATTATTTGATGGGAATTATATGAAATTAAAATTCCCTAGTCAATATCAGGGTGTACAAGGATGAACAAAGCAGAAATGAATTTTAGGTCTGAGAATTACAGTCACACAAAATGTATTTATTTCTTCTGTTTGCCTGTTTATGCTAAAGCAAAAAGAGAAATAAAAAAAACACAAAACAACGGAGTACAAACATATGATTAATCAAAAAAGCTTCAAGGAGTATCAATTAGGATACATTTGTTAAGATCAATGGATCTGTGCTCAAGATCTGGCTCCAAGTGAAAGTTTCACAGATGTGAATTTCACCACTGCTTCATAAAGTACATCTGCATAATTAGCTTGCTGGTTGTTTAATTCAAGCCTCAGGAAGAACTAAGAAAAAAAAAAAGCCATAAAATTTCCTCTTGGGACTGATGGAAAGATATGATCAACACTTTTAATTTCTGTAACACAATTGCACAGTATATGAGTAAGTATTTGCATTCCAGCCCACTGCAGCAGCAGTTCCTGGGCACAGTGGCATCATCCTCAACAACAATAATTAGCAGATTTCTTATGTCAGCAATACAGCCATGCACTCCCAGGCAAATAGATCTCTAAGACAGCCTTTTAGGCTCTGTAGATATTAACTGTCATGAAAGGAGTCTAAAGATTTGTTGGTGTTCATTTTGACTAACACAATCTGTAGCGACAAAACCAAGGCTCTTGCTCACAGCACGGCAAGTTACAGCTGAGCATGGCAGTGTCTTGAGCATATTGGCCTCACAGTATCCTTTGGTCTCCTGTGAAGGGTCCGTACCTCACCGACCCAGGGCTCAGCCCCAGTCCTGGCTCACAGCAGCAGGAGAAGGAGCAAGAGCCGTGGGCACACAAACCAGCAGCAACTGCTCATTGCAGAAGTGAATTGCTTTCAGCAAAGAGGTGTTTTTCTGTGCGACAGTGCCAGAACATTGCTGTTCACCTGAAATCGTTTCGCTCATTCAAAAATTTCATACTGACAGTTACAAAGTGGGTAAAGGGTAATAAAGGTAAATTTAACATCAACAGGTAAAGAGCAAAGGGGTTGCTCAGCTTCCTTTGTGCCAAGAGACCTGAACAAGCCAGACGCTGAGGCCACTTTGTTGCCTCACACTTCTTCACCCACTAGTTCACAGTGGCAGCTTCAGTTTCCGAAATTAAGACATTTGAATGATGGGATTTTCAGGCTTCAGACAAGTATATTAAGGATTTTAGAGAATTCAGACAGTGTAACGACTACCCCTGTGCCAATAACAGTATCATAACTCAGCCTGGTTCGGGCGAACAACTCTGCTTTCAAGCTTATGTTGCCCCCGCTGTGGAAGGAATTAGGAAAAAAAAAACAACACAACTCTCTTAAATAAAGAAAAACCCACCTCTATGTCTTGATTCCTCTGGCACGTGTGAGCTGTGTCAGTCAGCTACCTCCATGTCAGCCCAGCCCCACAACCGACCACTAACAATATGCTGGTCCTGGAGCAGCAGACAGCTGTAGATCCTCAACTGAGCCACCTCCATCTAATTTCTAGAGGATAAACATGGTTCAGGACAAATAAGAGACCAAGCTATGCAGTTCCAGTGAGACTGGACTACTTCGGGATCATAGGCACATAATTACCAGTAAACATGAAGGTAACTGTGGAAAATAGAGGTTCAAGGCTTCTGAAATGTAGGTGCCTTTAGAGTTAGACTGTAGTGGAGAAGAATTTATTGAAGATCACATTTTGGATACTGAATACATAAACACATACCCTAATACAAATCCTGACATTGTGGATTTAGCCCTAAATAACTGGTTTAAAATGACCAATTATTTTATCCAAGTATTTTATAACATGCTTTGCCTCTTTTAAAGAAGGGCATATTTTCATAAATTCAAGGAAAAGGGAAAACATAAGATTTTCAGCCCTTTAAAAGAATTAAGCAAAAGAGGAAAAAGGAAAGTGGAAGCAAACCAGACTAAATGTTTTTATTTCCGATTTTGTTTAATATGTGTTAAACAAGTTTGTTTCTGAAATGAAAGCCACTCTTCCTTAAAAATATTGACCAGCTCTAATCACGCATTTTTTTGAAATTGTTCCCACGGCAACTGCAGCCAGGGGCTGAAAAGATGTTCTGTTTTTGTTTGAAGAAAGGCTTAAATGCTGAAAAGCTCCTCTGCTTTGCCCAAGTATGCTGGTCAGTTCTTTTCCCTAACCATGAAGTCTGGCACTCAGTATCCTTTCTATAAAGAGGTTCTGAGACCTGTAATGAAAATGTACCTCTGCTTTGCAGAAGTCATATATAGCAACGTCCAAGAGAAGGAGAAATAGATTTTCATCTGAGTATTTTTCCTACTCAGTAGCATGGAGTCAAATTTCCCAGTTCCTCCTCTTCTTTACTTTCCTTTGGTACCAAAGCAGTAAGAGAGAGTTATTCAAAACACAATCTGTATGTCTGTTGCATGAACCGTGATAGGGTAGTGCCTGTACCTGTCTCTCAGTTAGGGGGAAAGCCACGACATTTAGCTTTGATTAGACACCATGACATTTAGATGGTCAAAATAAAGCAAAACAAATTGCCGCACGTCCCCTGTGCACAGAGCGCGCTTTGACAGCCAGAACATCCTAGCAGGATTGTGTGCCAGGCTGAATTACTCTCTAGTCTGACACGACACTGAACCGCAGTGCATAGGGGTTGTATTAACCAAATCCTGATGTCTTTATTCATGTAAATAGTATTATTGCATTTAAGGAACTATTCATATGCATAAAAATTGAAGGAGACAGGAAGATGCAGGGTCATTTCTGCGGATTTTTTTTCCTCCCCAAAATTTATAGAGCTTTTCTTATCACATTTTTCTTATCACATGTTCTTGGCAAATATTATTTCCAAATACTAGAAGCGCTCTCTTCATACACTACAATTAGGAAGAAAACCTCTCAAACATACACACACAAAGGTAGCAATACAATTATTCTTAGAATAATATTTTTTCGTAATCTTATTTTATTTCATTCCGCAGTCTAGGCTCGGTATCAGAAAATAACTTCACTCTTGACAGCAACATGCAAGATGCTTTTAAGGATCTTAGTCAGCACACATTGCATTAGTGTTACAGCTTCCTGCTTCGCATCAAAAGCCTACAGGAAATTTGCTGAACCCGCGGCTTTTCTGTGCCTGGTTTGGAGGAGACAGACGGCTGATGCTCTCGCCCGCTGCAGTGCTATTCAGGAGCCAATGCTCACCAGAGACTGTGTTGCATATTCAGCAATTGGCTGCAAACTGCTTTGTTCCAATGTTGGTATGATTTTTCACTTGTTTTTTCATTCACAAGTGAAACGCAGTGCACTGGGGCCTTGGTTCCTAGATCTTCATTTATCCACCACTGGGCTTCACACAGGCTTCTTGGTTTAACTCACTCATGACTGAAAAACAAATACGGATGAGAAGAGTTGGCAAAAAAGCTTGTAGCCTTCCTTAGGTGTTTTACTCCCAGTGCTGCAGCCCTTTGAGATCAGCACCGTACTGTCGGTGCTGACAGGTTTTAACTGCAGAAACAGCTCTTCCCTGCCATCACTGTCTGAGCTGATCCTCCGTGGAACCCAGGACCTTATTTCTTCCGGTATCTCTGCAACCAAGAATATATTCTGCAAAAAGTGCTATAACCCATCAACAAGACAATCTGGTTAACAGCATGCTGGCTTGTTATACAAATAAGGTCAAAAGTTAGTCAACAGAATTGTGAATCCAACATTTATATAAATTGAATTGGTTAGATGTGACTTTTTCTTTTCTACGAAAGGAAAGAGTTGTATTATTCTAGATTTTGTTCTAATGCTTGTATCTTTATAAAGCTGCAAAAAATATACTGATAGGTTCTGTAATAATCCTGGTTTTTTTGTTCTGTATTTTTTTTTTTTCAAAACATGGCATACTAAGTACTTTATACAGTACTTGAAAAAAAGAAATCTCTCTCCTCCCTCTCTGCAGAACAGCATGACTTGTTTTATGCTGTAGTATCTTGTAACCAAATGGACTGTCACGGATGCTTTAGGACAAATGTATGCCAGCCTCTGTCTAGAACTTGCCTCTCTGCGGGCATGAGCTGATGGCGTTAAGTTCAGGTCTTGGATTACTTCTCACTTCCCTTCTGCTTTATTATGACTGCTAATAACTCTGTCTTCTTTTATTGAAACTTGGAAGATGTTCCACCTCTTTTTACTAATGACCATGGAATATGAAAGGAAGACTGTCCTTAGTAAATTTGTGAACAATACCAAACTGGGAAAGGCAACACACACACTGAAGGACAAGATAAAAATTTAAGGTTTTAACCAACCAAATGAACGGTCTGAAGAGAACAGACCGTAATGCCACCGGGGATATGTGGAGAGTATGGTGTTGAGACTAGCATGGGTGATTAATCAAGAGACGTTGTTTGCATTATCCTGCTGTAAAAACCTATGGGCAAGGGGGAAATACTGTGCATGATTTATATGAAGTTGATGAAATATACCAGTATGGGAAAGACCTTCTGAAGACCTCAAATCTCCTGTACTCCTGGCAAGACAGTGTGTTAGCTGGGCAAGAGGGTAAGGGGGGCTTGGGAGATTCTTTTTTTGAAAGGTGTGTGCAGAAGAGCAGTGTGCAGTATCCCACCAAGACAGAGCAGCCAGGGGCAGCTCACCAGCTAACCACAAGGCTACTACAAGTGTCCATCAAACCATCATCTAACCACATAACTACAGGAAAAATGATAATATTTAATAATAATGGTAATAATTATGTAGGTATTCACATGTATTTGAACCAGGCAGGGAGCATCACAATCTCTAATATATTGTCTTGGAAAAAGGGAGGTTTAGGAAGGAAACCTGGGACAAAGCAAGGACATAAGCCCAATCTCACAGCTTTCAGGATAGAAATATGGCTTTTTCTCTGTTCCCTGGTGAAAAACAGACATCAAAGAGACAAATCTTTTCATAAGGAAACACATTTTTTTCTATGAGAAAAATATATCTTACACTTTTGGAAAAAAATACTCTGAAAAGAACTATTTTTATTAAAACTGTCATTGAATTACTCTATTCCTTCTCATCTGAGAAACTCAGAGCATGGAAATATTTAAACATTATATAGGAGTTGCAAAAAAAGAACATATTTTATATTGAATATTTTGAGAATTTTTGCTCATTAGCAAAACAGATAATTGGTTAAAAAATATTACAAGAAAGAATATGGGGCATTCCTATTATTTTAGACAGTTTGAAGACCTGAACCAGCAAACTTTCAAAGACAGCTTGTAATTTCTGGCATCTCCTCAATGTTCTCCAAGATAAAAGGACGGGGAAGTAGAGATTCCTTTGAAAGAGACCATTTTCAACAATGCAACCCAGAATAACCCAGTTTCTACAGTACACAAAGATCATAGAATCATAGCATAATTTGGGTTGGAAGGGACCTTCAAAGGTCATTTAGTCCAACCCCCCTGCAAGGAGCAGGGACATCTCCAACCAGATCAGGTTGCTCAGAGCCTCATCCAACCTGGCCTTGAATGTTTCCAGGGATGGAGCATCCACCACCTTTCTGAGCAACCTGTGCCAATGTCCCACCACCCTCATTGTAAAAAATTTCTTCCTTCTATCTAGTCTGAATCCACCCTTTTTTTTTTAGTTTAAAACCATTACCCCTTGTCCTACCACTACAGGCCTTTCAATTTATGCTCCTGAAAGTAATTTTTTCTCCTTCTGAAACACTCTGCATAGGGATAATTCTGTTCAGTTAAACAACTACAAAATCATTCATAGAATCATAGAATCACATGGTTGGATGGGACCTATGAGATCATCTAGTCCAACCGTCTTCCCACTACCATTGCTGCCAGAGCTACTAAACCATATCTTGTAGCTCCTCATCAAGCCGCCTCTTGAACACTGCCAGGGACGGCAACTCCACCACCTCCCTGGGCAGGCCATTCCAGTGCCTGACCACTCTTTGGGAGAAAAAGTTTTTCCTCACGTCCAACCTAAACCTCCTCTGGTACAACTTGTGGCCATTTCCTCGGGTCCTGCTTGTCACTCTCAACTGCACAAAATCAAGGACTTACTCCTTACTTAACGCTCCTTTGAGCGTTGGCTCAAACTTATCCAAGCTCTGCCCTCGTATTCTGAGTGCTATTTTAGCGGTATCTGCCACTTCCAGGTTTTAATTTATTTTCTTACTCAGTTATCTTCCTTCAAACAAAAGTGGCTGAAAATACATAGCCTCTTTTCTGCATGTAGCTTCTCTGTCATAATTGAAGAACATACTCCAAAGAAGCTGACTTTTTTCAAATATAACTCACTTTCCTGCCTATATAACCGAATGTCCGCCTCCTGCTCTCCAGAGGAATGTCTGCATCTTAGGGAAAACAAATTGCTTTCAGTTAACATGGCTCTCAAGCTTCTTGATACAGCTGAGGTGGGTAAAATAAATAGTGGTTATAGATACCAACAAGCACAGACTGCTCAAATACAGAGATGGGCATTATCAGCTCTCACGAATGCACCATTTACGTCACAGCTTCTCTGCAACACAAAGGCAAGCGGTGAGCACACTGTATGGTCTTTCCCAAGTGTTGAGCCTGACTTTCCCTACCTTGCTTCCTCGGAATGGCAAGAAAATGAACGGAAAGAGAGCAGGCAAGACCTGAGCCTTTGCCAGCCGTTTTGCAGAAAAGGACTTGAGTGGAGAAGCAGAAGGTGGCAAAGGCTGGGTCTCACCTGCAGCACTCTGGTAGTGGGATAACGTTCATCACTTGCACTGTACTCCTCGGCTGGTGCAGGTGTTTGTACGAACTCTCATACAGCTCTCAAACAGCCTGCAACAATACAGCTTTCATCATCCAGTAAGGAAAACAAGCTTTATGCTGGTACACCTATATCTGCACCAGTTACACCAGCACAGCAGCCAAATATTTCCGCGCAGGGCAGAGGGGGAACTGGATCAGCTGAGCGAGCGGACTTGGCATCTGCTGCTTTGAAAATCCTGCTGCCAGGCTCTGGGGAAGCGAGAGCTGTTGATGAAAGGCAGTGCAATTTATTGGCACCGAGTTGTATTAAGATAACAGCATAAAAACTTAACATTCCCCAGAAGAAACAGAGGTGTTAAAATAGTAGCTGGATAAATACAAGATAATGAAAGAAAGCAGCGTGATTTCCCCAGGTTCAAATAAAGCAGAGAAGAATTTTGCAGAATTGACCTTATTAAAGAGATATTGGCACTTTAAAAATTAAACCAAAACTAAAACCACAATAGCAAAAAGTGAAGATATTAAGCATAACAATTAATTGTACAAAAATGTCAACCCTTTAGCTTCCATTTTTTCTTTTTTTTTTTTTTTGTAATGAAGTGCCAGGTCCATATATGTATTTTCATTTTTCTTTACAATTAATTGTAAATAAACTTTCTTTACAAATGATTGTTACAATGCTGTAACATTGTAATTATTGTAAATACTGTAATTGCCCACTGTACTTGAAGAGCAGGTTTGGAATCATCTGAGGAACCTGAAGGTGCACAAGTCCATGGGACCTGATGAGATGCATCCGCGGGTCCTCAGGGAACTGGCGGATGAAGTTGCCAAGCCACCGGCCATCATATTTGAGAAGTCGTGGCAGTCTGGTGAGGTCCCCAATGACTGGAAGAGAGGGAACATAACCCCCATTTTTAAAAAGGGGAACAAGGAGGACCCGGGCAACTACAGGCCGGTCAGCCTCACCTCTATGCCTGGCAAGGTCATGGAGCAGATTCTCCTGGAAACCATGCTAAGGCACATGGAGAGCAAGGAGGTGGTTGGTGACAGCCAGCACGGCTTCACCAAGGGCAGATCGTGCCTGACCAATTTGGTGGCCTTCTATGACGGGGTAACAGCATCGGTGGACAAGGGACAGGCAACGGATATCATCTACCTGGACTTGTGCAAAGCTTTTGACACTGTCCCGCACGACATCCTTCTCCCTAAACTAGAGAGGCATGGATTTGATGGACGGACCACTCGGTGGATAAGGAGTTGGCTGGATGGCTGCACTCAGAGAGTGGTGGTAAACAGCTCAATGTCCAAGTGGAGACCAGTCATGAGTGGCATCCCTCAGGGGTCTGTGTTGGGCCTGGCCCTGTTCAACATCTTTGTCGGCGACATGGACAGTGGGATAGAGTGCACCCTCAGCAAGTTCGCCGATGACACCAAGCTGTGTGGTGCTGTCGACACGCTCGAAGTGAGGGATGCCATCCGGAGGGACCTGGACAGGCTGGAGAGGTGGGCCCGTGCCAAGCTCATGAAGTTCAACCAGGCCAAGTACAAGGTCCTGCACCTGAGTTGTGGCAGTCCCAGGCACAAATACAGACTGGGCGAAGAATGGATCGAGAGCAGCTCTGAGGAGAAGGACTTGGGAGTGCTGGTGGATAAGAAGCTCAACATGAGCCGGCAATGTGCCCTTGCGGCCCAGAAGGCCAACCACATCCTGGGCTGCATCAAGAGGAGCATGGCCAGCAGGTCGAGGGAGGTGATTCTGCCCCTCTACTCTGCCCTGGTGAGACCCCACCTGGAGTACTGTGTCCAGTTCTGGAGCCCCCAACATAAGAAGGACATGGACCGGTTGGAGAAGGTCCAGAAGAGGGCCACAAAGATGATCAGAGGGCTGGAGCACCTCTCCTACGAGGACAGGCTGAGAGAGTTGGGGCTGTTCAGCCTGGAGAAGAGAAGGCTCCGGGGAGACCTGATAGCGGTCTTCCAGTACCTCAAGGGGGCCTACAGGAAAGATGGGGAGAGGCTGTTCAGTAGGGCCTGTTGTGATACGACGAGGGGTAATGGTTTTAAAATAGAGGGAGGTAGATTTAGATTGAATATTAGGAAAAAATTCTTTACAATGCGAGTTCTAGAACACTGGCACAGGTTGCCCAGAGAGGTGGTGGATGCCCCATCCCTGGAAACATTCAAGGCCAGGTTGGATGAAGCAACCTGATCTAGTCAGGGATATCCCTGCTCCTTGCAGGGGGGTTGGACTAGATGACCTTTGAAGGTCCCTTCCAACCCTAACCATTCTATGATTCTATGCTGATAGCCTCTAGCAGAATATCGAGTCATTCATTCTTGGTATTAATTATTCTTCATGGGACTTAGCATGTGTCTTTTACTTCATAATAATTAATAATGCTGAGGACAGGAAAATGAAACAGAAACTTATTGTAGGAAATCTCAACTTACTTGTTTCATGGAAACATTTTCAGCTCAATCGTTTCAAAGCAACATTTTGTGTCCACTCTAAGATATTTTTCACTGTGTGAGATCCTTTTTTTATTAAAGAAACCTTTAAAATGAAATCTTTTAAATGAAAGTTTGATTTTAAACTAAACAACTGAGTAAGCAACATTTCTTGTGTGCTAATCCAATATCTGTATCTCTGACATGCCAAGCCAGAAATACAGAGAGAAGAACAACCTTTCAAAATCCTACCCTTTCTAAAGGGAACTATGCAGGCCTCACGCTATTATCTACACCACTGTGATTTTTGTTACAACCTCTATTAAGAGATGTAGCAAAGAACTTCATTACTCAAATTAATTAGATTTCAGTAAAAGCATTCATGAGGAAACTACAGCATACAAAATGAACAATGGGATCATAATATGGCACAGCAGAAAATAATTATGCACCCCATTGCAAATAGCTGCACATGTCCAGAAGCATACGGATACTGATACTGTTTGAATCTATGGACACTGGGGACCTTGAGAATTTTAAACATTGCAGTAAGTGCCCATTTAATCTTAAATCTTAAAGGATCGAAGCATCTTAAAATAGTTTTCTTTGAGTCTTTATATGGCACTAGCATTTTGGTCCCTGCCAATGCATACCTCTGCTTTGATGAACACTGTGTGGTTCTTCATCCCCAGCACCATGAGCAGAAAGTTGGGCAAATGGTAACACCAAGGAGGCTGTCAACGGTCAGGAACAAGATGAGAAGTAGCAGACTTCCAGGGGAACACAACTAATCGTGGGATTAATTAGGGGGTCCTTTATTTCCAGTACTTTCAAATCTCAGTAAAATGCATTATATAGCTAGAAAGGAGAAATCAAGAGGAAAAACTGCTAAACCAGTGAGGCATTTCTTTGAAGTTCCGATTCTATAATGAGCATGATACTAGCACCCTGACCAGGTAATTTTATCCTTTTAATTTACTGTGCTAGTTTTCACTGGGGTAGACTTAATTTTCTTCACAGTAGCTAGTAGGGGGCTGTGTTTTGGATCTGTGCTGGAAACAGTGTTGTTAACAAGGGGATGTTTTACTCACTGCTGAGCAGGGCTTACACAGAGTCAAGGTCTTTCCTTTCTTTCTCACCCCACCCCACCAGCGAGGAGGCTGGGGGTGCACAAGAAGCTGGGAGGGGACACAGTCGGGACAGCTGACCCCAACTGACTGAGCGGGGTCACGCTCAGCATGTAAAGCTGGGGGAAGAAGGGGAAGTGGGTAACATTCGGGATTATGGCATTTGTCTCCCCAAGAGACTGTTCCTATTCCTGTGATGGAGCAGAGCCCTGCTTTCCTGGAGATGGCTGAAACCTGCCTTCCGATGGGAAGTGGTTAATGAATTCCATGTTTTGCTTTGCTTGTGTGTGTGACTTTTCCTTTACCGGTTAAACTGCCTGTATCTCAACCCACGAGTTTTCTCACTTTTACCCTTCTGATTCTCTCCCCCATCCCACTGGAGGGGAGTGAGCGAGTGGCTCTGTGGGGCTTATTTGCTAGCTAGGGTTAAATCACGACATTTGGCTACATCTGTGTCGTAGTTTAGCCCTGATCCGGACCAGACTACGCAGTCTCTCTCTCACTCCCCCCACCCTCCGAGAGAATAGGGAGAGATAATTTAAGAGAGATAATTTAAGAAAAACGACTCGAGGTTTGAGATAAGGACAGGGAGAAATCCTTACCGTCATGGGCAAAAACAGACTCGACCTGGGGAAAACTATTCATTTATTACTACAACTAGCAGGATAATGAGACAGAGAAACAAGAAAACCTCCTCCACCCCTCCCACTTCCCGAGTTTAACATTATCTACCTTCCCCCCGAGCGGCACAGGGGGGAAGAGGGAATGGGGGTCGCGGTCAGTCCATTATGCGTTGTTTTACGCCACTGCTTCACAGTTGGGGGAAGAACTCCTCACATCCCTCCCCTGCTCCAGTGTGGGGTCCCACCCACACGCCACAGTCCTTCATTAAACTGCTCCGGCGTAGGTTATCTCTTCCACGGAGTGCAGTCCCTCCAGAACGGCTGTCCCAGCGGGCCACAGCCACATTCAGGCATCCACCTCCCCCGGTGCGGGGTCTTTCACGGGCTCCAAGCTCCAAGTGGATCTCTGCTCCTCCGTGGACCTCCATGGGCTGCAGGGGGACAACCTGCTCCACCATGGTCGTCACCACAGGCTGCAGGGGAATCTTGGCCAGGAGCCACATTACTCCTCCCCCTCCTTCACTGACCTTGGTGTTTGCAGCTGTTTCTCTCACATGACAAGTTCATTCTTCACAATGGGCTGGCAGAAGCCTCAAAAAGCCTCTCAGGATCTCTTCGCGTTATTCATCCCATCTCATCTGTCCACCTCTTGCAGCCAGGCCGGGCTGAGTTGGGCCCAGTCGGCCGCCTGGCGAGAGGCCAGAGGGTGAGGCCTGCAAGGCCCCGGAGGCCTGCGCCTCTCCCTCTGGGCCTCTGCCCTTGCTCAGCTTCGTCACATCTTTTCTTCTTTTTTTTTTTTTCCTGTTTTCCCCTTCTTAAATACGTTATCGCAGAGGCGCTATCACGGCACATTCTGCTCCCAATCGGCTCGGCCTTGGCCAGCAGTGTGTCTGCCCTAGGCCCGGTCGAGTCCACTGAACAAAGGGGAGCGACTTCTAGCAGTTTCCTACAGAAGCTGCCTCCTTAAGCCCCCCTCACTAAGCAAAACCACAACAATCTGTTTAAAATAGGAGGTTCAGACAGACTCTAAGGTGTCCCTTTCTGATGTTCATTTAGTAAGAATGAAGAACATTTGCCCCATGAATGTTCAAAATCCTGAAGAATTTGGCCTTATATTACTCATTTTATTAATGACTATGAAGCCAAATGGGCTTAATTTGAATGGTTTGTCCAGCACACATTCCTTGGAAGACTTCAACTGTGAAATACAGATGCTAATGCCTATGGTACACGCACAGAACTGCACACACAACAGCTGGCCCTCATGTGTCCTCTGAACGACTCAAAGCTGAACGGAAGTCAACTCTTTATTGAAGTGGGCTATTACGTAGGTAGCTCTTCTTTCATAAGGCACAAGAGATGTTAAGATCTGGACACTTCTTGTAATATGTACTGCATGATATTAAACAGATTCATAGCATGGCATGACTTTCCCTGGTAGAACAGCTACAATCACTGAGCTGCCTCAAATTTGTGATGAGGTTGTGAGAGAGTTACAAATCAGCTTTCTATTATTAGACATACAGATTGTCTGTTAGGGATAATAAATTGATATTGCAATCAATATCCAGATGCTGCATTGTATTATTGCAGCTGATTAAAGCTATTGGCCCCAGTGTCTTATCTATGACCAGTACTGTCATTTCTTTTTTATATTATAACAGCCTAGAGTTTGGGCTTGTGAAGAAATTTTGAAAGAGACTCACATTCAAGAGAAGGCACTTCAGCTTTCAAGCACTTCCTGCAGACTCGAGCACAGCTCCGGTTTTCCTGTTGGCTTTTCTTGCATAGGGCCAAATCCCTTTCTGAAACACCAGAGTCTCCTAGTATACAGCTCTGACCTACCTCCGAGGTAGGACAGACCCCACCTTTACCTACCCACCCCTTGGGGATGATGTACCAGACTGTCATAGTTCAGCCCCGATCCGGACCAGACTACGCAGTCTCTCTCTCACTCCCCCCACCCTCCGAGAGAATACGGGGAGATGATATAAGAAAAACGGCTCGAGGCTTGAGATAAGGACAGGGAAAAATCCTTAAAGTTACCATCACGGGCAAAACAGACTCGACTTGGGGAAAACTATTCATTTATTTCTAAAACTAGCAGGAGAATGAGACAGGGAACAAGATAACCTCCTGCCCACCCCTCCCTCTTCCCAGGCTTAACATTATCTCTACTACCTTCCCCCCTGAAGCGGCACATGGGGGAAGAGGGAATGGGGGTCGCGGTCAGTTCATCACGTGTTGTTTTACGCTGCTACTTCATAGTCGGGGGAAGAACTCCTCGCATTCCTCCCCTGCTCCAGTGTGGCGTCTCACCCATATGCCACAGTCCTTTGTGAAACTGCTCCGGCGTGGGTCATCTCTTCCATGGGGTGCAGTCTCTCCAGAACGGCTGTCCCAGTGGGCCCTCCACGGGCCACAGCCTCCTTCAGGCATCCAGCTGCCCCAGCGTGGGCTCCTCCACGGGCTCCAAGTGAATCTCTGCTCCTCCGTGGACCTCCATGGGCTGCAGGGGAATCTTGGCCAGGAGCTGCATTACTCCTCCCTCCCCTTCTTAACTGACCTTGGCGTCTGCAGCCATTCCTCTCACAAGAAAAGTTCTTCACAACAGGCTGGTAGACGCCTCTCAAAATCTCTTCACATCATTTATCTCATCTCCTCTCCACCTCTTGCAGCCAGGCCGGGCTGAGTTGGGCCCAGTCGGCCGCCTGGCGAGAGGCCAGAGGGTGAGGCCTGCAAGGCCCCGGAGGCTCGCGCCTCCCCCTCTGTGCCTCTGCCCCCGCTCAGCTGCTTCACATCTTCTCTTCCCTCTTTTTTTTTCCTGTTTTCCCCTTCTTAAATATGTTATCGCAGAGGCACTATCACGGGACATTCTGCTCCCAATCGGCTCGGCCTTGGCCAGCAGCAGGTCCACCCTAGGCCCGACCGAGCCTGCTGAACAAACGGGAGCAACTTCTAGCAGTTTCCTACAGAAGCCACCACCTTAGGCCCCCCTCACCAAAAAAACCCAGAACACAGACACATTAAAATGTAGTGACTGTGAACTCCCACAGCTCTGACAGAATCCTCTTTCTGTGAGAGTGACGACTTCTATGGAAAGACTGAAGAATGCAATCAAAAAATAAGTATGATTATCAGGCTAATTACTGCATACAGTTTCTAATGCTAATAGTGATACGAAACACTAATTGTTGTTTACTGTGGGATGAATATTTAAACTTGTCAAGGGAAGTGGGAGAAAAAAGAATAAAATGTTTTCTTCCACTTGGAATAGATGCCAACTGCAGACATATGCATGTTGTAACATTTTAATTTTCAAAGGGAAATTAGCACCCTATTAATACAAAGATATAGAAACTCCACAGATGAAAAACTGCAAAATATATGATCACAGTACCCTCAGAGTGCAGCATTCAAATACAGTTCAAAAAACCTGAAAATGGGCTTTAGTATCATGAAATACTAAAACACACATGCACTTCTTTTAATTAGCCTTTTCTTGTTCCTCTTTTTAGGGCTCATATTTACAGGCTTCTTTCTGTCAACTACAAAGGTTTACAAATTAACTCTTTTTGAAATGTAAAATTATATTCTCATCACTTTAGAGCAAATCAGGAATAAGAACTTCAAAAATACCCACCTAAAATTGTGACTGTTGCAGCACTGCAATCAAAAAAGCTTCTGAAGGTATTACATGTCCATTTACATTTTTCCCTTTTCTACTGAGCAAGTGTGATGATATTGGTTCACCAAGAAAAAGACTGTAGCAGGTTGGTAACATTTAACACAGTTTTAAACTGTGACCACAGTCATAGTTCAACTGAAGTAAATTTAGAAACAGTAGCAAAAAGCTGAAGTTACTCCAGGAGGTAAGGCTAAGTACGCATGTATATGCTGAAGATGTAGACTATCAGCTATTGCTGTAGAACACAGACTGCAGAAGTAACATCCAAAGCCTATTAAGAATATAATATGAAACAGTAAATTATCTAGAACAACAGAAAATCAGAGAACTGAGAGAGTTGTGGGTCATCCACTTCATCTCTTCATGTCATCTGTGATACCACAGCTTATTACATGAATACATAAATACAAGAATAGTAAATCAGTACTTGCTTTATAAAATAAATAACCTTTCTATACAAATTATGAAAATACAGCTACCGTAAAATCAGTGCAAAAATTATCAAAATGTACTGAAGGAACACTAAGTCCTGCCTGTCAGAATGTGCATCATAAAACACCCATATTTCATCTACTGCATCAAGAATTTAAAAAACGCACAATGCACATTGCTAACTACACCATTCTAAAATTACAGCTATTTACAATGTCAAAAAAATGAGATTAAAACAACACACAAAAATGAGATTAAAACAACACACATTATTTAAACTGCACACGTCATTTTTTCCTCATTATTTTACTGAATTTTAAATAACCTCCTCTTCCCTAATTGATACTTTGAATGGAAGCTGCCCTCATGAGTCCATATTTGCACGAGAAGCCTTTTTGGAATTAAGAAAGTTCTTTTTCTTTTTTCTTGGAGAATTATGCAAAGAAAGCATTGGAACTTTTGGCTCACGGAACAAAAATACCTTCTCCCCTGTTTCTAATAGCTCTATGGCTTCAGCAGTTGCAGTGTTCAAAGAAAGAGATGGATCAGACTGTTCCATAGAATGATGCGTAGGCGAACATCCAAGATGAATCAATGATGCTTTTTCCAAGAGGGCAAGTTGTTTCTTCTTTATCAAGCTATATTATGAAAAAAATTTAGTTGAAAAATGAATGCTTTGGCAAAGCAGCATAACTTCCTATATCATATCCTGACAGAGAAGTGGTGACTTTGTAAGCTACAGACAAATCATATTTCAACAGACAGAATTCTAATTCCATTCCAATCCACAATAATTTACATATCATTTTATGAGACACAAAATTGCATACAGAAAGGTAACCTTTGAATAGATAACCACAGAGAAGATGAGCAATATACATGAAAAATGTATGAATTTTGTGGATATATACAGAAAAATCTTTTTAGGCATGGACAGCTTATTGTATGTAAATACATTGTAGGAAACACAAGCACCAAACAGCAGAACAGTGTCAGAAAATGTATATTTATGAACTATTTTTCTGATTTCTAACGGATATAAGAACCACCTTAGGAGATGAAATGATGTATAAAACAACCATGTATGTTTCTTCCTGTTTTCTCCTTACCTGTCTTTTCTCTCACATAAAGAAGGGATCTTTTCTAAACTTCCATTTATCAGATCTTGCCTTACTTTGTTCTCCAGTGCTTGCCACAACTCTTGGTCCTTCCTGAAGGAGTAAGAAAGAAAAAAATTCCCCAGCAGCAAATCCCCAAATATACACACTTTCCTCCCCCTTCTGATTTTAGCTACCAAATCCATGACAGTAATACCATGAATACAGTCAGTAAGAGTGTTCAAGTATTTTTACTGCCCTGCCACAAATCATTCAAATCAGCTCAGGTCCCATCTCAGGGCATGGTCCCAAGGACCCTTATCTGCTCCTTGACAACTCACATGGGATAATTAGAGGGCCTGATGCCATAACATTTGCTTTTCTCCCCTTCCCACATCATGGCAGGGAGTTGGGAGAGAGGGTCCAGGAGCACCTCTCAGTGTTAGCTGCATAGCTATTCAGCTGGTGTTAATGGGGATAAACTGGAGGGATGAAGGTTCTGGGAAACTATCTCTCTGAGAGCGAAGGGAAAAACAGTGGTCACTAGGCACTTCAGTAAAGAAGTACAAAGGGACAGGCATCTGCAAGCTTCAAATTTCCATTATTAGAAAGGAGGATCTCCTTTATATCTTTAGGAGCTACAAACACCTGAAATCTGGTGTGCTATGAACATTATAAATACAAAAAGCTGGAAGGAAAATATTTCAATAAACTCCAATTAAAGTCAACAAAGAAAATTATAAGCACAAGATTTATAAATCTAAAAAATAACCATTTAATTCATAAAGTAATAAAACTAACTCTTTATCAGTAAATTTATTATAGTTAAAATATTTCACGAAATAAGCTATCAGTTTCAAAGTATTTTTACCCTACAAAATATTTCAAAAGGAAACTTATGCACCTGTGGTTTTGGTTTTTTGGTTTTTTTTTTTTTTTTTTTTTTTTTTTTTATGTACAGTAAATACATACACATGTAAACCAATAATTTTCTCTTGGACTAGTCTACCAATAAATATCACACCTACCTTTTCTTAGAGCTGCCAGACTCATCTGCATTACTGTCACTTTCAGCAACACCATCTGAATATTTACTGATGGAATCGAGGACAGAAAGAACCTCACTTTGTGAGCTGGAGGGCAGCAACAAGTTCAGGATCCTGTGTAACATTCCCATTGGTGCCCTTGTCAGCTTAGCTAAGTAACCTGTCAGTCGGAGCTCCTGGAGGATTAATGAGTAGAAAACAGATAACTTTAGCACTGAAAATAAAGAAGTGTTAGTAAATTTTAATTACTATAATTAAAGAATTATTCCTTATAGAAACAAAAAAATATTATTGAAAATCATTTTAGTGGTGACAGTTTTGGTGTCAAGTGGCCATAGTCCCATGTTCACTGTTTCTGGCAGTGGCCCAATATATATTAGGGTTTTCCATTTCATTCTGGATGTAGGCAATGCAAATGTTAAACAACCAGCTGCTCTTAGCATATATGCTTAGAGCATGTACTCAATGCCCTTTGGTCTGAAAAATCATAATGCAATCATACTCTAGCATGTAAGGTTTAGTTAATTTATGATTCTATTATAAATAAATCCTTTCAAGGTAGCAATGAAGCGATACGGCGTTCCTTGGTCTGTAAAACTGGAGGGGGAAAAATAGCCTCTGAAACCTAATGACAACATTTACGTGTTGCCATGGTTCAGTACTTCACTGGTCTTAACACCAGATTCTTTGATAAGCTCAGAGAACAGCTTGTAACATTTGTTAAGAAGTGGAAGGAAACATCTGGTTGTGTTTTGGTTGGTTTTTTCCTTTCCAAACGTCCTCTCTTTTTTGGCCCAAAGGTCACTGGTAAAGCATACTCACAAAGTGTTCAAATAGACTACGTTCAAATTTACTTGATCCCTAGACAATCAACCAGCCCCATTTCCTGCTCCCCTCCAAACACCAAAACCCCATTGTTATTTTCTGCTCTGCAGAAATTACTGTGTCCTCAGGGCTGTTTCTGTGGATTTCTCATGTGTAGCAAATATGAGAAGTCTACAATATACTGAGAGTTACATGAAAAAAAGAACAGAGCAAATTAAAGCAAGTTAAATGCCTCAAAGCATGCCAGAAAAAAATGCTGTTGTAATCTACTCAAACCATAAACGTATCTCAGGTAGCCAAAGTTAGCTAAAACGTGCCAAATGTTTGAGATGAGTCATGACAGTTGAGTCACCTCTGCTCTGTAGACTCCCCTATAAGCATCGACAGAGGAGATGACTACAAAGCTCATGTCACATAAAAATCCCACAAAGTCCCACCATGCAGTATAACAGCCAATTTCTATATCCACAGTGGATTCAAAATGTCACAGCAGATGTTTGAACTCTGTCTCTTCCTTGCATGATGAATTTTCAGAGGACTGAATGCACCTAGGAGATCTCTGTACTAAGTGAATCTTCTTTCAAAGAAGCCATTTCATGAAAAGGATACTTTGTAAAGGACAATTCTTTCTGCTAAATCCATGTAAAAACAAAGCAATCGCCCCCAAAGCAACCCTAACCCAAATTTAGACAGCCACACAAAATACAGACATTCATCAATCTCCTTTTCCCGTAACTGTTCTCCAAGCAGAGAACTCCTCTCCAAAAGGCAAGAAAACTAGCCACTTCCCAAAGTTTCCTGGGCTGTTCAGCGTTGTTACAGGTTCTCCATAGAAACCACTGAGATACTACAATGAACAAGACAAAATCCTAAGATTTATGAGACATTAGTAAATCGACACAGTATCTAAAATATCTAAAGTTTAACCCTGAAGAGGCACCAAAGTTAGGTAAGAGAGATGTCTGTTCAGGGTATGTAGGGCAAGAAATTATTTGATTCTTCTCTGGAGAGGAACGCAAATAAGAGCTTAAATCTTAATACAGACACCTAATTAATTTCTATAGTTGTATACGGATTGTGTTGTACTTTTGGTCTTTAAAGACTCTTCTGCTAGAAACTTACACAAAATACCTTTAAGTGAGAAAAAAATGACCCATGTCTGTGACTTATTCTGCCCTTTTGGCTAAATGGTCTCAGGACCTTTAACTCAGTAACTTACAGGCAGATGACTGAAACATGCCTTCAGTACTGCTTTCCTCTGTAATAGTTTCCTTTTAAAATTGTTCTTTCCTCCACTCTGACCCTTGCCTTTCTGCATCAAGTATGATTTGGACTGAGAGGCAACCCTTAATGCTTTTCTAACACAGCAGAATTCACGATGAAGTCATTCTGCAAGGTGCCACAATGCTGTCAACAGCACCAGAAGTGGCACAGGCACCGCCGGCCAGGCGCATCTCGCGTACGTACGGCAAAGGCAGCGCCGACGTGTGAACACGCACCAGCAGCGAGCAGCACTTTCAGACACCCACAGCTACGGACAAGTAGCTGTGGTATGAATGTGATTCAGGTGGGATGAGTGTGATTCTTCTGGTATATTATACGGTAAGGTATCACAAAGATTAGCAATTAATTTTTTTTTATAACATCTGCAATAACGTCAATTGTATTCTCTGAATTTGGCCAAAATAAAAATAGGAATGTATGAATCGTAGTTTACAAGCAGCAGAATTACTTTTAAGTATCTGGACTGAGCAGTGTGTATTTAAACAACTAATGCAAGAATCAATTAACTCGACCCATGCTGTGTTTCAAGCTTCCTGTGCTGTCTCCACAGTCAGTCTGCCTGCATCATCATCAAAATGCAACTAGTGTACCTGGGGCTATAGCTATGAGCTTACTTAAAACTAACTTCTCAGCCAGAGGCTTAGGATCCCAAACTCACTATCATCCAAGCAAATCTGTTACTGACCTAGATCTGCACCCATAGGGATGTAAGCTGAAACATGAAATGCAGGAAACTAAAACTTATCTGGTTTTCCAGAGAGGGCTGCATCCAGTTCTGAAAACTAGTCTAAAGGGGAAAATCCTCTTTAAATAAAAGAATGAGTGTAAGATACAGAGGTACAATAGCTATAGTTCTCTAATATTTGCCAATATAATGTGTTCTATAAATTGTGAGAGAACAAGGGGGAAAAAGATTTTAAAATCAATTCCCATATCAGCTCACAGGATGAGCACATCTAAAAGTAGGAACACGTTACACTGAGAGCCTCAGTAAACTGCTAGTCTACTAAGCACACACTTCTTTACAGCTGAATGAAGAGCAGTCAGGTTTGGAATTTTAGTTGGAGTTATTATATTATTATACTTGCTGACAACTAAAATTTTGTTTTGTATATCTGCAAGGTCAATATGTATAGGCTTTATGGAATGTCAATAAAGTATGTCCCAGAACATCTCTGGGCTACACTTTATATGAATAAATATAAATACAAAATCCCCAATCATATATCTGATGCATCTTTACACAAATTAATTATTTCTTCAGGGAATCTTATGAACAAAACATACCGCACAGTGTACACTGACAGTGTATCTGGTTTTTCATGTGCAGTGAGGTGACAACAATGCTCTTAAATCTCTGTCTTCAAAACGTCAAAATCTGTAATTACTAAGCGTCATTGTTCACTTGCTAGGGTGCTAAGAGGACTAGGTACTGTGAAAATTATGACATATTCTATTTCTGTGCATCTGTAATCTGCAAAACAATGATTTTAACCTCTCAACTTGCAGAATACATGCCATGCTGTTCAGAAGCTCTTCCACAATGTATCTGTGCCAAAGAAAATTAACAACTATCACAGGAAGACAACTAAACTGTCAGCAACTTAAGCAACATGGTTCTATGCTGTAGAAAAGGAATATCCAGCCCTCCCCCCCACCCCCCGCCCCCAGCAAAGTGGTAGGATCTTGGGGAATATAGAATAAGGAATGTTAGTATTTATTTATAAAACTCTATAGGACAGAAATGAGCCGCAAGAATATTCAAAATCAGCATATACCCGGTTAGTCCTGGGCAGTCCAATAATAAATATGATTAACACTTCCAAAAGAAAAAGAGCACTGTCTTTGAACTGAAATGCTAAGAAAACAGGCAAGGTCCCTTGGGAAAGGGTTCCCCTCAAAATGATTCACAGCCAACAGCAACAGTATTGAGCCACTGGGTTTGTCTCTCTTCCCTTCCACCAAGTCCTACACAGGTGCCTCAGCATTCATCCTAACATGCCACACATCCTGAATTCATGCCTTTGAGAGAGAAGTAGGTGCTGAGGCTCAGAGAGAACCAAACTCAAGAGCAGCAGAAAAACACTTCACAACATCCTCTTCTTCTGAGCAGCTGGTTTGTTACATGCACCTTCTTCCTACCCTTCTATGCCCATAAGTATGGGAAGCTAAGAACCACAGTATGAAGATTAACACAGGATTCATGCTCTCTTGAAAGAGCTCCACCAAACAGTAACTGTTTTTGCCAGCCTATGAAATTGCTAATAACACTGTACAGGGTCCCAGTCATTCAATCAATTAGTCCAAGACTGCAGACAAAAGCAGATTTAAAAGCATTGAAATTAAACTATGATAATGGTCTTGGTAGTGCTAATCTGGAGGAGTTGGTCTGTGCTGTATAAATTCTTTATAATGGCCAGCATTTCTGGGTGCAGCATATTTGGTCAGATAAATATATAATAAACTAAAAGGGGAAAAAAAAAGGAAAAAAGCGTATAAAAAGAATTTAAAAGATTATGGTCCACCAAGACCAATAACTTAAACCACAGTAGGACAGGGAAAGATCAGCAAAGTCCAAAGAACCTTTCAAGGCATTCTCAATTTTTATATCTGTTCTGACATTTATTTTCCAGTGATGTTTAATGAAGTTTATTTTATTTAAGACTTATATTTATCATACTCAACATATATCAGAAGCACTGCATGTTTGTTCTGGTTTTGTTTAGTGAGGGGGGGCCTAAGGTGGTGGCTGCTGTAGGAAACTGCTAGAAGTTGCTCCCCTTTGTTCAGTGGACTCGACCAGGCCTAGGGTGGACCTGCTGCTGGCCAAGGCCGAGCCAACTGGGAGTAGAATGTCCCATGACAGCGCCTCTGCGATAACATATTTAAGAAAAAAAGGAAGAAGAAAAAAAGGGAGAGAAGATGTAAAGCAGCTGTGCAGGAGCAGAGAGGGGGAGGTGCGAGCCTTGTGGGCCTTGAAGGCCTCACCCTCTGGCCTCCTACCCGACAGCTGACTGGGCCCAACGCGGCCCGGCCTGGCTGCAAGAAGTGGAGAGGAGAGGAGATGGGATTGAGATGTGAAAAGATCCTGAGAGGTGTCTGCCTGCCTGTTGTGAAGAATTTTTCTTGTGAGGAACGTCTGCAGACGCCAAGGTCAGTGAAGAAGGAGGGGGAGGAGTAAGGTGGTTCCTGGCCAAGATTCCCCTGCAGCCTGTGGTGATGACCACGGTGGAGCAGGTTGTCCCCCTGCAGCCCATGGAGGTCCATGGAGGAGCAGAGATCCACCTGCAGCCCATGAAGGACCCCACACTGGGCAGGTGGATGCCTGAAGGAGGCTGTGGCCCGTGGAGGGCCCCCTGGGGCAGCTATTCTGGAGGGGCTGCACCCCATGGAAGAGATGACCCACGCCAGAGCAGTTTCACAAAGGACTGTGGAGTATGGGTGGGACCCCATGATGGAGCAGGGGAGGAATGCGAGGAGTTCTTCCCCTGACAATGAAGCAGCGGCATAAAACAACATGTGATGAACTGACCACGACCCCCATTCCCTCTTCCCTGCTTTTCCGCTTAGGGGGCAAGGTAGTAGAGATAATGTTAAGCCTGGGAAGAGGGAGGGGTGGGCGGGAGGTTATCTTGTTCCCTGTCTCATTCTCCTGCTAGTTTTAGAAATAAATGAATAGTTTTCCCCAAGTCGAGTCTGTTTTGGCTGTAACAGTAACTTTAAGGATTTCTCCCTGTCCTTATCTCAAACCTCAAGCCATTTTTCTTATATCATCTCCCCGTATTCTCTTGGAGTGTGGGGGGAGTCAGAGAGAGACTGCATAGTCTGGTCCCGATCGGGGCTGAACTACGACAATGTTTCAGCAAAATTACCATTCAAGCCATTTGACTCCTTACCTGTCTTACAAAAAAAAAAAAAAAGCAACAGTGAACAGGAAAAAGATAACATTTTCTCCCAGAAAAGCATTCTGAAATTTTGAACTATTAGACAAACTGCAACTACAAATGGACAAATAAAGCCTCAAATTTAACATCACCTCTGAAAAGCGTTGTAGCTGTCACTGCCCACATCACCGTTCCATGACCAAACCAACACCTGAAAATAGTGAACGACTGCCTCATCAGCATTACGCAATTATTTTAAAGGAGGATAAATACATAAAAAGTTTAAAGTTATAAAGAAATAATTAGATTAAAATTCACCATCATGTGCATATTTACATCATAAGCACCCTACAAAGACCTGCAGCAGAAGTTTTTATTGGTCTCAGCAGGATGCTATTTCTGTGAAGTCTCAGTAAAACACCAGGACCCCTATTTGCAGTAGGCCACGGGGACAGAAAACAGTGAGAAGGAACTGAAGGCTGGAACAGAATTCAGCAGCTCTAAAAAAAGAAAACCCAAATCCTAAGGGAACACATAGCTTGGATTTAAAACTGGAAGGCTGGTAACACTAGTCATGACCTCCTCAACAAACACCTTCAAACGTTACACTCTGCAAGACACAGCAGAATGGGGTTTTAGTGTTCATATTATTATGCTCAGAGGATAGGATGCTCTCAGAAAGTGTAAGATGAGGTTTGAATTCCCATTCTACCTGGTTTAATTCATTAACATGAAGTGAGATCTTCCATTCCAGAACAGCACCTTAGCCATCAGGCCGCCTGGTAAGTCTCTTCCAGCAAGGCTTGCAGAAGGATTCTGCTCTGAATGATGCTGCAGTGTCCCCACAAGAGGCAGAGACTGAAGTGACCATCACACTCCTGTGAGCTTTAGGAGATTGTGATGCACATTTCTTACCCAAATCAGAGTAAGGATCTGAAAATATGTACTACCTTCCACATGAATCTCCTAACACAAATATAATATTCAGAAGTGTCACTCCAATTCTTCATGAGAGCAGCTGACCTCAAATAGACAACTAACTCAGGAAAGGATAAAGAGTTCAGAAACCTGAGCAGAAACAATCTGAGACAGGAAAAGCTGAGAGATCCTTTGTCTAACTGGTCCTTCCTTGGCTTCCTGGTCTCTGGAGCTCCCAATTTATGACACAGCTCCCAGTTTATGTAACCACACCTGTCCCTGAGAGGCAAGATACTCGGATAAGAAAAGCTGCAACACTGAGTCTCTTTTCTGACATTAGCTACATACCTCACCTACAATCTGGAGATAAAACTTGAGGACAACAGCAATTCATTTTGAATGCCTTTTGTGGCACTGACAGGCAGCCAACGGATAGCAGATTACCTAAAGAGGTGATGCTCTTTTTGAAAACAACATGAGTAATGATACTAACAAATTTAATTAGCAGTCCTTCTATAATTTAGTCTTGTAACATAACCAATGCAGATAATTTCTAACACTGATTAAAATCTAAAATAATCCTTGTCTCATTATACGAAAATCAAACTGTAAATCTGCCTGTAAACCAGAAACTCGAGCAATTTAGTTCTCTCCACAGAATGAAATACAACAGGATAAGTCCCAGAAAGGATTCCTAAGTGAACAAAAAAAAACTATAACTCAGTAAAATTCAAAGGCTGAAAGTAGGTCAGAATTAACCGAAGTGAATGATAATACAGGCTGAAACACCAGAACTGGTAGTGACTATTAGTAGAACTGGGTCCAAATACATCTGTAATGGTTCCCAAAAAAGAAAGAAAAGCTGATTTGCAGATACAGCTGTAATTTAAATTTGGAAGCCTTGTTCAATTTCATGCTTACCTGACTATAAAGTGCGAAAAATGCATCAATTTCTATATTTTCCAGAAGATCTTCAAGCACCACGCGATTCCATTGCTCATCTCTCAAGCTGAAGTGAAAGACAGAATTAACATTGAAATCTTTGCAGGCACAATGACTGTATTATAGGAAACAGTATCTGAAAGTCATCCATTCAGGAAGTGTATCTTTCTGTCAGACAAGTTAGGTGAGCAGTGTAACTTCTAAAATAAGCCACCTTCTCCTCCATTCTTCCCTGAACCACCAAGCAAACATCAGAGCAGAATCTAAGGCTATGCTCTTGCACACAATTCAAATCTGAAATCACTCCAAAGCAATGTGATTCAACCTGTTCCCATCATCTTCCTTAAATTTCATCACCACATTTTATGGGAAGTTGTGGATCTTTTTGTTGCTGCAATGTAATAGCCAACAGTTGACTTCCTCACTACTGGTGATTCTTTTATTTCTGGACCAAATAATGAAGCCATCCTTTTATCATTCGTGAAAAGCAGAAAACTTGTTTCTTCCTTTGTGTTTTCAGGTAAATAGTAAAGACTAGGTGCAGTTTCCTTGAAGGCTTCACTAATATATCTGTACAGTAGAATCCACAAGCCAGTAATCTATCTGCTTTTCTACTGACTCTTTTGCAACAGGAGAGTCGTTAATCTACATCAAGTAGAGCTCGAGCCCTTTCATAATTAAAGCAGACTTAAGAGTGCAATAACTCCACTCAAAGCCATTTTTAATACATTCATTCTTTTGCAGAAAATCTTCTTTGTAATGGAAAGCACCATCTCAGGATCTTAGATGAACCTTGAAATGTGGTAGGCTTATAATACTGTGAAATACACATGGAAATGTAATTTCTAACTCATGTAACGCTAATGAATGTAATACATTACAATTTTGCACATTATCACCCATTTTTGCCAGGCAAGCTTCACAACAAGCTAGATACTTCTATACATCTCCCAAGAGGCATATTTTTTGTCACTGATACACATCTTCACTTAAAAACTGGCCAGAGGAAAGTGAAATTCAGCCTGTCTCTGAAGAATAGTTTATATATCCCATCAAAAATTATTGCATGACAGGGAATTCAGTCTACAGTGTAAGAGTGGAGATGGAAATCCAATTTAAATTGTCTCAGTTACTTCCTCTGAACCCAGAAGATCAGGTTTCATTGAAGTCCCTACCTATCTTCTTGGGGAATGAAGGAACAGGATTAGAATTCTTTTCCTCCCTGCTGCTAAGGAGTATTGTTATTTTTCCATTGTCTCAGTCAAGAAATGGTGATTGCCATACAACACATCACATTCTATATGAAACTAAGTTATTATTATTTCATGTTTCTAATTTCAATATTCCCAAGACTCCTCAGGTATGCTCTGGGTCACATCACAAAAATGCACTGTTCCAACAGAGATGTACAGTACCTCCCCAGCACAGCAGAACATCTGGCCTGGTGTTTCTCTGTGATATCTTATGGTCTGTAAGGACTGCAGTAAAACCTGAGACCAAAGCACTTACCTTTGCTGGTGCAGATTTATAAGTTGCCTACATTTATTCATGGCTTGCCTTAGCAGAACCGTCACCTGTCTGTCTGCATTCATTTCCATAGCTTCACTTGAAAGTCCCAATCCATCCGAAGTCCACTTCTGCCTACTCATTAGATGCTGCTGCTGAGTTGACTCCTTATGTAACATTTCATACTCCAGCTTCCTGTCAAATTCCTCAATCTCCTAGAGGTTGAAAACACATAACGATAAAAAGTCATAATTTAACTTGGAAGAACAAATTTCATTCAGAGTGAAGAAAAAAGATGGTATCAGAATTTTTGATATTACTTTATTCATTTCTCATTGTACCTAGCCACTAGCAGTCATTATACTTTCCAATTCATTGCATGGCTTCAGTAAACATGACTTGCACGCTATGAATATGAGAACAATTCCAAAAGATATGAGTCGATTTTCACTTGTGTTAAAGGTCGATGCTCTCTACAACCTTCCACTGTAGAGGACATCTAGAAAGTACACTACCAGCACGGCTGAGATCCAAACAAAAGAATGGCACTATTAGAATTCATCTATAAGCTGCTTAAAGCCACTGAAACAGCTTGAGAAACTGACAGACTAGTTTGAGTTATACTGAGTCAACAACTAATATCAAAGAAGTGTGAAGTTAAAAGACAGTAATTCACATTTAGTGTGATAAAATTAGGGTTAAAATACAATACTCTAAAAATCAAAGGGTTGAAACTCAAAGTCTTAAGTGGACTGGATCCCTCAAGCCAAGGATCTCTCTTTGGTCAAAGAGTCCAGCTAGACATCAGAAGCTATGCTTCATATTCCAGCTTCTCTATGTCACTGTTGTCTGACCTCAAACTTTAAGTTGCTTAATATTTCAGTGCCCTATTTCCCAACCTGTAGCTTGAAGAAAATGATGAATTTTAATCTATTCATCCAGCTCACCAGCTGTACTCAGACTACAGAGTCAGTGGAGCGAGGCGTCTCTAAGTGTCTACTCCCTGCTCAGCAAGATTTGACATTGGAGCTTACATCCAATGTCCTAACACCAAAACTGAGTATTAATTTGTTATCTCTAAGGGGATGAAGCAAATACACATATAGCCAGACATGTTTATTTCACTGATTGGTAAAACTATCACTGATGCTATTAGTATTATGGAATCTCGTGTAATTTGATGCCTTTGTTTTAAAGTAACAGGTGTTACAATTTGCCAGCTAGTGAGATAAAAGAGTTGGACAAAAACACAGCAGGAGACACAGGTTTGATCACCAGGAAACAGTCCCTGTAATCAAAGCCTAACAGGAACTTTAAACAATGCCTAAAATACTTTTTTCCCCCTAAAATAGGGCTCAACTCAGTTCGTGCACATTGGCTAAAGAATCCAGTGTTAGCTACATTAGGTGTCTCTTTTGCCCCTCCTTCAATTATTTTTCTTCACGGCTTCAAGGACAGAGAATTTAAAAGCCATGTCTTTGCAGAGCCCCCCTTACACTTACTGCATAAAAGGCAGTAATTCCAGATTAAATTATTTTTAATAGTTCATCTATATACAACTTTCACTATTTCCTACAGATTTAATACAAATTTTAAGCAAAACTGTAAGCATATAAACATTCTAACTGCCATTCTAAGAGAAACTCTGTAGAGATGACAGCATTAAAATTTAACCAGGAGTTTTCACAGCAATAGCTGTCTAATGATGCCCTCTAGCAAAGAGGTTTTGCTCTTAAAAACCCATTTTGTTTGTTCTACTCCAATGCTCTCCCAAGCCTCACTTGGATGGTTGCAAATAGTAGATGTAAAAGAAAAAAAAAATCCTTATGAATACTGGGCACTGAAGGATTAAAAAAGGATTAGAAAACTGGCACATACCAAGTATGTAACAAATACGATGAAGGGAAGAGGTCTTTAAACTGTATAAGTGTGCTTGGAGAGAGATAGACAGGAAGGAGGCTGTATATATAATCTTATAAAACCTGATGATTAAAGCATGTCATGTGGTTATGGATTTTACCATATGGACAGCACTATAGCATGAACAATTTCGTAACACAGCCGTGACAATTTACACACTATCCTAGTCATGACTCACAATCGCTTCCCAATTGTCGTCCTTGTGATCAATAAAAGTTTAACATTAATCCGCCAGCAAAATACTACTCTTTCCGACAGTAGACCTCCAGAGGCTACTATAATAAAAATAGCTCTTATACTTTCTTCCTCTTTCTTTATTTCACTGAGTGCACTAAAGTGCACATAATTACATAGATCTATGTGCTGGACCACCAGGAGCTGCAAACCAGCCCAGTTAAATCAAACTCAGGTAAGCTACTGTGATAGTTGCTGTTTCCTAACAGGAATTTTTCTTTTCACAACTTCATTACTTACAGGATTATGTGCTTCTAAAATCTGAATACATTCCAATTTTGACAGGGTTTTTGATGTGCTCAGTTGCTCAAAGAGCAAAGCTTGTACACTTATGACAGCAGTATACAGCTCCAACATTTTGGATTTTTTAACAGACTTTTGAAAGGCTAAAGAAGCAATATACTCTCCAAGTTTATTTTCCAGATCGCGCAGCTGACACTCTTTCTCAAGCAGCAGCTCGTACTTAACCTAAAAAATACCAAAACACAAAAGATAACAAGATTAACAGAAAACCTTACATGGACGCTCATGATTTTACTGCTCTGTAATTAACAAGCAGGACTAAAGCAGCAAATAAATCAATGCTGTTACATTATAGTGTATATATTGTTTTAAAAAGTGCTTTTAACACTACATTCCAAGCTGTTATTGTGTTTAAGTGATCAAAAAAAATAAATTACAGTAAGGTCAGATATTTCAAAGAGATCAGGCTTTCTTTTAGGGTATTCATAATTTTAATGTTAAATATTAATCTGAAAGAAAGGGTTTATATAATTTTCTATATAATAAACTAAAAATTAAAATATAAATAAATCTATGCTTACCTATGTGATTGGTTAAATAGGAAGATAAAATACATCCTTCTGTTTAGCAAAAATACAAAATATATAGAAAGACTGTATTTAGTTTCAAATTGGCACGTGTCACTTAATATTGACCAATGCAATTTAACCTACTATTCTTTAAGCAAATAATCAAAAATCCTCTTATATAAAACAAAGTTAAACTGTGAATCAAGAGTCTACTGGTAAGGGATTTCAAACAAGATTAAAACTGAATTGAATAAAAATTATTTAACTCAATAACCATGCTGCTGTCACACATCTGATGGGACTTCCATAGAAACTACCCAAGGGTGAAAGGCAAGCACGTGCAAGCACACGATCAAATGCAATGTGACTGACAAGCCCTCCGTGCTATACCACTGACATTCACAGCCAGTGATATTGCCACTGTGACCATTTTTCTGCAGGACAATGTGGATAGTGGCCAGCTGCAATTCCCCTCTTTAGATGCTTCCATCCAAGCTTTTCACTCTAAGCTCCCTTTATAGTCAAAGAAAAGGAAAAGGTACTTCGCAGTATGTTTTGTATCCTAAAGAATGCATTTCCACTGATGTCTAAGTATGGATGTCTACGTTAGACATAGATGGCTACACTACACATCTGACTTTTGGGTAGCTGAATCCTCAAAGTCAGTAAATAATTATCAGTTTGGTTTTATTCTTTCTCCCTGCATTGTCCACGTGGGCCCAAAAGTTGGATTGTAAAACAGAGAGAAGACACACAGAGAGAAAGCACATGAAACCATGAGAGCTCTAACTCCACTAGCTGGTGATGATATCAATTGCTGCCCTACACCCTGCATTTAGGACAAAGCTAAAAGCACAGAAGCAGCCCAGCTGTACGCTGCTGTATATCAGAGTGCAAGGTTTTTCCTCGCTCCATCTCTAAATTCTCTTTTGGTCCTGAGAAATCTAATATCTAATAGATTTCACAGCATACCAAAAAAGTTTCCAGTATTATGTAATTATGCAATGCTCAAGTAACTACTGCCTGTGACAGAATGGAAGAACCACAGCCATCAAAGGAGGTATCTCAAAAAATTTTAAATAAGTTTTGGTTAAGTTTACTGTCCCTGTGGCACCTGAGAACAGGTACTCACATGTGCATCCTATGGAAAAGTATTCATCTCATCAAGTGTTGCCTCCCTCTTAAAGAACAGGCAGAGATGAGCATCCCTATTCAACTGAGATACCTGCATTATCTTAGTATCTTAGCATGGTAGGCATCCTGTGGTATACCTTCACTTGCGCAGTCTTAATCTCTACAGTTTTAGCAGACTATAATATAAGAATAATAATGACCAATAGTATCTGCCCTGCAAGCGTGAACTACAACACTATAAAGATCAACTGTAGTCTTTAGACACTGTATAACTTCCCATTGGCACAAGACCTGATTTTACCCTTTAGAATATCTTTGTACAAATAGAGATGGTATGTACTCAAGACACTAAAACCTCATCAGCTTTCTCTTCATGTTAATCAGAATTACACATTATTGACTCTACTCATGACTAACTTTAAAGGAGCCTTTAGGGAGACTTCCACTAACTTTTTAGATCCCTAAGATGATAAATATGTAACATGATACCCATTAATTTTCTCTGGAAATTTTATTGATAAGAGACCTGCTAAGAGTGATTGTGTATCATACAAATTCTATTATCCAGTAGATAATTTTAAAATGTGATTTGGAATCAAATATGCTTCTGATATTCTCATACTCATGTGATATTCTCCAAAGTTTCCATTACATCATCTGGAATGCCCTTGAATGCAAGAAACAGAAGGTTACCTTCAAAAAATATTTCCTGCTAACGTGAATTAAGCCAACTACAAGACAAGAGTAAGAAATCATCCTACAGACACAAAGCAGTGGCAAGATTCCATTTCTTGATATTTTTAACAAACCTCCATCTTAAAAGACAGACAATGGCTCTCAACGCTACTGTTAATCTAACAAATTGATCTTGAATAATGTAGGTGTGTGACAAAAATAAACATAAGAGATATTTGTGTTAGGAGAATTCAACTCAGAGATCATACTGCATATATGGTAACCAAAATGCTAAAAAATAAGCTGCTATTTTTGAACGAGAAGCAGAGATTTCCAGTAAAAAGCAAAAGAAATCGCCATTTCCAAGTTTATGGAAAAAGAGCTGAGCTGCCTTCCAATACTTGTTCAAAAAAAAAAGCAGATGACAATTACCTTAGGACAGATCCAGAAATATCCATTTCTTGTTTCTATGTTTCAGTTTTCAGTAGGAAAAAATTCAATAATACTAACAATAGTTTTTTATACATATCTTTGTACATTCTGTGCAGGCAGGCAAGAAATCTATTAAAATGAATTTGAGGCCTTTTGTTTTCTGCAAGATGCTTTTTACCAAAAAGCAAGTAACTTTAGCATCTCCCATTTAAGCTCACAATCCAGTAGTCCACAGGCATTCAAAGGTGTACACTGTACTCTAGCAGCACTGAACAGAAATCAAAGATAAAAACTTCCGCGGAACATCAACTTCTTAACTAACAGAAATTATTACAACACAATGAGCTTGAATGAGTTATGACAAGATGCACACACTGAGGAGCTCATCCTTCTTTTCTTCCAGCTTTTATTTACATGTCTAAGATACTGACTGCCAGAATATATTTTCACAATATCTCAAAAAAGGGGAAAATATATGCCTGAGATATTATTTGTTTTATATGCCACAAAATTAGTAAGTAATATCTGAAGGCTGCCTTTGTGGTTTAAGTACAGTATGTGCTAGAAACCTTTAAAAATGAGATTAAAAAAATTACACAGAAATGTTTTGACAGGTCTGTGCACACAACTAAATTTAAAATTTGCTTCTTTCTTCACAGGAGTCTCAGTTTCAGACACGAGGATTTTAAATGAAACCTTAGAATGGATGAATGAATAATGAATAGATGAATGAGTAAATGAGTGATCACCTTTAGTGTAAGTTTGAACCCACTAAAATGAATAATGAATAAGGATGGAAATGCAGTTTGACAACTCAAGTTCACTTACAAGGAGACACAAGAATCTATATTTTAATAGCAGCCGAATTCGAAGGCAAAAGAGATGCCATTGATGACAGAAACACTTAAACTTTTGTCAACCACTTCAAATAACAGGAGATTTATGTTGTATGTTCAGAATGTTCCATGAACCATAAAATCTATGGTCCAAACTGCAAAACTAGATACTATTTGCATATTACTAAGTATGAAGCCATATATTAAGCATGCCCAAATACAAGGGATGGAGCACCTCTCCTATGAAGAAAGGCTGAGAGGGTTGGGGTTGTTCAGAATAGAGAAAAAAAGGCTCCAGGGAGACTTTATTGTACCTTTTCAGTGCTTAAAGGTGGCTTATAAGAAAGATGGGGACAAACATTTTAGCAGGGCCTGTAGTGGTAGGAAAAGGGGTAATGGTTTTAAACTAAAAGAGGGTAGATTTAGACTAGATAGAAGGAAGAAATTTTTTACACTGAGGGTGGTGGGACATTGGCACAGGTTGCCCAGAGAGGTGGTGGATGCTCCATCCCTGGAAACATTCAAGGCCAGGTTGGACAGGGCTCTGAGCAACCTGATCTGGTTGGAGATGTCCCTGCTCCTTGCAGGGGGGTTGGACTAGATGACCTTTAAAGGTCTCTTCCCATCCAAACTATTCTATGGGAATGACGTTCAGCTTTATCATCCAGCATCTGTTCAGTAGCATACAGCAGATTAACTGCTCTTAACCCAACAAAATGTTGCTTTACTCAGCTGGTACTACTGTCTACCCTTAACCACCAGAGTTTCTTTCTGCCTCTTCTCAGCTCTGAAATCACAGTTCTGCAAACAATAATACATTTGTGAAAACCAAAGCTTACAAGTAGACCTGATTTCAGTGTGACATAGAAGGGGATTTTAGTAGAAGCTGGATCAAATACTGGAATGCCAGTATTTTTACCACTGTGTTTTCTCTGAGATAGGTAACTGCTATTTCAGAAAGGAATAGCTACTTCCTCATGCACAAGACAGCCAAAACAGCTATGAAACACACACAAAAAAAAGTAGATAGAGTCTTCTTTTGAAGATTTTCAAAGCAAGGTCAATGATACTCCCAGGTGCTCCAAGACTAGGCTTCAAACTTTTTACTGTGATCTCCCAGTTCACTACCTCCTGTCTATGAGTTGTTCTTCTCTGTTGTGCTTGTTTTACAGTATTACAAAACTCATCCTGCTGCCGGCTTCATAAACCTTAGCTGGGAAACCATTTTATAGCCATCCTGTAGTGAGATAGAACCCACGGCACTGTGTAAAGCCTGCAGCAGTGAAGGCCGGAGAAATATGGCAGAGCTGTATTGTTCCATCGTCCTTTTTCCTTGCCTTAAATGGGCCATACAATTTCGGATGGTTAATTTTGAGAGAGACTATAAAAGTGTACACATCAATGCAAAATACAAAGTGTAAGATTCTAAATGAGGAATGAAGTAACATCGCAACAGCTAAAAGAAAAAAATCTGCTTCTGTGAGTGTTGATCTGTGTCCTAACGATAATATGTAAACTAATGATTTTCCTTAACAATAGTTTAGCTTCTTTATTGGGAAAAATCGAAAGCATTTGGCTTTTTGTAACTAATGTGCAGCCATACAATTAGAACAACAACAGGTATGCCAGATGGTGCATATAAAACCAAAAGAATATGGCTTAGAGAAGTTAGCTTTCCAATTTTAAAACAAGATTCTAACAAAAATGTAAGGCAATACAAGTATTCAGTACTTTTTGTAACATAAGAGTTAGCCCATACTCCTTTCAAGTAACAATATAAAAAAAAAAAAAAAGCTAAGTTTTGGAGGTTGGGGCATTAGGCATTGAAGTCAAAAGTTTAAATACCTCCACTAAAAGATTACGGCATTCTTGGACCACAGTTATTAAATTATTAAAGAGTGCCAGAACACACTTGCCCATGTGTTGCACTGTTGCCCGAGCACCCGCCCTCACTTTCAAAGACTTAATGCTGGACTAGATAAACATTTGCTTTCATCATCTGCAACCAGTACTAATAATGTGTTGCTCTCACTTAAAAGGAAAATTATTTCTGAATGAACATGTTGACCCAGTATTTTTCATTTATCAGGATACAAGTACAAAAAGCAGAGGAAAGAGGTGTAAAAACTGATTTTTGTCCAAATTGGTACTAAAATTGATATCGTAATCATTTGTGAAACTGTTTTTATCTACCCTTTTTTACTACCAATTACACCTGCTTGTTCTGCATAGTTCTTATAGCTGTGCACCACTTGTGTCTAACACAGTTATCACTGCAACACCCTCTGAAAAACAAAAGTAATATTATCCACATTTTACAAGTGGGAAAGATGAAACAACAAGATCTCATGGAACATCTGCTGGCAGAGAAGGAAAAAGCATCCAAAATCCATATTGATATTGGCTCCACTCATTCCTTAAAGATTAACTTTAGACTGGGGCTGTGAGGCTTTTAAAAGATACCCACCAGAATCAAGGTTCCCTTTCAATAAGCTCTGTACAAACAAACTCAGCCTCTACCCAAGAAGTCTTTAGATCCAAGAATCCATTTCTGGGTTTTCAGTAGTGTTAGGAGAGGTCCAAGAACTAAATGATGTATGCAGTGAAGCACCTTCCCTGTTTCGAAAGCCTTACTAAGAAACCCATAGGATTTAGGGGAGTCTTGCAATCATACATATGTCAAGCCCCAGAACCACCTGAAGAAAAAAGGGTGACACATAAAATCAGTTCTGTAACTGAGGTGTAAAAATTAAAACAAAGCCAAAACTATTAATATCTTGGCAAATGCAGGTAAGAGTAGAGACAGAATGACCATCTTTTATTTACTAAAAATCTAGGTTTTGACCTAGTATAGAAAAAAATTTCACTTGCCTTATTCAAATTTTCATCTTTCATCGACTCTTCATAAATTAAAATTTTGTCTTGCAAAGATTTCTTCAGTATATCTATCTTATTTCTATTCCTGGATCCTGTTTTTTTCATTTTAGAATGCTGCTGTAAGAAGATGAGCACAAAATGCTTTATTTGTAAAAGGTATATGAGGATGCTAACATTAAGATTATTACTTGCTATTATTGGCAGATCCAGCAATTAATGAAACACTTGGCAAGGATGACTATCACTGACAAAATATTTCTGAAACGAAGGTGCTGCCTACTGATTCAGAATATTCCTTTCAGACATTCAGACAAAGTTGGAAATTTCATTTTTAACTTCTTTCAAGTAGAATTATATATTCATCGTTCCCATTAAAACTGTTGGCACATAAATTTGATTTTAAACAAGCTTTAGCAGTGATAATAAGAGAAGATTTTAACTGATATGTTGCCTCCTCAGCACAGCTGAAATGAACAAAGAATATTAATTTAAGAACTACATTGTTTTCAAGACACAGTGTATGAATCACAAATGAACCATGATAGTATTAAGGGGCACCGCTCCATGTAATCAAATTATTCTTGACCTTTATATTTCTTTACAAGAATATCAACTAAGTATAATGTACTCTTGGGGAAATGATAACATCTGTTCAACTATAAGGCTTTGCAAAGTCATTTCCCTTCTTTAGTACTTTACAAATTAGTAAGGTTTTGAATCAGGCTAATTCTAGTACAATTAACCCAAGTTAGTTTATGTATTTAGAAAACATAACTGAAGAAAAATAAAGCAAGAGGAAGTAATTTTTATGATGGTATCAGATACAATGAATACAAGAAACACTTTTTTCCCTCCTATTTAAGAACTGAAAATAATTTCTGATTCCACAGGTTTTACGTTTTTCTAGAGGAATTAAACATCCCTTTCCTACATGGACAAGTGAGTGCAGGGTATTCCCCTAAAAACCTCCCTAAATCTTTCCTTGATTTAGTGCCAAATTTAGTACTGTTTATAGGCTGCCAGAGAAATCCCAGTTTGGGCTGTAAAGGACTCAACTTATCCCTGGTAATCAGAGCCAGGCTCAGTATAGCTCCAATTTTTGGCATTTCATTTGACTCTTCTCAGGGACGCAGCCCCTTTTGGCCACCAATCTGCTTCTTTGTATCTATGCTTTCTTCTTGGGAAAACTGGAGGACATACAAGCAGCAGACACACCCAGGTGTATGTAGAGAAAATATTTATCCAACTGTTACCGAAACAATCATCTTTAAGGTCCACTGATCCACACAGACAGAAGCACATGTCGCTGTCACACCTCTGGAGAAGTTATGGACCCATATCCGCAGCAGAAGCCTGCAGATACACCCATGAACCCCTCACACATCCCCAGACTGATCCCACATCGTTCTCACCTGTTTATTGGTCATTGATAAATTCTGGTCGACTTTCAGCAGTTCTGTGTCCCTCTGTTCCACCTCGAAAGTCTGAAGCAAGGTTCTTGCTCTTATCTTGGGCCAAGCCAAGCTGCTGTCCACCTGAGAGAAGCAGCAGTGCAGCTCTTGCCTCATTCTAAGCAATTCCTCTTCTGATAGCGAGAGGGGTAAACTTAGAAGCTGCCTGTTAAAAAAATGAAAGCTATTTGCTGTTCAGTGATATAAGCAATTTTACATAAAGAGACATACACACAAATACATTACATGACAATGACCATCATTATTTGATTTATTAATGTATCAGTTCATGAATCCACACATAGGACCGAGCTGATTGGCATGTTCAAAATATCCTTGATGATACTTTAAATTCTGCATACAGAACTTCCTGGACTGTATAATTTCATTTTCACGAGGAAACAGTTTTTTAATATTAAAAAAAAAAAAATAGCACATTTCCTCTGCACAGAATCCTTCCACCCCTCCAGACAACATAAATTCTGAACTTAGGGCTGAAATAGGGATAAAACCTTCCCATAAAGTCTCCCTGTGCTGTTTCCCAGCACTTAGCAGTGATAGCTACTGAGAGGCAAAAAAAAAAAAAAAAAAAAGGTCCCTCTTTATTATAAATTCATATAGGTCATCCCTCCCATCACTAAGTCACAAGGGTTCTAGTTGTTCTTTTTAAAAAAAAGTTTCTAGCACTCTGAACAACAGGGAATATATTTTAGCACTACTTTGAATCACTGAAATTTCCCGCTTTGTAGAAGGAAGATTCTCAGCATCGAAGTCTGGGGAACTGATCCTCAGGTCAAGTTGAAGTTGACTCAAAAATAAAGCATGCTGAAGCCTAAATTCATCTTCCAGTTGTGACCAACTTTAGACTACATTCATCTTCTTATCTTGTGATGGAAATATTTCCTTAAGAGTACTTCACAAAAAATAACATAATTTTTTGTTTAGAAATTTTCTCTGTTTCCCAAAAAATGTATTTGCATTTAAAGCATGAACAGTGTATTTTTTTAAAAAGTAGTTTTCTTTTAAAAATACATTATACTGTATGTTCCATTAGGACTGATGCTTTTAATTCAGTATATCACAGGTTTATACCACCTCATAATTTCACTAAAACATTTCCGAGTTTAGAAATCCTTACTTCTCTTTACTGATTCAGCAAAGTACAGCTAAATCCTAAATGAAAACATTTTAATGCATAAAGTTTTTTTCTTAAAAAAAATTACTTACTTTAAGGCAATATAGCTCAAAGCAAGCATTTACAGTCTACTTAACCATATGATATACTTATATATACAGATACATAGACAGAGATATAAAAGAAAATACAGCAAATCACAGTTTTGTTATGTCCATGTTTAAAAAGGGACTTCAAGCATGAATAATCTTCATATTCTGGCCTAACTCATGGTCTCTTTGATAAGCCAGAAAGTGAAAAGCTATCGTTGAAAATAATTCTTTGTGAAAACTAGAGAGTAGATGAGAACATAAACATGAGAGCTGGCAGCTGTCATCGAAATATCAAAACTGACAGACATAAATTGATTGAACATAAAGACAGTGACAGATTTTAAGGGGCTTTTGACAGGACAGTTGTGCCAATGCTGCATTTTTTTGTATATTTTTCCAGAAAAAAACAAACTGCTTACTGTTGCTGTAAGTAAAGACAGCATCTAACAAGTACAACACACGACACTGTGGGTGGGAACACAATTATCATGGAGCTGTAGGTTAGAAACAGGAAAGACTGCTGGGTCATACAAGCTACTTCCTGCTCCTGCAGGCCTGCTCTCAGCAATGTAACTAAGGGATAATAAGGTAAGCTGGAAGATACATTGACAGGGCTTAGAGAAAAGTATTTAAAATGCTGAATAAAATATGAAGCCCTTGAAATTAGAGCCAAAACAAGAGACAAACAGATTTTTTTTTCTTTAACAAAGCAAATGTAATAGGCAAGTTTTCTTTTTATATGACTGTTATACGATTTTTACACTGTGCAGCAGGCAAACTTATAAAGATGCTCTCTGGACAAAATTGCCAATGCAAATCTGTTTTGCTTTAAAGAAGAGGTATGAAGGAGAAACTTTACTCATGGTTTTTTTTTTCCTCCCACCTCCTCTGTTCAAACTCTCATGCCTCGTTCGTTTACTCCGCAGGCAGATAGCGTAAGATACATTCTCCTGTTCCAGTTGCTTCCCCTAAAGCTGCAATTTTGACAGCAGGCTATTTTTCCATGTTCCCATGTCTCTAACGATGTCTGTAATTAAAGAGACATTGCATAGGAAATGTAGTACTGCAAATATTCAGGCAATAAAACAACTAGTTGTAAGCGTACTTGAGAGCTAAGAAGAAATGTTAATGAATGATGCAAATCTCTCAGGGACCTTGCTGCCCAGTCTGAGAGGCACCACACACGACAACCCTCGGCTGCAGCCGTGGTCTCTCCCTGCGCAAGGTCTCCCAGTGGTGGCAAGGCTTTCCTGCTTTCCCATCTCGCCAGGGTCACGTTATAGCAGGCAGTGGTGGCCACAGAAAACCTCTATGCAACATCGCCCATGTCGTGACACCTCTCTGGCTCACGGCTCGGTGCCAGGGACACTGTCAGCAGGCCAGATTGGCCAAGTTTGATACCCAGTCTCCAGCCCAAGAGCTGGAGAGGCAGGCTACTGCGCTGTGTATTTATGGAGTATGTGGAAATACTGTGGCAGAGCTTAAAACAAACCCAATGAGTGAGGCTTAACTTGTGGCTGGAAGGAATATATAGAAATTGGACGTGTGGCTAATTAGGCCTGACATACAAAATGACATTTCCAAAGTACCAGACCTCTGAGAACAGAATGAGAATAATAATGAAAGATGTGCAAGTGAAACCTGACACAGAGTGAATGGAAGTATAATAATACCACTTCACATTTTTGGTTTCATAACTGCTGTTTCCCAGATTTCCAGTGCAGCACTAGGCACGCTGGCTCACCCGTCAGCGCCCCAGGGGCTGAGCGCTTGCAAAAAAAAAAATCAATTCCCAAGTGCCTGACAGAGAACTGATCACTAGGAATTATACCCAGACAGGTGTGAAAACTCCTAGTTCATCTCTGTTTGCAATAAAAACTAAGAAAACGATGCAGAGAGATACTTGCATGAATACTGACTGTTCCCAGCTCCTTAATTTCTTTTGTTCTGAAATGCTTGTTTCCAGGTCTTGGCTTAGCTTCTGCCTGGTGAGCTGAAGCAGCTCTTCAGCAGCCGTGCTCTTGTCACGCTCTTCCCTTTCAAGCTGTTCATGTTTAACAACAATCTCTTTTTTATGCTCCTCCACAGCTTCCAGCAGGAGCATCTTTGGCACACTGAGCTTTACCAGTTCTTGCACAAATACTCCATACTGAACACGTTTAAGCTCTTCAACAGTTTTCTCTGTTAGACTAAATAGAAGCTCTTTCAGCTCTTCACTGGCCTCATTGTCCAGCTTTTCGGTAAGTTCTTCTAATTCAATGGTGTGATCACTTAGAAGATTTTTCCAGTGGCTCAGGTAGTGAGTCACCTCCTTAGTAGTTTTGAAGGGGTCTCCAAGTGACAGCTGCTCCTTCTGATGCTCTTTCTGCTGATTCATTAGCCAAAAGGAGGAACAAGGTTAAGAGAAGGAACATCTCAAATTCTAGCTCTTTAAATATGTATTTCATAGCAACACAAAATTTCATATTTTTGTATTTCAGTGTTCTCAAAATGGCTTTTCAGTGTCCAGAGATTTACCTAGCCCTCAACATGACGGCGTTGAGTGCATCTTCTGTAAGGCCTGTTGTGACAGGACTAGGCATAAAGGTTTTAAAATAGAGGGAGGTAGATTTAGATTAGATATTAGGAAAAAAATTTTTACAATGAGAGTTGTAGAGCACTGGAACAGGCTGCCCAGAGAGGTGGTGGATGCTCCATCCCTGGAAACATTCAAGGCCAGGTTGGACGGGGCTCTGAGCAACCTGATCTGGTTGAAGATGTCCCTGCTCCTTGCAGGGGGGTTGGACTAGATGACCTTTAAAGGTCTCTTCCAACCCTAACGATTCTATGCTTCTATGATTCTATCTAGCAGGCCTGTGATAATTCAGATTACTGTTAGACAGAAGGGCTAACACAGGCCTGTGATAATTTGGATTGTTGCAAGATTGTCCTGGACAACTCCCTGCCATTTATCTCAGATCACCTGCAAGTCATCTTCCATTATGAGAGTATTTGGAGCTCTTGGAGTTACCCTTGATTTTTAGATGGGTGGGGTTAAGTGACATCAGTCCTACCACAAGCAGCCACAGGTAGAATATCCTTTAAACAGTTTTGTTTTGTAGCTGAATTTTAACTGTACTGTACAAGTCATTCAAATCACACAAGGCCAGGAAACCCATAGAAAATGACAGCTGTCACAGATCTGTGCCATCCCCCTCACCGACTCCAGAAGTTCAGCTGGTTTGCACATTATAGAGGCTTCTCATAACCCCCTTGGACAGGTTAGACTAAGCAGATGGGCTTTGCAAGTTTCTCCAGTTATATTACTTCCCTGTAGGTTTTTCTAAAAGAACAACTATTACTTAGTGAATAATTAATACAGTGCATGGCAGTACACAGTTAAAAGCAACAGACATTTTCATCCATGCTCCTGGCAGTGTTGACCCCTGTCTTAAGAACTACACTGTATTTTTCAGTTCTTTCCATTTTTAATTCATGATAAGCCCTGTGAAAATAAATATACTGAAAATAATTACCTGTTGTAGCATTTCCCGCCTTCGCTTGGTAATGAGTTTCTGGCGAAGCTTTTGCTTTTCTTGTTTTAAATCATGATCGAATTTCTCTTTAACAGAACTAATTTCAGTCTCAGCTCGGTCCAGCAGCATTCCCAAATGACCTTCACGTAGATGACCTGCTCTGTAATAACAGTGTTTGAAACCTGTTATCCCAAATTCTTAAGAGCAAAAGTATATTTCAGGCAATTAGTACCATAATAAGGTTCAACAAAGGAGACACGCAGAATAATCTTTGTTTCTTTAGCAGTGATACTTGGGGGGATCAAATGTGCAAGGGCATAACAGAAAGAGAATCTCAGAGATGAGTGTAGAATCGAGGCAGTTTGTGAAGGGAGAGCAAAGGTGTATGAAGAAGGAAGGGGAGGAAGGAAGGAAGGGAAGGCAAATGCAAAACCAATTACAGATGAGTTAGTAATGCAAGTGATATTCAAATGAGACATTTTAAACCTTATATATTATTCATAATATTTACATTTTTCATGTAATGCCCCTGGAATGCAGTTCTAGATTTCTTTTATAACTCCTCCTCATTAGAAACAATTTTCTATTTAAAGGATGTAATCTAATCAAGTAAAAACAATTACAATGATTTTAAAGACACAAAGCAATTACATCCATGAAAAGATTTATATTCAGATTTCCTATTACATCTACATTATCAGAAAAATTATAAAGATTTCAAAGTAATAGTGAAATACAATCATCTAACGGAGCAAATTCTCAGTCTTAAGCACACAATGCTTTCAAATGGAAATTTAAGACTATGGTCTACCTCCAGTTGCTGCAGTATTTAATTTCAGTGAGTAATCAAGACCTCAACCATGCCTGCAACAGTTAGAAAAACCTCCCTCTCCACAAACTCAAACTGAATTTTAAAAATTACTTGCTATTGTATTCACACCAGAAATTCCCCAAATCTTTCTCAGGCAACAGAAGAATAATGGAACATCTTAATTCATAACAGGCTGTTGGATATTTTTGAGTTATAATTTCTAATATTAAACACAGTGGGCTCCCAAAATGTGGAGCTGAAAAGGTCAACATGGAACTCTGAGTAGAAAGCACCAATTCCTGACCTGAACGTGGATGTTGTTCAAACACTTTCTGGTTTATTTTTCAAATCCTCATTTTTCAGAAGACATGAACCTTACACACAGAGCTTGGATCCAGATGAATCCAGGGCTTCCAGGTCCCTATTCCAACAGGATACCTGGCCCAGTTAATGAACTAGAGTAGCGGCTAAACATTGCAAGCCCTCCCTGAAAGACCAGAGTCTTATTCTGGTTCATTAGGATTTGCTGACACTGTAGTAGCTTAATGCCAAATAAAATCCTCAAAATAAAAGCTAAAAGAAATAAAAGAGAAGATTAATATATTAGCTTGTTTACAGCACCACTGTAACCGTGGTGGCCAGATTCCACAATTCACACCTCTCCATCTACTGCTCAAGCATTCAGAAATATCTGAGCAAGCCATGAAACATCTTCCCCTACATAATGAATGCACTGGATAGAAACTCAGACCTGCTTTAACACACTGTTATGTCAACTAGAGAGAGTCTCCTTTTGTAGAGCTTTTCCAATATGTATCTATTCTATTTCTTTAATCTTCAGCAAAGAAGATTAAAATACCTCTCAGTACCTTGAGAGTAATCCACCAAACATCATTCTTGGATCTTTTGGCCAAGTCATTTTTGCCTTGAAAGCGGCCAATGTTAAACTTCAGTTTTATCTTAAAAAAAAAAACAAAAACAAGCACCACCAAATTTCCTACCCCATATTTGATAACTCTAAGTCTTGCCCCCCATTTTGATGAAACCCAAGTCAAAAGATAAGTGAATAAAAGGTAGATTTATTACGGTGAGGAAGTGAGGCAAGATAATAACCAAGATATTATTTTTAACACCTTCATCCTGTCTTGTACTGAGAAAATAAAC
>WHYT01016068.1:73241-89520 GCA_009806455.1 Tetrax tetrax
ATATACCTACCTAATCTTAGGATTAAAAAAGTCTACATTGTTTCAGGTTCTTGATTTATTTAGAGATCCAATATGTCCATAGCTCAAACTGAAGGTGATGCAGTATTGTAAAATCTATCTACTTATTTATTTGTAATTTACCTATTTAGAAATTCCAGATAACAAAAATAACAGGGAAAATGTCTGCCAGCACAGAGGTCTATAGGAGTTTATGTGGCAACTTGCATTAAACATTATTACAGTAACTCCTAGAAGGCTCAATCCTGGCAAGAGACCTTCATTTCTGGTTTTCTACAAAGACAGTATAAAAACAATTACAGTATTAAAATTAAAAGGTGTCCTCTTCCTAAGGCACCCTGGACTGAAACACAAAAGTAGAGGAGAAAGATAATGAGACAGTACAAACTGTATGATAAACTGCTTGGTCTCAGCATACCAGACATCTAATCACCAAAGAAACGTGCAGGCACATGGTTAATGTCTTTGAACAAGGAGAATTTTAATGAAGGAGAATACTGCAGTAACGACAAGGATGTTTACAGGGAAATCCTGCCAAACGCAGCAAGTGCCATGGAAGGAACAGAGATGAAGGGTGTGGCCAACAGCAGCAGTATCACATGTCAATCAGAGAGAGACCTTGACTCCTCTGCATTGAATGAAAACCAACAAAATCAGGAAAGAATGTGAAGTGAGGGCACTAGAAGGAAAAAGTAGTAGTTCAATGCTATGGAGAACTATCTAAGTGCTGCTGGACCCCAGCAAAGAAAGATTGTTTCATGAAAGTTAGAGAAGCGAGGGGTGCATCACTAAAACATAAGGGAGATGGATACAAAGGAGAAAAGTTGTACCAGCCTGGGTGTGCACAGAGGCTAAATCACAACGCTATGGAAACTACACAGAAAGACTCTGCCAGATGGTGCTCACATTACTCCACTTCAGTTGCTTCACAATTTCACTTGCTGAACTGACATCTTGCCAGCATCCAGACCAGAACTTAGGTATATAATTCAGAGCAACAGATGCTCTAGATAGCAAAGTGTTACAAACAGAAAAGGTTTTAAAAGATTATTAGAAAACTTTATACTAATGCATTACTGCTGGAGCCATTCACTTTCCAGTATCAACTTGCTGAAAGGTCCAGCAGGACACTGTTTGGAAAACTACTTTGCTTATAAGAAGGTCCATGTAAATTGAGATTATCCCAAAGAATAAATGAGAGACAAATATGAGATGTTTTGCTTTGAACTTTTATGTCAAAGAAAACCAATTGCCTACTTCAAAAACACAATTCACAAAAAATGCGTGAAGTCTTACAAAAATAAAAATTTTGGGAGAAATTTAAAAAGGAGCTTGAATTTTTTGCACCTAGCAAGTCAGCAGAACTGCCTTCAGTTCTTAAGAGACCAAAGAAGGAAGGAAACATCTTGTGAATGAGCAGATATTGTCAAAAGAACAACATGTTACAGCTCTTGTAGTTCAAAAATGTCAAGAACCTCGTGCCTCTGTGGATAGCCGAAAAAACCTGGGATAAATGCTGCCTCAAGTATTGTCCTCCCATCTGTTTACTCTTTAAGGGAAAACACGAAAAGCCTAGCTAGACATCCCTGAAATCTGTCATTACAGATTACATTTTAAAACTTGCTTTCCTGCCTTTTGGGACTGCAGTCCGCAGACTTTTGGCAAAAAGGTACTGAGTACCCACTGCCAGTCCTGACAAACGGGACACTTTATTTAAATACGATCTTTAGAATGCCCAGTTTGAAAACTGGCTGCTCTATTTAATTTTAAATGTTCACAATCCTCCCTAGAATTGTTCTGGTTTCATTGTGATTTTTATAACCTTTACTGCTGGCCACAAAGAATCCTTTTCATGCTAATTTGAAATTGCCTTGCTATCTGATAAATTCTAAACATCCTAGTGATCACCATTTTTAAAAGACTCCCATCATTTATCTCCTGCTTTATATATCCCTGAATCTGTTTATCTGTTGTGTACCTTATCTATGTCTTCTTTCAGTTTCTCTTCTCCACATAAGCAGCTCTGCATTTTAAATTTCTATTTAGAACAGTAAATTTAAGGCACTCTAAAGCTGGACACAATAGATTAATACAGACCTGTACCTTCTTTAGACAAGCAGATTCAAAGCTAGAGTGAAAAATAAGAGGATATTATGGATACAAATAAGTACAAGCTCATTGGACCAGACTGCTCTTGCTGCTCAAATTTTAATATTCCAATTTGTAAATATTCCCCAAATCACTTTATAATGAAAAATGGAAATTCAAGTCCACCTAGCATAGATTATAACTTCCTCTGGGTTTATGCTAAGATATTTCAGTTTGCCTGCAGAAAAAAGACTAGCAAGTAATCTGAAGTACTATGTTCTGGAGTTTTATAATCTCAACGTCTAAAGAAGGAATAATACTATAACAGTTAGGCCAATGTTTGCCTGAAAGGAATTCCTGACGCAGTAGGTCCAGGAAGCTACAGGAAAATAACTAGTTCTAGTCCTGGAAAGTCAGATGCGATTGCTTCTCTACAAATGCCATCTCCAACTATAGACATGTTTCCTTTGTCCACAGAGCACTACGACCACGATATACTCTGGGAAGTTTAACAGGGCAGAGCTAGAGAATTTACTTTTTCATCTTGGTAATAATGCCTGCTGGTTTTGGAAGTCTTTATGATTTGGGGAGGATTTTTTGGTACATTTTTAGTATTAGATGTTTCCTCTCTGTTTTGTAGTAGATCTGTTTTGTGACTGTTAGATGCAGTAAAAGGTATTAAACAATGACTGGAAGCTATTTTTCCAGCTTGAGAAGTCCCAGTTGTCCCTTGCAATGATTTGAGCCACAGATGCAATGATCAAACAGGGGAGACTTTCTCATGAAGGCTTTTCACGTAACATCAGAATCTGGGAAAACATCGCAGAATATTTCTTATAATTTGATTACGAAGAGGCATGAACAATTGTCCCAGTAATTCATCTCCATATTCCAAAGCAGACATAGACAACGAAGCCTTACCTTCATGCCTGCTAGGACAGTAAATAACAAAGTCACTAGCTGCAAAATATTTTCTTAGAATTAACTTAAAATATAACATTCTAATGAACGTTTCCTGCTAGATAACACAGATAAAAAGATGTTTGAAGACTATACTATTGTCATTGAGAGAACGTAGTCAAATGGCTGCCAAAAAAACAACTGAGATATTCACCTTTCCATCTTATTAATGAGACTTGATATCTGGGTTGCTGCTGCATTTACAAGAGCAGAGGCTTGAGCATCCCTTAAGAGTATCTTACTTATAAGATACTTTCTGTAAGCAAATCTTCTGTTCAGATGATATTTCTTGCTAGCTTGAAAAAAATCCATTAGTTCTTCAATGTCTCCCTACAAGAAAGAATGTGAACAAATATATTTAGTTAGATGTAATGTTCATTTCAGCTAATACCTCTGGGTTTCAGATCAGATTTGTTCATTAATAGGGCAAAGTTAAAAAGCTCTTACACGTGATAAACAATAAGCTTGTATCAACTTAACTCTAATGATTCGATCAAATTATTACTGCTATTTTAACAAAATAAAATAACTCACGTGCTGAGCTTTTGGCCTGCGTGCCTTAATATTGTGTGTACTGTCCTGAACAGTTAGTGCACCTTCTGAGAGCCCTGAATCAACAGGTCATTTGACCAGGCACCCCCAATTATACACACATGCAATCCTACCAGTGTTAGCAGAACTGTTCCTGCTTAAAGCTACCTACAGGCTGAAAGGTCTTCTGGAACTGGGACCTGAAGACAGCATGCGTTCAGTAACAGCATTAAGTGGCATCAAGTCCTTTCTTTTTTTTTTTCCTTTCTTTTTTTTTTTTACTATGTATTGTATGATTAAATAAATAACCGGTAATATTTCCAATTTTCAAGTCTGCATTGACTCTAAAGACAAGGAGTGTTCAGTACAGCATGGGAAAAGCCAAGCCTGTTACACACAGGCTGGCTTAGAAGCTCCTGCTTCCAAGAGTGGGGAACAGGAATGGTTTAGGTACCTATAAATGGGTCTGGTAGAGATGAGGTACATGCACAATGGTCTATAGCAGACATCCTACTAGCATCAGACACCCAAGACAAGCTCTGATACTTACACAACCCATGTCTGCGCAGCCAAAACATTGTCAAAACTTCTTTCACTTGCCCTGTCTCCTACTGGCTGCCTAACTATCTTACACAAGCGCTTGCTGCATCTCACAGCGGCCCATGTGTGGCTTTTCCGTACTGACATCTAATAGTGTATTTAGTTTTAGGAGTGAGGCTTACATGTTTTGACTTGTGCTTTCCAGATGTTGCTTTTTAACCTTCAGGCACTCAATCTCTAAGGCCATAACAATCATATTCTTCTTCAAGAAGTAGTCAGAAGAACAATTTCCAGAATTTTTGGAATCTAGAACACTAACTATCAACACAAATGGAGTAAAAAAAAAAAACAACAACAAAACCTTGAGGAAACAACTCAAAGTATTTTGTTGGAAGAGACTTAAAATGCAACTGAAACCAAAACTAAAGTCCTGAACATACTCTTCATCAGCATCTTTCATTACATAAGCTAGAGATACCCAGCCTCTTAAAGTACAAAACCATAGCACTTCAGACATACCACAATTTCAATAAGCTGCATATTTGGACTGGAGGGCAGTATGCCTTCTGAAGTATAGAAAAGCACTTGATGCCTATACAGAACAGTCTTCAATGGTACTTATCATTCCTTAGACAGTATCTGTTTTGTTTTAGAAAATGCCATTCATAAAATAGATTTAGGTACCTAATTGTTCTCTTAGTTACCTAAGTCTCTTTATTTGGGCTGAAATTACTTTTGAAAATGGCACTCTGGCATTTTTGTACCATGCTGTAACATCCTGGCTTATGTCAGACAGAAACAGTGTGGCCAGCAGGAGTACGGAAGTGACCACCTCTCTGTACTCGGCACTGGTGAGGCCACACCTTGAATACTGTGTTCAGTTTTGGGCCCTGCACGACAAGAAGGACATTGAGGTGCTGGAGCATGCCCAAAGAAGAGCAACAAAGCTGGTGAAGGGTCTGCAGCACAACTCTTACAAGGAGCAGCTACGGGAACGGGGGTTGTTTAGTATGGAGAAGAGGAGGCTGAGGGGAGATCTTATTGCTCTCTAAAACTACCTGAAAGGAGGCTGTGGTGAAGTGGGTGTTAGTCTCTTCTCCCAAGTAACAAGTGATAGAACAAAAGGAAAGGGCCTCAAGCTGTGCCAGGGGAGGTTTAGATTGGATATTAGGAAAAATTTCTTCACCGAAAGGGTTACGAAGCACTGGAACAGGCTGTCCAAGGAAGTGGTGGAGTCACCATCCCTGGAGGCATTAAAAGATGTGTAGAGGTGGTGCTTAAGGACATGGTTGAGTAGTGGACTTGACAGTGTCAGGTTTACAATTGGACCCTATGATCTTAAGGGTCTTTTCTAACCTAAATGATTCTAGGATTCTATGCCGACGGCCCCATTAACATTAGCATGGGTAGACTTGGAACCAGAAGTCTGCTGCATAAGCACAAATCTGCTCTCAGACCATCCTCTGGAGCAGAGTTTAGGGGCAGAGCCACACCAACAGCTAGGCAGAGCCCAAAGATGTGCAGATATATCAAAATATTCACAGTAAAACTTGGGATTTATATTACAAAATTTCCCACTGCATGGTGTAGACATGTTTTCAAACTTCTTTCTTCTGCATGACACTGGGGAACTACTAGTCTTATTTTCCCTGAGCAGTAAAGACAACCCAAGTACTTGGGTGCTTTGGAAACATTAGCCATGAAAACAAAAGTCAGCACTAAGCACATAATGTTGTAGCAAATACATCTGCCTCACTGTTGTAGAAGGCAGCTGTGCGTATGCATCAATATACAGTTGTGCAGATGTCTAGATATGCATAATGATGGCATTATAGGTTTTAAAATTATCCCTAAGAAAATTAGTTACAAAATTATAACATTCATCATGAAACATATTTCTGAAACACTTTTCAAAAGTTACTGTGGGTCTCTATTCTGTCATTAGGTTAGGAATGGAGTTATCATCCTATTACCTGTATTTTAGAGTAATCTTCCACTAATGTTTTAGCTGCTTCCAACTTCAGTTCTCCCTTGAAAGTAGCATTTGTTATCTGTGTAAAAAAGATATTATGGAGCTCCTTTCTCTGGGTAACAGCTAGTTGTCTATAAGCCTTTGCAAAATATTCCTCCTGCTTTACCAGAAGGAACCTCTTCAGGTAGTCCAGCTCCAGTCTGTGAAGTCTATCGAGAAGATTTCTGTATTCTACAGCAGGCTGCAGAGAGGAGAGAAATAAATACATCTGAAGTGATATTCAGTATTCAACATATTTTAAAGTATCAGTGCTACTAACTCATACATATTTTACACATACTATGATTACTGTCATTACAAGTTTGAACGAAGGCTAATACTAAATCAGTGTACACTTTCCATGGTTTTTCTCTGTTTGGAATGACAGGGGTTTTGTACAACTGTCAACCTCTAATCTAGATAACACTTCCAAGGCATAATGAAGTCTTTTTAGAATTTAGAAGCATTATTTAAGATAAATTATATAAAATTACATGAAATTCAACACAAAGACTATATATTAAATTAATTTCTTAGGTTTCATCAATCCTGAAATCCTATTAAAAATGAATAGATTCATATAAGTCAGAACAATAAAATAACACTAAGGATGTATTGTAAAACCAATATAAACGAGAAAATACTATTCTACTACGAATCTCTAAAAGTTCTTATTATTGGTGACCTACTTTATCTATTGTTTTCTAAAAATTAATCCAAGAGCATGGTTTTAGAGTTACAACAATGGAGTAGAATTAAATGGCAATTAATTTAAAGGCTTCTTTGCACAAAATACTTTCTCATCGTTCTCCAGTAAAACTTACATATTCATAGTTTTAATCTCAGATGGCATAAACTCACTATAGAATCAAAACATACATGTTCCACAGAGCAAATAATGCTTCTTATGCCAGCTGAGCTACCTAACAGTAGTTATGCTGGTCCTATTTTGAATTTCTTACTATTTATCTGGGGAGAACTGTCGTCTGCCCAGAGGCCCCCCACACCTCATTCCTCATTCCCAAGAGACACACTGCAGACAGCAAATAATTCATCAAAAAGGCATGGAATATACATTCTGTGTTTTGGCTGAGAAGGGGAGGAGGTTATTGCTCCATCTGTTTTTCACCACCATCTCTCAGATGTCAGTACGCCCGCTGCCAGGAGCACAAGTGTGGGTCATCGCTATCACTTAGCACATCCTTTTGGACCAGGTTCCGTGGCAAGTACAAAACAGGAATGTGAACAGCAAGACATTAGTAGATGATAAATGGATCAGGACAAGTATCAAATTGGCTTTAATTCTTTGTCTGCTTCCTACCATTCAGGATATAAACCAGACTGAAGCAATACGAATGTGCTTTGTGCAAAGAAAAGCCACTTTGCTGAGTCCATAGTTAGTGTGAGTCCACCTACTGAGTTTCAGTCAGGCCCTCTCTCTGCAAAGGTAGGATTATCTCTGCAACATCTAAGTGTTAGAGGTCTAGTCTAGGCTCCTTCTATAACCAACAGAAGGAACAAGACTTCTGCAGAGTACAATTCACCTCATCCTTAAAAAGATGTCCACAAGTATCCCTTCCTTGCTGTCTTCTTTGACTTTCTAGCACCTCTAGTTCAGAATGCTCATATCCTACAGATATTTGAAAACTCCCTAGAGTAATAATGTAAAATTCACTTGGAAACACGAAAGAAATTCAGCTGGCTTACTAGCTTTGTGCCATCAACTTTCTCCACACAACAGCCTCATAAACCAAAGCTCTTCCCGAGAGCCTCAACATACTGTAGTACCTTTGATGGGTCACGCTTAGTGAAAAACCGCAATCATGAATTGTCATAAAAGCCCTTTATAATTCTAGGTATACGATATGCAAATTAAAAATAAACAAACAAAACAAACAACAAAAAAAAAACACAAAAAAACCCAGAAAACCAAAAATTTAACTAATGTCTAGAAAGTGACAATATACAATCAAGGAATATACTGGTCTAACAGATTATGCTCCTAACATAACTTGCCTCTATAAACAGAGACAGCTGGAAACTCAGCAGCATCATATTCGAAACCCATGTATACACTTGTGCTCCAGAAGCAAAGTTTGTAAATAACAAAATGCACTATTTATTCCTAGCAAGTCATCCTATTAATATGAGTTATAATGTTAGACAAGCATGAAACATTGACTTGGGTATTTTAGCATTTTAAGCTTACAGAGTTGAAATATTCAAAACTTAACAGAATCTTCTCCAGATACATGAAGAAAAGAAAAAAAAAAAGAGAAAAGAAAGAAAGAAAGAGAAAGAGAGAAAGAGAAAGAGAGAAGAGAGGAGAGGAGAAGAAAAAGAGAAGAGAAAAAGAGAAGAAGAGAGGAGAAGAAAAAGGAGTGGAGGATGGAAATCAGTTTTATTGTAGACTTATCTACCCTCTTTTAGTTTAAAGCCATTACCCCTTGGTCCTATCACAACAGGCCCTGCTAAAGAGTTTGTCCCCATCTTTCCTGCCTGTAAGCCCCCTTCAGGTACTGGAAGGCTGCTACAAGGTCTCCCCAGAGCCTTCTCCTCTGCAGGCTCAAGAACCCCAACTCTCTCAGTGTTTCCTCACAGGAGAGGTGCTCCAGCCCTCTGATCATCTTTGTGGCCTCCTCTGGACCCTCTCCAACAGGCCCATGTCCTTCTTAAGTTGGGGGCTCCAGAGTTCTTTACTTTTCTAAGAGGACAACTCCCTCATTCTAGTCTAAAAGATAAATAATCTATATAAAATCACATACGCAAAATATCTTGATTTTATACCAGATTTACCTTTTCATTCATTTTCTTCATTAATTCTTCAGCTTCTTCATTTGCATTTTTTGCTTTTTGGTGTTGAGTCTCCATTTTCTTCCTGGTTTCCAGATTGCATTCAGCTGTTAAAGCCACCATCTTCCTTTCATACTCCTCTTGAATCTCTTTCTCCATTGCAAGAAACTGCTTTTTGAAAATTGAACTCATCCTTTTCTCCACATGAGGAAACAGACTGTGACTTAAGACCATGTTCTTCATCATCATAGCAATCACTTCTTTACATATCTGCATTCGACATGCTTCCAGATCAGCATCTGCCCGCGTCAAGCTGGCAACCTCCAAGCTGCAGAAAGGCAATCAAGACTGTTTGAAATTGCAGATTACAGGAAATTTCTATCAGAAAACAAGGATATGTAGATTCATTCAATACTGAGTAACTGAATGACAGTCAGAGAAGTGCACAAATATCACGGCATATGAGTTTACTAATCATGACAGTATTTCTTGACTGAAAAGCAGGGTGAGCCAACTTTTACTATGGCAACTTTAGTAAGTATGTCCATTCTTGCATTTCCATTTTAGATAGAAAAAGGAAAAGCTTTTCTTTTGAACTCAAAACATTCTCTTAGTTTAAAAGCAAACTCTCACAAAAAAAACCCGACAACTGTTGAAAAGCAGATGAAGTATCTGAATAGACTATAAATTTCACTGACTTTGTAAAGTAGTTCTGAACTCACTGACTCATCTTGACTAATACATCACTGCTTTGTGCTCTGCATTGGTGTACTCCCTTCTCTGCAGGGCAGAGGGGAAGAGGATTTTGATTATGTGCCAATACAAATAACTTAAAATAGCTGATATCTCTGTCTCATGAACATTAATAGAGTTCTAGAAAAGACATTAAAACCAGAGTGAAATACAAGATATTTTTACAAAACGCGATAAATGTCATGTTGCATATGAATACATTCTCATTTATTTTTATATGTAATTAAATTGGAATGATAATTATTCTCATTGCATATAGAGAATAACTACTGTAAATTCTGTAGCTTTGCATATTCTACACTCAATTCAGGATTGGAGAATTAGGTGGGTTTTGCCCTTGCATGTCAATTCACAGCACTGTATGCTTCTCTGTGTAGATTAAGTACACAATAATTTCTTTGTGACCTACAAAATACACTTTTAAGAACTTAAATGCATTCTTTTTTCAATTAAGCTAAATTGATTTGATTTGTTCCATAGTCAAATCTTAGAATAAATTTCAAATCCATAGCAAAGGTCTTGCCAAGATTTCCCAAACAGAATGATACTACCTTCAGAACGGTATATATCAAAGCATGCAAGGCTGTAAGTACTTCACCCTCTTGTCAAACAAACTTTCCTTATATAAACAAATAAAGTTTAACTCAAAGTAAATAAGTGACATATTCTTATCACTGCCCCTCTGTTAAACACAAGACATGTATTTTTCCCATTTAAAAATCAATGAGATGGAAGTAAGTTGTTTTCTTACCAGTATTGAAGTATTTAAGAGACATTAGCTTAAGCCATGATAATTCTGTTGCAGTCTCTCAAAACCCCCAAAATGCACTGGTGATGCCCATACTTGTCTTGGTGATCTGCTCCAGGGCTGGCTGGTTGCAGATGCAAAACCTCCTCCATTTCCCCTCTCCTCCCCCCAACTCAGGAGCAGGAATCACTGCTGTACGGGGCCAGATCCCTGTGACTGAAACATTGTGTGCCTAAAACATTCTTCACGGTAATCTGAAGATGTCATAAGAACTAATATTTTCTATAATGTCCCCAAGACAACACAACAATCCAGGTCCTCTGTGCTGTGTGCAGATGGATATTGCGGGACAGCACCTGCAGGTACATAGCCTTCTTGGGTGGCATTCAGCTACATCCATGGTCAAATCACCTAGGGCACTGATCTCCTCCCTCTGCCTGGGGAGAGTCCTTCTCACTCCAGGACAGCGCGGCAGCCACAGAGGTGATGGCAGCATCAAGGGAACAGGATGCTGAAGAAACACAGCAAGCACTTGAAATAGGCAGCGCAGATGCGTATTTTCTCTTAAGTCTTTCTGTTTACAGAAGTCTTAGGAATTCTGCCAACGTAGGCAGCTAGTACTAAGCTGTTTACTCACGACAACTAATTTAAAAAAACCAAAAAGGTGTTTCAGTTCTGTGCAAATGCACTTAAATAAAAAGAAGGATCCAGAAAATGGGAGCTTTATGCTATAACACTTCCTTAATGACTGTCAGGCAGTGGTAGGAGGTTCCCCTTCATAGATTCACCAGTTCATTATTAGCCTGTAAAATCCAAGCCACCAGATTTATTTTTCTGTTTTAATTCTTGCCTCAAGTCCAGTAGCTTGAACTTAATTGAAGTATATCTGTCCAGGTTTTCAAGCATCCCCTAACAGAGAACTAAACACCACTTTAATTAATTGTTTCACTTGATAATTCCTTTAAGACCTAAAAATAGTCACATTATCCCCAGCTTGAATTCAGTTAGTTGAAACTTCCAGCTCTCTTTGTTTGCTGGAATAACAAGTTCCTTAGTAATTATTTTTCTGTTCTTCATGCGTGCACTGATAGGTGGTGGTCACAGCACCCTTTCTTACTGAGGTGTGAAAAACTGAATTCCTTGTCTCTCTCCCTGGAAGGCAACCTTTCAGAGCTCCACCATGTTGACACACAGCTCATAACACATTTATTTCTTATCACAAATGCAGGATTTTTTCCAGCGTGCTTTGAAAAAAGATTAAGCCACTCCTCACCCACCCTCTTGCTTGTTACTTTTCCAGTCTTCTTCAGCAGTGATCCCAAAAATGAAAACCAAACCCAAACAGCATCACATTTCCCACTGTTATCTTTTCCCACAGCATTGCTTTGTATTTACTGCAAGTCATTACAGACTAGACCTGATTTCATTTTGAGCAAGATTCCCATGCTCCTTCTCGCCCACAAAGAGAACTACGGTACCCAATTAACTCCACTCCTCAAGATCATAATGCCAAATGCAGGAGGAGCAAGAGGTATAGTTCAGCTGATGCTCACACATCAGCAAGTGAGTGATGAGGCTATTAAGATCTCAGGTGTACTTAATCTGCAACTCTCAGCCTCCACTTTCCTGACAGCACATCTGTGAAGAAGGCAATGAAGCAGAAGCAGCACGTGAGCTGTTCCACCAGTCCAAGGGTAAGAAGTATTACAGGCCACAGCTCTCCCAGGCCACATACTGGAAGACAGCAGCCAGACCATTACCCTTTTTTTCAGTGGCAGCCTTTCAGAAAGACTGCATCTGTAAAGATTTGGAATCTACCTTCCACATGATGTGCTCTGTTTCTGGTCTGCCTCCTCCCACAGGAGCCAGCGGGAGCGAGACAACCTCATCGCATGCACCAGAAACTTTGCTTCAAGCTCCTACTCCAAACGAGAGGTCGAGGGCAGCCTTAACAAGCTGCATCAAAAAGTCTTGAAGTCTTAGATGCCAACAGTCAGTACAAACCAGGAATCTTGTACATATAATAAATCAAATGCTTTCAGACACAAGTCCATCAGAATAACTATGCTTACAAGCACCCAGATTAAAAATGCAATGTTTTGTGACACCTAGGAAAAAAAAAAATTCCTAACCTGACACTCTGTGTCTCCTCAAACCGAGGTAGATTTAATAAGTTCCTTTAAATGCTTTGCACTCTGCTTGTTACATCACTTAATGTTTAAAAGGTCTCACATCTCTTCCTGAGCATATTCAACATAATAGAAACATGAAAGCCAATGAAGTACAGGTAGCAGATGGCAACCTATTGATGAAAAAGATCAAAGCTTCTGTTGGACAAAGCATGCAGAGAAAGGATGAGGACAGTACAGGAAGTAGGTGATACAAAAGTCTGGGAGGAGGAAAGATGAACAGACACATAGAAAATGAAACTGCAAACAGCAAGTGTAAAGATTTTTCACTCACTTGGAGAGGAAGAGGATTTAAAGATCTGTCAGAGAAGATCTGGGAGGGGAGAATTCCAGACGCCAAAGACAGAGAAGCAGAGAAAGTGCCTGAGCATCTGATGGTCTCCACAGACCTAATAAAAGAATACAGGAAAGCAGCTAGGGTCAGGAGAAAAACAACTATAGTTAATAAAAAAAAAAAAAAGCCATAACACAATAAAAGAAAACTTCTCATTACCTACAAAACAATTGTATCTTTAAGTCTTATTATTCAAATCAGAGGCCTGCAGAGGGAATTTCTGAACAGGAGAATTAATAGCTGCTGAATTTAACAGTCCTAAAACAAAATAATGGTTTTCTGACACATTTTTAAAATTAATTCAGAGTTCGCAAAGATAAGAAACTAGTGTGACACAACTTTCTGAAGTCTAAAGGAGAGAAACATCAAACAAACTCCCCTTCAGTGACATTTTCCCACCAAACCAGGAAAACTCGCCATTTTCTGAAGTCTCATCTTCAGATTAGCCAATTAGCAGCATACATATTACAACAGCATCCAGAGGAGCCTGGAGCCCTATGGTAGCAGTTTCTGCAAAAGCATCCCTTCACGATAGACAATGGTCCCAAAAAGCATGTAATTTAGGGCCATTTCTGGATGGTTTGTCTCCACTGTCCCTGATGCCCCGCTGCAGCAGTGACTCTGAGCACCAGGGCACAGCAGCTGCATCAACCGCTGCTGGAGAGAGGAACGCAGCTGGGGATGGACAGACAGACGCACAACCACCCCCAGCCCGGTGGTGCCCACCACTACTGCTCGAGCCAGAGCAGCATGTCTCCTGCACCCACGGTGCCAATGCCAATGGGACGGCTGCAGTGAGGAAGGGAAAAGGGGGGCAAAAAAGAAGAATTACGGTCCGTGTTACAGAGACATGAAGATGGAGAGAGGGTCAGACAGGGAGAATCGTACACGAGATGTGAAACAGTATGTGCCAGTGCTGGCTTTAGTAACAGTAAGCAAAGAAAACCAATTCACATACAAGGGCATCAAAGGTCTTCAGCTGCAGATGTGGTTTGTTTCCTAAATCATCCATTTATTGAGGGCTTATTAATACAACATCAATAAGTTGGGCTGTGTTTTGTTTTCTTTCTTGTTTTGGTTTGTTTGTTGGTTGATTTGTTGGTTTTGTTTTTAATTGCCGTGTCAGCGCAGGCCCTGTGTGCAGTGCCATAGCTTCCTCCCTTCAGGCTCTCCCTCCTCTGCTTCCCACAGACTCCTGCTGGTTCAGTCACAACAGAGACTGCAAACACTCTGGGGCAGGAATTTATGCAGGCTGCAGCACAATGAGGTGCAAATCTTTGCAGCAGACCAAAACTGCACTGAAGCAGAAGCAGAGGTAATGGCATGAGGTCTGAATGGCCACCAACAGGTACTGACTGCTCTAATTCTTCTTCTTATTCTCCCATGCCAGAGCAGATTGCATTGCCTTTCTCTGGTCTACACCTTTGCTGGGCTGGGTACAGCCCACCTGTGTTAGAGGAGGTCTGAGGATGCTCTGTGCAACACGAGTAGCTGTACTGGCCTGCAGCCATCTCTGAACTGGGGGAGTTCATCCACCAGTCCTGCAAGACAGTTGTAGAGCTAAGTGTAAACTCAGCACAGCTGAAATGTGAGCCTACAGAGAATACAGGATGTCTTGTCATTAAATAAAAGTCCTAGGAAAGGTGTGTGATGATCATCTAAGGATACTTTCACATGGAAGACCATCTAAGGAACCTGAAGGTGCACAAGTCCATGGGACCTGACGAGATCCATCTGTGGGTCCTCAGGGAACTGGCGGATGAAGTTGCCAAGCGACTGGCCACTGTATTTGAGAAATCGTGGCGGTCTGGTGAGGTCCCCAATGACTGGAAGAGAGGGAACATAACCCCCATTTTTAAAAAGGGGAACAAGGAGGACCTGGGCAACTACAGGCCAGTCAGCCTCACCTCTGTGCCTGGCAAGGTCATGGAGCAGATTCTCCTGGAAACCATGCTAAGGCACATGGAGAGCAAGGAGGTGGTTGGTGACAGCCAGCACGGCTTCACCAAGGGCAGATCGTGCCTGACCAATTTGGTGGCCTTCTATGACGGGGTGACAGCAGCAGTGGACAAGGGACGGGCAACGGATATCATCTACCTGGACTTGTGCAAGGCATTTGACACTGTCCCGCATGACATCCTTCTCTCTAAACTAGAGAGGCATGGGTTTGATGGATGGACCACTCGGTGGATAAGGAATTGGCTGGATGGCCGCACTCAGAGAGTGGTGGTAAACAGCTCAATGTCCAAGTGGAGACCGGTCACCAGTGGCGTCCCTCAGGGGTCCATGTTGGGCCCGACCCTGTTCAACATCTTTGTTGGTGACATGGACAGTGGGATAAAGTGCACCCTCAGCAAGTTCGCCAATGACACTAAGCTTTGTGGTGCCGTCGACACGGTGGAGGGGAGGGATGCCAACCAGAGGGACCTGGACAGGCTGGAGAGGTGGGCCCGTGCCAACCTCATGAAGTTCAACCAGACCAAGTGCAAGGTCCTGCACCTGGGTCGTGGCAATCCCAGGCACAAATTCAGACTGGGCGGAGAATGGATGGAGAGCAGCCCTGAGGAGAAGGACTTGGGAGTGATGGTGGACGAGAGGCTCAACATAAGCCGGCAATGTGCTCTTGCGGCCCAGAAGGCCAACCGCATCCTGGGCTTCATCAAGAGGAGCGTGGCCAGCAGGTCGAGGGAGGCGATTCTCCCCCTCTACTCTGTTCTGGTGAGACCCCACCTGGACTACTGTGTCCAGTTCTGGAGCCCCCAACATAAGAAGGACATGGACCAGTTGGAGAGGGTCCAGAGGAGGACTACAAAGATGATAAGAGGGCTGGAGCACCTTTCCTATGAAGACAGGCTGAGAGAGTTGAAGCTGTTCAGTCTGAAGAAGAGAAGGCTCTTGAGAGACCTGATAGTTCTTCCAGTACCTTCCAGTAAAGGGGGCCTGTAAGAAAGATGGAGACAAACACTTCAGCAGCGCCTATTGTGATAGGACGAGGGGTAATGGTTTTAAAATAGATGGAGGTAGAATCAGACTTGATATAAGGAAAACATAGAATCATAGAATCATAGAATGGTTAGAGTTGGAAGGGACCTTCAAAGGTCATCTAGTCCAACCCCCCTGCAAGAAGCTAGATCAGGTTGCTCAGAGCCCCATCCAGCCTGGCCTTGAACGTTTCCAGAGATGGGGCATCCACCACCTCTCTGGGCAACCTGTTCCAGTGCTCTACAACTCTCATTGTAAAAAATTTTTTTCTAATATCTAATCTAAACCTCCCTCCTTCTAATTTAAACCCATTACCCCTTGTCCTATCACAA
>WHYT01016068.1:89702-114910 GCA_009806455.1 Tetrax tetrax
GGTCTTCCTTACTCCCCTTTTTGAAAATGGGGGTTATGTTCCCTCTCTTCCAGTCATCGGGGACCTCACCAGACCGCCACGATTTCTCAAATATGATGGCCAGCGGCTTGGCGACTGCATCCGCCAGTTCCCTCAGGACGCGCGGATGCATCTCGTCGGGCCCCATTTTTAACAATGAGAGTGGTAGAACACTGGAATGGGCTGCCCAGAGAGGTGGTGCTTCCAACCCAAACCATTTTATGATTCTATGAGTTACAGGTTAAGTTCGGCTTTCCAGAAAAAGTCAGAATGCTGACAAAAGCAGAAACAGGATTCTCATGATATATAGCGAAAAATAAAAAAAACCTCACAAAATTGAAAAAGATGATAAATTGAGCTGAGAGACTGGCAGCTCTTCAAAAAAAAAAAAAAAAGCTATTCATGAAAACCTGCCAAAAGTCTAAGCACTTGATTTGGCAGCAGTTTCACTATCAAATTCCTTTAACTCTCCATAGCAATATAAGGAGAGTAAAGGTATTTCAATTCTTAAATTAATCTGTTTAAAAAACATTTGAAAAATCCTATATTTAGGAGACTGAGAACCTCTGCTTTGATTGCAGGAAGTATGAAAACTGATACATCAGTGCTCTACAGCAAACCAATTTAAAAAGATAGTTAGCTACAATACAGCTGCTTCAACAGAGCTCAGAAAATGGTATTTCACTGAAAAGCTACTATGGAAAAAGAGCCTAAAAAAGACTCCAATCCTGTTTCCAGTGAAGTCATTACATGTTTTATCATTGATTTTGAAAGCACCAACTTCAGCCTGGATATTAACAAACGCATAAATAAATATTATGACTATGTACATTATGCATTAATGCCTGAGGAGCTTCCAGCTTTGCTGTGATCGGCTCAGATTCTTCTGATGTACTCAGATGGGGTGAGTATTCAGATGAAGAAATGGCAGGAGATATCAATCTGCTTTCAAAATGATATGCAATAAAGCATCACCAACAGCACTACTCTCAAAAGCAGATGGTTTTCTGGATGAGATAAATTATTCTGGGTGGACAGCAGAAATAACCCATATAATTCTGAACATGATTTCTTCATAGTTAGCGATCATAAAAGAAAAGTGCCATTTTTTAGCTGAAAAAAAAAAGATACGTATTCATTAATTTCAAATTAACTGCTTTCTTCAGTTCCACTGTCTTATGGACTCCTATCACCTACTAAGCATTTGAATTTCTCTGATGGAAACAAAATGTATAGTTTACACACTTGGCAAGTCAATAACAGCATTCATAACACAGAATTACAAATGCAGGGTTTGGGGTTCATTCCATGTGTATTCACTGTATCTTACTGTTATATCCATGTGATCATTATTTATTGTTGTATTCCTGCACTGTACACACTGCACAAAAACACAGTAATGAATATGCCCTCCCTTCAAAAATTCTAAAACTTCAATTACGCTTTTAAAAAGTTACGAAATACAGAACTTAGCACCTCAGATTTTTTTTTTTGCACTAACATTGTAACTATTTCTCACCATTTTCTATGAAGGAATATTCAAGTCTAGCTGCTATGACAATGTGATCTTTTATTCTTACTTTTCATTTGAATTCAAGGTTAAAAAAAACCTCACACTTGCTCCATAGCAAATGAAATTGAGATATACAGCAAGAAATTTACATTTAGAAAGAAAAAGTGAACTTCTAATATTGTAGTAAATTGGTTTTGACTTCTCTGTCAAGGCTCTCTGGAGACAGTTTGATCCTGTTCTCTAGTACATTGGCCTCCATGCCCTCTACCATCAGAAAAAAAATCAGCTGCAATGCACAGATATTACTTAGTGATTTTCCAAAATAATTGGCAGTATGTACTGTGTATCAGCAAGCACGTTCAAGTTCAGCTAGAGCTTTGCCAAACTCAAGGAAGCATAGCCGTACAAAATGAAGATGAAAAAGAAAAGCTGTAGTAGTGGAAAGCCATTTAAAGAAATTAAGTTGCCTTTAACGTATCTGTTTCTTCTGAGAGTATGAGCATGGTCAGACTTCATCACACTGGACACAAAGCCAAACTGCTCAGCTCTCTTCATATTCTGTTCTAGACGTACAGAAAAAGAGACCCTCAACATTTCAGAACATGATCTTCCAGCGTGCACATCAAATATTCGAGTCATATAGCCTCTTCTCATTAGCATTCACTGCCAATGGGCCCATATTCAGGAATATACACAGTAAGGAACCTACTGAGAATAAAAGCCAAGCTATTTTGCTGCATAATGTGTATCAAGGATAAGACTCATTAAGACAAAATTCACAAAATGAGCAACTAAGAAGCTTCCTTATGAAATACTGAAAGTATGTTTTGTTCTCTAGCCAATCCTCCTGACATTGCAAACTGTCTACACTCCAAAGATGTCCCTGTCCATAAATATTGAACACATGCTCCTAATGTATTTGCTAAACAATTTGGCACTGTCACTTCGTAAAATATATTAACTATTAACATAGCTTTATGTTGTAAAGAGGACAAAAAAATCATGTGGCTCTTAATTTTCTGAGTAATTTTCTCGTTTATGCCTGGACAAAAGAACAAAGTACCAGAATGATTCCAACCATGTTTACTATTACCGTGCAATTTAAAAAGAATATATCAATTATGTTGGCAAGCTTATATGTATGCCATGTAAAGAAAGGGGCACATAGCTGCACCAATTCATGCAGAAGGAATTATTAAACTAGCATACAAGCAAGATGTTGTTGGTTGGCTGAAAATATCTCAAGTATCAAAAGTTCTCTAACAATAGCCCCTATTATTTGCCTTCCTAAATAACAAAAAACAGGATTATGATGCTAAAATTCATATTGGTATACAAATGACACGAAAAAATAATTGCACTCAAAATACCAGCCCAGTTCTTATTCTCAGTATTCTGCCACTCCTACAAGACAATACAAACCCCATCCCTTACAGGAAACCCAACTATATTTTTAGGTGACGCTAAATGGGATAAAACACAATGCAATATTGTTGAAAAACTGAATATGTCTACAATTAGTAAAATTACAACATTTCATTTAAGCACAGAATCCATTCAACTTGACTGCAATTATCCATTAATAAATTACAAATGCACCATCTATCCTTAAAGCAGGTAATTCAGAAAGATTGCACCATTCTGATTTTAGCCTAGATCGCTGTCATAGGTGTTCTTAAGCTTTGTCTTTGGAATCAGCTAAAAACCTGGAGAGTGTACAACAGTTTAAGAAGTACAAGACTAAAATGAAACCTTTAAGGAACATAGATCAGAACCCAAAGGACTTCTTTGCCCCAACTTGCAGAATGAATAAGGAACCAACATTAAGAGATGAGGAAGCATCCGAGCTATATTTCATATAAAAGTGTTAATAATGAGAGATTAAAAAAAAAGGGTGTATTATAGCTACTGAAATAATATTGCATGTATCAAATATAGGCAGAAATAATATTGCATGTAAGCAGAAATAATATTGCATGTATCAAATATAGGCGTTAAAGTAATGCTGCAGCCTTTTTTACCAACCAGTCTTCATGACTGGGAGGCGTCTCACCCACCTCCAGACCCCTACAGCTGAGCTAATCAGCCCAGGCTCCAGGCTTTAGGCTCAGTGAGTGTAGCACCCATTTTTTGGAAGTCTATTTTAGGATAAGAATAATCATACCCTAGAAGTGCCCTTTTTCACCCCTAAGTAAAAAGGGGAACTCAGGGCAACTTGGTGTGGGAGTTCACATTGCAAGAGATCCTGACTCAGTCAGATAAACTGCACCACCAGTAAGAGAGGAGAGGAAGAGGTATGTAGTAACTGAATACACATATTCAATGAGTGCAAATAAAAAGAGGGAAAGAATAGAAAAAATATGGTACATGCATCTGTGTGTCACCTCCTAACAGTAAGTGAATTAGAAGGTCCAGTTTAAAACTGCAAGATCTGGATGTCTTTGTGGTCCATCTACCATTCTCAGACTGGAAGAAGGAAAAGACAGCTCAGAGGGTGAAGAAGGTTAGTGACTGTTTGCTAATGAGTATCTGTTTTATTCACTGCAATGCTCTACCTCCTTAGAGGTACAGAAAATAGAAAATGTGAGGAAAGCAGCAGAAGTAAGAGGGAAATTTGCACTAACCACGTAAGAATATTAAAAAACTTCAGCTCCTGGATACATATTCAAACCAAGAAATGAATCCTGTTTCACAGGTTTAGAAATAATCCAGTTATAAGAATAATCCTATCCAAAGGTTTCTAAACTACAACATATCTGAAAATAGTCCAGCTTTTGTTTTTTCAAAGTGGTTAGATATTCACTATCCCTGAAATAAATTAATATTAAAGTGACTTAAAAAATGTTTGATTCTGTTCTTCTTAACACTCACAAAATGATTTGCGGGATAAGTGTTCTCAAAGCCTGAGCTACTATATACTTATAAAAGCAAGGCCCAATATGTAATTTACAGAGATAAGTATCCCAATTATCAAGGAAATGAAAGAAATAATAATGCTGTTAGTTACCCTTTAAGAAAGAAAATTACTTCCATGCTCCCATAACTTTTCCTTTTCAGCTTTTACAGATTTTATAGTTGCACAATACTGCCCGTTACCCGACTTGCCAGGAGCTAACGGTAAGACTGAACAAATAAAATCCGCTGTGTCCTCACATCAGACCTTTTTATCAAATTCAGCTGAAGAACAGGCGACCTTTAACAGCAGCATGTTTCTGTCAAACACCCCTGACTGGCCTTTCAACAACATCAGGAGCGTTTCTGTGTGCTACCCAGCGGTCCCTCCGACTGCGGCTACGCGGTACCTTTCTGGCGGCACTATGAACCATCACTCCTCAGACTCTCATCCACGTGTTCACAAAATATGCTGCTACACAGCACCCAGCAGGGGCTCTCTTTTCCAGGACAAAAAGCCACCCTTTTGTATGTAGGATATGTTCAGCTATAGTAGAATACACCCTTTTGACATTTTCTTGTACACAGAAAAGTTTCCCTTTACTTAGTGAACCACAGAGAGGTAAAACCAGATGTTGATTTAGATTGGAAAACTTGCATGCCTAACGCCTAGACAGAGCTGTGACTTCTACAGGTCAACTAATATGAAATATGACAATTTTCAGTTCCCACAGATGTGGGGAACTATTTAATACAGTGTACTACTAAGGTAGCGTAGTCATACACACAAACAGACACTATGAAAAAAAGTTGAAGTGCAGATACTCAAAACATACTCAAAGGTTTGGCTAATGATAAATGCAATAAATGTAATGTAATAGCAGTGAATTCTTACTCTTCTAAGGCCTGAAGCATGTTCCCAGATTCTTCAATGGACAGAATATCGATGATTTGGTCGTTCATAATTGTATCTTCACTGAAGAGATCACCTGAATTAAGCTGAAAATTCTCCAGTTTGTGATTTTGACTGAGTTCATGCTGTATCTCCTAAAAAAAAAAGAAAAAAAAAAAAAAGTAAGCTTCAGATTATAAAAAAAAAAAATTACACTAAACATCTGATCTAATTTTATTACAACTAACTCTGGGTGAGAAAGTTCCTACTTATCATCAAACTGTGCAGCTGGAAAGGGTATAAAGGGCTTGTGGAATTCAGATATGTTTCTAAAATGAAACAAACTACTTGTGTTTCAGATTGAACTTTTCATATATAACTTATCCAGAATACAAATAAAGAAGCGAACGGAGAAGACAAGACTCTACATTGACTTCAGTAGGCTTGTGAAAACCTTCTAGGAGGTTATCTTTCACTACAAACTTTCTAGGTCAATTTTTTTTAAAATTACTATGGTATACCATTACAATTTTATAAAAATTACTCTCTCATCATGAGATGAACAACATGAAAAACTAATCCTATGAATGATGGTAGTGACTCAGTTAGTTCACAGTTCAATGAGACTCCCTTGAGACTGAGCGCTAATAAAATTACAATATTAAAAAACCACTATAAATATCTGATGCTAGGACCAAACTGGCCCTTTTTAATGTTTTCATTATCACCGTTTTTTTCTGTAAAAAGAAACAAAGCACACCCTTTTCCTAAAATAAATAAAAATTGCCGATGGAATAACTTTGAACAGCAGAAAATAATGCTGGAAGTGATTTGTGAGCTCCTCTGATCTGTCCAGAGGGATGGGAGACACACCACCATCCAGGCAGAGGAGGGGTTCAAACCTCTGCATGCACCTCTCTTTAGAGGACTGCTCCAATGACTGTAGTATTCTGGTTTAGGCCTCTAGCTCCCTCCCATTGAAGTTGCTCCACTTTACATAAATACATAAATAATTAATAGAGGCAAGGACTGGAACTTGGGCCAATCCGATGAATATTTATTAGAGACTGTATCTTCTCTTTCCGGCCCAGTATGTACTGGGACACTTTCTCTAAACAAGTACAGCTTGGATAAAGAACACTGAAAATGCTCCATCCCCAAACCCAACTGTTTTGCCTCATCACTCAAGAGATTAAGGTACATCCAAGGAACTAGACTAAATTCAATTCTGACAATCAGAAACACAATTTAGACTCGAGTCTGCTGTGCTCAAGGCAAGTCGAGTCCCTGGGCAACTGCTTATAACCTACAGACACTCTGCCTCTCTCTTATTTTGGGGGACGGAGAGGAGGAAGGGAGGAATATGAAAAGAAACAAATAGCCAAAGGGTAATCTCCCTCTAGCTTGAAGCTCGCATCCAGGTACTGACAGCAGTTCTTTTGATCGGATTATCATTCTTGCACTCCTCTCTAAAGATTGAGCTAAAGATTAGAGGTTGTCAAAATTACATTACCTGTGAATCCAAACCATCACTTGATGGCTTTTTATGTATCTTCAAAATCTCTTTATACAATCTGTATTAGTTAGCAAGTTATATAATCTGATATGATCAATGAAGAAATTAAATAAAGTACCGTTACAGACAGTATGACTCACCTGGTTTTCTTTACTACAGAAACTCCATTTTAATATTTGGGTTCGGTAAACAATGAAAAAAACAGCACTCATCAATACAAGGGAAACAAAAAAAGCAATGAAGAACCCTGAAGCATGGATGGCATGGCTGTATGAAATCTGAAATTAAAAGATCGTATTATTAAAACTACATTTTAAATATATATAAACATATATAAACCTTTGCAGTTTCTACATGAGCCAGAGTCAGAAAGGAATAGCAGGAGCTCCGGAACCATGAGCCAGCTAACAACTTTGTAGGCCTTTCACTTTAGCTCTTAATTTAATCTTTAAATTGAATTGCATTAAAAATTAATTTTTACTTCATGCTCCATGTAGCAAAAGTTAATTCAGTGTTTGTTTAGTTCTTTGAGATCTTTGGATGAAAAACATAGCACAGCTATTAGTATCATGTTTCACCACAAACTAGTCACTCTGCTAGGGCTACAAACTGTAAACAATTAACGTGCTGCTTGCAAGCTGGGCTTGGCCATCTCTTGGAGCAGAAATCTGAAAGCATTCCATGGAGTCAACAGTCACTCTGCACAGGAAGCGATAACCAAATTTGGTCCACAATTTCAGAAGGATTTATTCCAATTTAACAGCAGAATTTTATCCTTTTACTGCCTAGTTTTTCTCTCTGATATGTTTTTGTACACTGAAAAACTGTTCTATCTCTAACTGAAAGGAACTGCTTCCCATCAAACTTTGCTGTTTCACAGGCTTGGCTCCTCAAAGCTGCTGGAGATGCTCAGCACTCAATGATTTCAACGTTATTTCAATTTAATTAGCTGATGGTGTCAGTACCAAGGAGATCACCAAGACCCTAATACAGGCTACTATTCAGCACTTGCACAGTTCCAAGAAGATCCAAAGTTTACTTCATGGTATAGTACATGCAGAATCAACAACTGCTGTGACTGACAAGAGGTCTGTTTGGTTTGGTTTTTTTGTTCTGTTTTGGTTTTTAATGTGCTTAGTCTCAAATAATGAAACCCTTAAAGCAATAGGAAGTTCATTAAAATGTTTCAGGACTAAGTATTTATCTGAATAAGCCAGCCATCTGCTGAATTCCTTCTAAGACCTTTCAGTATCTTTAAGTTTTAAATGGAAACAAGAAAGAAAAGAGAAAGAGGAGCAACACATTAATTTCCCAGTTCAATGTGTAATTACCAACACATTGTCTGAATTATTTCACTTATGTACCTTCCTAGTGCTTTGGCCAATTGCTTCCATTATGCTCTCCTGTACCATGGCCAACCAAGAAGGACACCCAGCGTATCTACATCAACCCCAGTACCAGCTCTCTCCTCTACTGACTCCCATTTGTCTAATTCCAAGCACTCTGAAATGTAGGGAACTCTTCAGGCTTCTGGGGAAAGTAGGAATCCAGTGAGGCTATGGTTTCAGTGAAGCTGAAATGAAGCTGGTTAAGTTTTGATGGAGAAAAAGCACTGTCTAGGGAGCGATCTTGTGCTTTCTAAGTAAAGTAAAAGGCGAGACAGTCAGCCTGCACCTGGGCAGGTAGTTCTGTCAGAGGCTAAGCTCTGATGGAGAAAAATGGACAGGGAGTTATCTGTGCTTTTATATTTAAAGTAAATGGGTTCTGGACGAACAGTCCATGTCACTGGGGGGCTGTAAACCCAAGCAGGAGGACACAGCAGGCACCTAATGGCATGAAGGCATCACAGCAGATGTTGCGGGGCAGGGGCTAGCGCCCCCGCACAAGCCACAGCACAGGACCAGTGTTGCTGGCACTGAAGGCTGACCTTCAAACCACGGACACACCAGTGACCCTCAAAATCCATATGCTAAACCAGCTTCTTAAGCCATCCCAATAGTGGGAAGAGGCATTACAGACACATGTTTCTTTCAAGAACTGCTGTGCCCCCACTGATTTGAAGAATGCTGAGGGAAGCAAGCCTGGTAAAAATCAGATCCAGGAATTATTACCATCCATCCCATGCAAAATGCTCAGATGTGAGAAATTCCTTTTGTCCTTTTCACTACAGCTTCCTACTCAGCATCAAAATCACCCAGCTGAGGGGAGAGGCACGCAGTACTCACAGCCCCTAAAGCGTTGTTGGAAGATATCTGGCATGGACACTGAGATGAGCAACACTTGCCTTTTTTCTTAACTCACAAAATTACCTTGTCACAGGCAACCAAGCGCTTTCTTGCAGTGGTGCAGAAGAGAAAATCCACGGGGTTTGTAAAGCTTTAAAGAAGAGCATAGCAGCCAAGTGTGCAAGTAAAACATGTGAAAGCTGATGGGACCAACTTAGCACGGCACTGCCATGACTGCACAATTAATTCTTCTCTTTTCTGTCCCCAAAGTGAACATTTGGTATCCAATTAGTCACATATGTGTGTTGGCTTCACAGCACCCATGAACACATTTAAATAATTATTTTTAATAAATAAAATCTCAGATTGAAAGCATTTATGACAGCTGAAGATACGGATGAAATATAATGCATCACACCTTTTTCAGCTGATCATAATTTCCTTGCAGAAACTTGTTTCATTCTGGAACACCTTATGTTTGGCCACCGCCCAAAGGCAAATATTACGCATGTGAAACATGATGTGTTCCATAATTTCTAACCTTTCTTTTTTAAAAGTTAACAGTATTCTCCACACACCTCTACTGCAGATTTTAAGTACAAAACCTGTTCATTTACTGAATCCAAATGCAGCTAAGCCAATTTTACCTAACTATGGAATAGTCTTCAAGAACTTGTTGAGGTCTAACTATCAAGTTCAAAGTTGGGGAAAAAAAAAAAACAACAAACCCACTATAAAGGTTTTAAGTATAGCAATAGATTGCAGGAATTTTCATGGTGGGCTGGGACCAATGTCACTTACAGTCTTAGCTTAGACATCATCAACTGCTGCAGATCAATTCACACTGAACTCTACAGAAAACCATTCATGAAGCTATCTTCCTAACACAGTCAGCTACTGCATACCCTACACCTTCAACACTAAGAGTTTAAAAAAAATACATTTATTGTAACTCCAAGCATAATTCTTAGCTATACAAACATTCAGTTCTTTTAAATCTTACTAGATCAGTAACCAGGAGCAATGAGTTCTCTAGGTCATCCACAGTTTTACTTTATATTATGTTCAATTCTGGCTTTCATTTTAAGAGAATGCACACAGGACCTTCCATTATAAGAAAGCCAAGTCTGGAATTATATCTACTACACTAATAGAAGCTAAGAGGGCAGGAGATCCCCAGCAAAAGGAAATACCAAAACAAGTCTCCAAACAGACTACTTATTTTAAAGGTGGAAAGGAACTCATGGGACAGGCCCATGGAAGGAATGAGCTGTCCAGAACTTTAGATTTCAAATGACACAACCATAGCAAAAATGTTCTGAGGTGAAAGAAACTATTTTCTTCTGCCTGAACACAAATAATCACAGTGTTCTTGCCAACCAAGCCATGACTCCTTAAAAAAAGACCCCTTTTAACACAGCAGCCTGTCAAGGTAACAAGGAGTTGGGAGACAAAAACAAGTTTGGTGAAGAGATTACTCTTGTACTGAAACTTGTAGATACAGTGGGAAACTCTAAAAAAAAAAAGTATCCAGAAGAATAACACTGTTTATTGCAATCAATGTAATTTTGAAGGTTTATTTGGCCTCTTAGAAACCATATAAATTCAGAAGCCAAGAATAGGAAGTCATATTGGAAAGATGAGTAGTTAAAAAACTAAAGGCAAACATAAACTATGCCTCTCTCACTGAGCTTTATTTTTCAGGCTCCTTACACAGATATATTTTATTTGTGTATCAGCATGTGTAAGGGTCAGTCACAAACATACAGAAACCTTTTCTAAATAGGTGGAGGATAACTCCACACTATTTGGAAAGGCAAAAAGCTTTCTCATGGTGGCTTTGCACAGGAGCAGGTGAACATATTCCTCATCACAGCTCTCTGTGCCTGGACAATTCTTCAAATGAAAAAACAAGGGTAGGAATGCAAAGGAAGTTTGTAGATTTTCCATACTAAATATTTCTGCTTTAAGACAACAAAGATTCCCTGTTTTGACTCCTCTGTTTTCTTCCTCTTAAGATCAGAGAAGGCAGAACTTGTATATCATTAACAGCCAATAGCTGAGTGATGAGATATAAGTACATAAGTGTATCTTTAGCTCCAAGGATTTAGTTTAGGTTATCCGTAAGTTTAAGCATGAGAATCAATATAATATCGAGTCATAGAATTTACCTTGGTCTTTTCTTCTTCAGTTATGGTGAACGATGCTGTCAATGATACGAGATGTGTTTTATTCTGAGAGATATAAAACAATATTGCACATATTAAAAAGAAATGAGCAGAATCCACTGGCATACAGCCCAGAGTCTCTAGAAAAGCTTCTCCTTAGACGATAAGCTACACTTCTCATTACTCTTAAAGCTGAAATAAATCTGATAGGAAAACGCAGTATACTTAGAGGTAACACTAACAGACATGGAAGCAGCTGCTCTGTGACATACACTCCCTTTCTAGTCACTCAGAGGCACATTCCAGTGCTCATGCAATTACATTTTTCTGTGCCTATAAAATCTCAGTTGACAGAAAATGCACAGAACAGGAGCCAAAGTCAGTGCACATATCTCTGCTCTTTTGAGTCCCAGTTTTTCGAAGTCTTGCTCCCTACCACTCTAGTACCACTCACATTGAGTGAACGCTGTGCGAGTGAACATACCACGCACATTGAACATTTTTTTCCTCAAAAACAAAGGAGATACAGCAGTTGAAATGAAAATATATCAGCAGGTTCTAATTACATGTAATTACGAAAACCACAGAAAAAATATCAAGCTGTATTTAAGAAATGGAAAATTTCACTTGTCCTGTCTTCTACTCAAAGCCAGGCTAACTCCACTGTTGGACTCACTGTCTCAGAGCCTGGTGCAACTGAGTTCTCAAAAATCACCAAGGATGGAGATTCCTTAGCTTCTCTGAAAAAAACCTCTTTCAGAGCTTCACAACTCTTACTAAAAAAAAGTGTCTTCCTTACAAGCAAACAGGTTTTTCTTTGCTGCAATTTGGTTTTTGGTTAAAATAAATTATTTTCTGATAAAAATATGTCAAAACTTTCAAGCTCTTATAGATGACAGCGAAACACACAGAAGCATGTGGAACATCATTATTTCCAAGATGCATAGATAAAGTGGAGAGAAATACAAAAAGTAGAGAGAAAAGCTACAGGACAACACACAAACATACTTCACCTATTTAAGGAAGCCTAGGACTTCCTAAGCTATGAAGAACAGCTCATGTACTTATAAATTCATGGTAAACAATCAGAAAGCCTAAGAACCTAATTTCACTACATGCAGGCCTCATTGCCTGGGCAGACAAGAACCAACTTGGATACTCTTTTCTTACAAAAATTGTGAAAAGCAAAATAAAATTGTAAAGGAAATACCTGTGATGAACTCCTGAAAGTTAGCTTCACAGGCAGGGTCAAGACCCTGCCATCCCACATTTCTTCTGCATCAAGAAGTGCAGAGTAGTTGATTGCAACGTATTCTCCACCTGTTAGAGAAAAAAACCCAACTGTGTAGATTAAGCAGGTGAGGTACCTCTATCAGTCCAATAGTGGCCTCTAAATAATTGTGTCTACATGTTCTTGAACAGAACAGTAGCTACACTGACTTGGAAACAACCCAGTACAGTTGCACATCTTTTTTTACACAAGAAGATTGGGTGTAAATCTCTGAAGAGCTGAGCACCCAGCTCAGCTCAGCTGCTGTTACAGATGTTTGCAAAATTTGAAAAGCAAGTTCAATATGAATAAAACATCTAAGGAGCTTTCTAGGTTCCCCTTTAGACTGTGCTTTCTCACCGGCAGAAGTGCTCTCCTAGGAACCAAGTTGCAGTAAGCTCTCAATGCTGACTTCAAGGGAATTAAGCAGAGGAAGGTAGTTACAGCCTACCAGCATAGTCCAGAGAGGAGGGATATGGATAGATTTGCTCTTTTCCATGCAAATTTCTCAAAGATCCCCGAGGAAGGCTTGGGATAGAACTAGAGCTTTTCCTTTCTGGTACAGCAGGTGCCCCACATCCAGAGTTAGACAGTACATGGCCACATGAGCCCAGCAACATCCTTGTATCTGCTGCCTCTAAGAACTCAAGCCAATTAAGACCAGGATCTAGAAATTCCATGAAATGATGCCTCAAGCTACCAAAAAGCATAATGTTTTGACTGATACTAAAACCATTTAATAAAATGGACAGCCTACATTATAACCACTAACTGGTTGGCTATCCTCCCACTGAAACCAAAGAGAAATCTGACTTGAGATTTCAGATTAATTTTGATTCACAGTGCACTGGAGCACAGAATAATTATTATGGCTAACATGCAGCATGACAGTACACAGGTCAGTGCAGGCACAGCCCTTCTGTCTGGTTCTAGTGGCAGGGTATAGGTTGAGTCCAGGACTGACAATGCAATGAGCAAGCCTTAAGCTATGCAGAAAACTGTTCTGCTGTATTTTCTTCCACTTTGGTATTCTTCATGCTGATTTGTGCAACATATATAGGCTGCAAAGCAAGCTTCAGTTCCAGATTCAGTACTTATAAATAAATTAAATAACTACTCCAACTTGGTTTACTAGATCAGCTCTGCAAGCCATTTTTCTATTCTTTCTCAAGGATCATTCTTTCTTAAGAACCTCTGTTGAGAGCCAGCAATTTCTTGACATTTTCCAAAAAAATCAGCCCTGTAATCAGTACCACTGCTCACACTGCTGTTACTAGAAATGGAGTCTGGCTATCTCTTGCAATCAGACAGCTGTCCTGTGTCTACTTATTTTCCTTTCCTATTTGGAAATCTTTCACCAGTAAAACACTATCATAACCCTCGATACTTCAACAACAAACAGACATTACTGAACAATTCTGAAGCTCCAAGAGAAATAGAACTACTCTCAAAAGCAAGCTGCTGCTCTCCTACATGCTTGTGCTTAGGAAAAGGGAGATAAAGAAAACAAGAAAGATAAAATTTCATGAACGTGCAATGATCCAACTGCTACCAAAGGAACAGACTGACTCCAAGAGTGAAACACGTTTCTCTCTCTATTACTTGCTTTGATTTTATAAATTGCTCAGTCTGGGGAGAACGGATACTGAGAAGAGCTGCCTTGTTTCTGATGAATCATCTTGCTTTCTTGCATGGCCTTTTGCAATTCCATTGTACCTCAATACCTCAGCAAGTTAATCTGCCACGTTTGGCTCAAAAAGGAAGACTGGTCATACTGATTAAAATGGCTTATACAGCACCTTTTAAAAACATCTAAAATGAGCAAATACTATAACAAAAGATTGCTTCATTCTGATGGCAGCAACTTTTACAGACTACAGGGGCTCACTTTAGTGCCTGGGAGATCACAAGAAGTTCAAAAGTAGAAGCCAAAATGTGAGTTAATAGAATTGTAAACTGCAGCAGAAAACCTTTCCCAGAGTTTTTAACCTGTATTAACTGATAATCAGAGCATTTACATCATCATACATAAATAAATGCCATGATTTGAACATATGCTCTTTCACAGATGTAAGCAGAAGCACTTCCCTGCAGATTTTCTTACCTTGCAAGAATCTTTTCCTGTAAATCTGTATACCATCTGTGGTCTTGTTACCACTGTTTTGTTGAACCTGTAGACCAGTGATATTGTCCAGGAGGGTAAGATCTGTAACGTTTGTTGTGAGCAACGTGTTGGTGTTATTAATCAGAAGTGTAATGTATGCAGTTTGAGGGTCATGTTCAACATCCACCTGAAAACAGAAATATTAATGGTGCAAAATGGCTGTATGTTCATCTTATCAGCAAAATTTATTGTCTTTATTACCAATAAAAGTTCATTATATGTGTGAACTTATTTTCTAAAGGCATTCTGAGCGACCTGCAAATGGCACTACACTCAGTGCGATCTCTCAAGGAGATTTCAATCTTTGGTATGTCACGCTGTTGCTTGGGGACAAAGGGACAGAAAGCCAGAAGTTGGAAACCCAGCTCATGCAGAACCAGAAGTGAAAACAGGAATATGAATATCCCCGTGATACCTCATACAACGCAGAACTGGATCATAACTTTATAAACAGAGTCTGGAAAATTCTTAACTTTGAACTTCTGTACCACGAGGATGTTTCTTTTGCAAGCTGCCCTCATGGCAAATTCATTCTCTCTGTGCACTTTTGGTCTCTATTTCCCTTTTTTTTTTCACAGCAACCACACTCTCTGAAGGGTGCTGGATGCCTTAACTTGCCCTTCCCATGGGAGGCCTGATGGAGCCATCAGTGGACATAGGGAGCTGGGGAAACAGGGGGAAATAGAAAAAATATTTCCTCCCTTCATTTTCCCATATCTTTCCCTTGCTCTTCCATGAGATATATGCAAAAAATGAGGATTTCAGGGTCTCTTCCTGTGCTTCTAATGAGGCACAAATACATTCCATTATATTTGGGGAGAGGGGGATGTGAACAGTAATTTAGATAAATTCCTAGAATAGAACAGGCAGAAAAAGTAGCATGTGTGTATCCACAGGCAGGTGGGGGAATGTGGCAGCATTAGTCCTCTCCTTGCCCTAGGCAGGAGGTTTAATGCACTCTCCCACACACACAGTTCATTCTTTTTCTCCAACCAATTTTGCACTTTCTCTCCATTTTGTTTCATTTAACAAAATCCTTAATTCAGTGACTAAACAAAGCAACCCTTCAGAGGTGTCTCAATCGCTTATCTCCTACGGTAATCTTCCTCAGCTGGTGAAAAGGCCACATTTGTTACATTTCTGATTAATATCAAATACATGTTTTGCATTCTTTATTTTTGACTGGTAGTCAGTTTTAAGCTAAATTGCAAAGGGGTTCAAAGAATTTGGATTTTTTTTCCCAGTAGCACTAAACAAAGCAGCAGATGAGAATGAAGCTGTAGGGAAGCTCTTGGGTTTGACCACTCCTAGAAAGAATCTCCTCCATGTCGCTGCCATTGGGATCAGCGGCCACTGGATATCTCCTTTAGTTTGTTCCTCTATTGTTCCTCTATTTGACTGAAGATGTTTTTTCTTGCTTTTGGAGCAGATTATTATGCTGTCAACCATCTACAGGAACCAAAACCAATGACAGGCACTGATGATGCCTACTCCATTTTCTCTACACTGCTGAAGCACACAGTGTGTGTCATCACCCCTTGCAAGCGATGTCACTTTGGGTACCTGGGAGAGTGGAGTGAAAGAACCACAGCAAGATCAAGGACATGCTAGGAGAAAAAAGAAGAGGAAGGAATTGCCATGAAACTGAAAGGAATTCAGAATCTTTGGGAAGAAGTTAGAACAACTAGAAACAGGAAAGGAGGACAAAAAATGTAGGATGCTTGTATCACAGATGATCTGCAATGAAAGAATGCTTAGGACACTGAGAAATAAGTCAGGTAAATGTGTTAGAAGACAAATAGTAAAATTTAAAGATTTACTTCAGCTCTGCTAAAGATCACTGGCATTATGAAGTATTATTACAGAAAAGTTCATGTCATACTATGGAATGAGGCTCTCAAAGGAGCACATTTCTGGAAAGAAGGAAGGGACTGGATGCTGGAAGCACAGGTAAAATTCAAACACCTCAGTTTCAACAAGGGTATTTCTGTGATAAGGTGTTAGAAAAATCCTGACTCAAAGAAGTAAACATATGTCTTCTCCACACTCTGAGGAATCACTCATGGTAGGAGGAAGAAAATGCGCAAAATTCGCTTTTTCCCATTTAAAACAGCTAAAGACCACCATATGGCCAGTCTGCCTCTTAGCAGGAAAGCATCTGTTCAGACAAATTAAGACTGCAGTAGATGACAAGGTAAGCAAAGGAAAATAAAATGTGAACTGCATTTGAAGACAATCACGTACAACTGTATAGTTTTCAGTAATTTACAACTAATAGCACTGCAAAATTATTTTCTGATAACTCTAGCATCTACAACAAAGTAACTTTGTTCTTGTACAGCAGGGTTTCACAAATTTTAATGAGCCTGTGTGAAGCTGTGCTACATGTAACTGTCTCAAACTCTCTTTCTGAGAAGCTCTGATATAAAAATTGTGATTCAATAGCTGGAAAAGCAGAAGATTCTGTGTTCCTGCTTCTTATGTCTGAAATGCTCACTATTCAGCCTCATCAATTACGATTCGCAGCCGTTCCAATAACAACGTTATCGGTAATTAGTGCCATGAGATGTGATACATATTCGTTCTTCTCTATGCAAACGATCTGGTGCAGGTTATAAAGTCTTCTCTTCTGTACTGGTTACTGAATTCTCTACCCTCATTTGCAGTATTCATTTGCTTTCTCTCTCCATAAGACAGGTAAGACGAACTGTCTGAATTATAAAAATTCACACTTGCTTCACCCAGTGTGAAAAAAAAAAAAACAGAGGAAAAAAAAGAAAGCAAAAACAACAGTCTAGGTAAATCTATCAAGCTATGCCACATAAAGTAAAAATAAAATAGAAGGTTTAAAATTTCCTTATAGTAGAGAGGTCTTTTCTCCTCGTAAGTATTTTACACAAGCCAAATGAAACCTTTTTTTCATTAACTACCGTGCTATAGTTGAGTTCCACTGAATATGCAGACTATGACACATTGGCTCTTCTATGGTTGTGTGATAGGATGCCCAAAGACACAGCAGGCATCACAGGGCTCAGTGCCCCAGCCTTTAAGAGAAGTCCATTCTTGACCATGGTAGGGCACCTGTGGTTGAGCCAGGAGACAATCTCAGGCGGCTTATCTCATTCTCTAAAGAAGTTCTTCTCTATCTTTACCCAGCCTTGTGGCTGATTAGAGTTCACTGGCTTTGCTCATTTATAGTTTTACAAATTCACACTGAGGTATTCACTTTGACCACAATCCAAAATCCCCTAAGTCTGAGAAAAGATTTCACTGACTTCTTTCGGTTTTGAATCAACATTGCAAAACTGTGCCTCTTACAGAGGATGCGACCATTCTAACGGGATATTCTCCCAAATACTCATCATGGGCACAATTCTGTTACCACTTTTTGAAGGACATTTGGGTACAAACTTCCTATCAAATTAACAAGACAAATGTAAGAAAACTTACCACACCGCATTTCTGAAGGGTTATTCCAAATCCAGAAGACACTGACATATTGGACACATCTTCAGACTATGGAGGAAGGGGAAAAGTCTACGTAGTATATGAAAATATCATCATTCACAATTCACAAACTGCAGCACCAGGTAAATTTAGAGGTATTAATTGCCTTCAAATTTAAGAGCTTTGTTATCACAACAGTTAATCTTTTTATCTAGTTCAAGTGTGTATGAACTACCTATTCCCACAACTACTTATTAGTATCTTAATCAATATATTCATATTTTGGCTATCACAGTTCCCTAACAAACCACACTATGCACAAAATTCACCAGACTATACAGATGTGTTTCATTACTAAGTGTCTATCAGAATGTACACAGCAATCATATAGTTGTATCTGTCACAATAATGCTTTGGAACTCTCACAACTAGTTGGCGTTGCTAAAGCCATCTCAAGTTAACATAATCACCTAAGACAGAATTAGAAATATACTGCTTGCGCAGTAAACTCCCAGCAAGGTTCATTTTTGATATAATTGCTACAGTCCTTATTAAAAGTCGCAAACCATCTTTTACTGACCAGCTGGTGGTTAACAGAAGACTCTCGTTTGAACAAAATCTTCTTTGTCCATGAGGGTATCAAAGCAAACAGCGAATGACTCCACTGATCATCCAAGGCTGAAGAAGTCAAGAGCCGGTGATGATCTTCACTTGCTTGAACGACCAGAGGTAAGGGCATTGCTGAAAACCACGGAAACACTCTGCGTTAGAGCTAACGCCAGCTCCTGAGCGGCAGCTGCTTGGCGCACACCAACCCCGGCAGATTCTAGCCAAGGATGGGGCTTGTGGTACCTGGTGCTCTGCTTGCACACAGCGACCAGCACGCTCTCCCACCAAACCACCCTAAAATCTATATAGGCAACAGAGACATGAGGCAAGACATGAAACAGAGATGGGATTTGCCTCACAAAACCCAGTAGGAGTTAGAATAAAACTGTTTCCTACCTAGGGAACTCACATATGCCCACAGAAAAGTTCTTGCCACTTAAATGTAAAGTGTCTAATGCATGAATTGAAAGGTTTCAGCCTTAAATCAACTGTAACATTTTAAACACAAAGGCATTTTTAGCAAAGCATAAATAACCGAAGCACTCTACAACAGGAGTGACCACAGTGCTAATTGTGGTCTGTGTCAAAGGTATCATCTGTCAATTAACCATTAACCATATCAATATATATTCAGAACAAAAATACTTCTCAGTTGAGTAAGGGTCTCAGTTATGTTTCAGCTGAATTGGAGGGCCATCAAATCAAACACTCCTCAATTTAGTAATTAGTAATATTATCTTATACTCTTACATTTTAATGAAAGATTAATTCACGATATCACACAAAATTACAAGAGCCATTTTGAAACCATATCACTTTCATATATTAAAGTAAAAGCACCTATGACATTAAGAAAAGGAACTTATACAAAAATCAATAATTTAATATACTAAATTGTCTAAAGGTAAAGATGCTGAATGAAGAGAAGTAATGAAATTTTCAAAATTATAGTTGGCTGTCTATGTTTAAAGAAGGTACTTTTTTCATTCTTCGCATAATATTTCTCATTTATTACTTATTTTTAAATCCCATATTTTAATCATTAGCAGTACATTTTAATATGAACAAAAACTCTCATTGAAAAGCAAAGATTTTTGGCAAATGACATTTTTCTATAAAGTTTTCATTTAAAAAAACCTATTATGTTAATGAAATATGAAAAGCTGAAGATACTAAAACCTCATTAATATGAGGAGCAGCATTTTTTTTGAAAAGACACTGCTTTGTTGGAAGAACATATAGAGAAATACTTCTAGCTGTAAATAGAAAAGACATGTACAGAGCATTCAGAATTGGACCCTTAAAAGGAGGTCCTATAAATGGCCTTGAAGCATTGATGCACATGAATCACTGAAAAGGTTTGTTACCATAACGAATGAAATGCAGTCCTGCTCCTTACAGACCCCAGATGGACATGTGCACCTTGGGGAGCTTCACTGCCTTCCCATGCTGGAATAACATGCTTTTTATTTGGGAGGGAGTGGTTTATATTGCACAAAATTTTGGATATATGAGCCAGGAAAAGTTAGTTGTTCATATTTTACAATCAGTTTTAAGTCACTTCTCTAAGTTTTACTTAAATACTTAAGCCACTGTTAAACAATGCAACAGGCTCAGACTAATCTAGGGACTGTGAAAGCAACTGGGTACACTTGGTGAGAACAGTAATATGTACGATTACAAGACCAAATGTCTGCATATCTTTGGGGTTGGAACTTTTTCAGGGTAGTCATGCATGGCGTATTTCTGTTTCAAGACTAAGCAACAGCCCAAATCACTCAGGATGACAGCAGTGCTGAACTGTTGGGTACAGTACAGACCTGCTAGCTACCAGTCTGAGCCCACCTGGCCATGGTACCCCCAGCAGACCCAAGCATCATGCTCCATCCCACCCCCAATGGCTCTAAACCTATGTTCTCACTACTGAATCAAGCCTCTTCATGGTTTTGTATAGATATGTCCAAACACTGAAAAAAAAATTGATTTTATATTCACTATGTCTCTCACATATTAATGCAATTGCCACTCCATTCCCATGCAGGTGGAGCACCAGTTCTCCTTTTTTGTTTTCCTGCCAGACCACAGGAGATGCACTTTCCTTTACAGTAAACAGAAACTGACTAAAGATGTGGAGCTTCTTTGCAGGGCTTCGTAAGAGTCAGGAGTCAAAATGGCAAAATGTGTAGGCTGGGTTGAGCAACTACTGCCTTGAAAGCGCTTCTTATTTAGCAGATCATTTCCTTCTGTGTTTTGGATGAGGGAGTCAGCCAACAAGAAGGGGGTAACTGCTTCATAAAATATCTTTTGTTCTTGTGTCCTATGCAGCATGACATCTCCATCAGCACACCCAACTGCACTTTTCATGTGACAGCAAATCCTGATACTCCCCTCTGGAGAGTATCAAGTCCACAGTAACCCATTTCATTAACTGATCGTGTTCTTTGACTCTGAATTAATCTCTGGATTACTATTACACAGATGAGTCTGTTTGCAAGTTGTGCTTTGTCATCACTTACAATCCTGAGGTAATGTGCCCAGCTCCCAGCAGAAGTCTCCAGGCGTGTTATTTGGCTGCTCTATCATCAGTAATGGGAGGCTGGGGATTTTGCAGGTTCTTGACATTATGTTAAGCAGCCTCAACGCTGATGATGATTACAAGGATACTTCTGCAGATTCCCTTGTATCTTCCCAGCACTCAGTGGAAGGTTTTGCTGAAATAGATTCAATCAGTGTGACGCATGTCCCTGCAGCAACATGTGCCACTGCCTTCCTCTAGATTTTTTTCTCACCCTTCCTACTAATTTTTAACAATATAGACTGTTTTATAAATCCCTGGTTTCCCTTGCCAGTAAAGAAGCACTTTTCTATCTCATTTTTTGTAGTATCAACTGTCATTTAAATAAAATAACTTTTTCCTGAGTCACAGTCACTAGTCAGTGACTAGGTCAGCTCAGTCCAGCTGACCTACATAAACATAACTGCTTTTCCACATAACTTGTTGTTGAGAATATGCAGCAAGACAGCATAATTGTATTTATCAATTTACCTGCTGTCTCTTTTCAGATAAGGTCCCTGATGGACCGTAGATGGCTGATGATTTCTTGAAAACCTAGATGCTGAATATCTGAGAAGGGACGGTACAGGTATAACACATTCTGTGGTTTTCACTTCTATTCTAGATTTCCATTCTGAAATTGTTTTTTTAAACAACTAGATTCATCTGAGGTTGGAAAATACCAATATTTGACTCCTGAGGCCTTTCACTAACGAGCATTGAGCTTTCTTTTGGATACCTTGCTGCTCAGAAGTGTGAGTGCAACATTGTCAGTGCCCCTTCAAAGGTGCATTCCAATTCTGACACCGACTCTGCAGTCTCCTTCTTCCTTCCACTCTCTTTTCTTCTTACAGCTTCAATCTTTGCCATTTTTCTGGCTGTTTTCAGAAAAAGCCATTATCAGAGCTGCATGGTCTTCACTTCCATTAGTTTCTAAATGGAAACTATTCCCACTCCTTTTCAAAAGGGAAACTTTGCAAAGCAGGGGAATAGTTTCAGTTTTACACACAGCCCAAACAACCTTCCTCTCAGCAGGGCTTGCCAGGCTGCCACTGACACCCCTGCAGTACGACGCCTCAGGGCAAAACATTTCCCAGTGTTCAAACCAGCAGAGCATGAGACTTATCTGGGGCTTTCCTGCAAACATCTCCAAAGATGGCAAGTGAAACAGTTCATCAAAGAAAGGCAGTAATTTCACTGTCTTTTGATGTGAGACAATATCTCCATCTTTAAGACAAAATTGTCTTTGTTTTCCTTAATTAAACACTCAACATTTTTACAATGTATTAGAAAGTTGTTAAATATTTTCTCTTACTTTTAATTAGCATGTTACTAAAATGTTTTCCCATTATTTAATACTCCATAAACCCAATATAAACAGACATGCCAGAATTCTGTCTTAAACTGCATATTCCTAGCTAATTACCAGTAGGTTGACTTTGTATTGAATTACAGTATAAAAACATGAAAACAAATATTAATACAGTTGAAGCAGCTGGAAGATTGGTGTAACATTTTACCCCTCACGTTGCTACAGCACTCACTCAGTCCCACATACGCAAAGTGCCACAACACTATGAAATGACAAACAGTTGATCGAAATAGTTTCCGCTGTTTAATGCTGTTCAGTTGTCTTTGCTATTCTCCCCAGGTAGTTATTTGCCACTCCTCAGCTTTGTGCACTATTGCTTTGGGTGGTGATCTTTTCCTCTTCTGGACCTCCGGCAGCCACACTCAAGGTACAGGCAATGCACTTTGGAAGGAGAGCTCCCCACTCCCAGCCCTCGCTGCATTTGCGTGCTGCTCAGAGTGTGCAACTACAGAGAGGATCCGACCTGGTACAAAACACACCTACGGTGTGGAATCTGTGGCAACAGCGGGTCTGAGTTCATACGGGCTGCAGGTGGAAGGATGGGTATCTAAGAAAAGAAATTGTCCTCTGCTTGTGATCAGCATACTGTCCTTTGCTAAAAAGATAGTTTTGAGTAACGACAGGGACCTTCAGTGCTAAAGCACAAGCCTTTACCTTTACCTTTACTGGACTAAATGGGCTGAGTCCTGAACATGTTAGTGGTACACAAAGACTGTCCTTAGAAGGGTAGGCAAGGCACTACAGTGCCTTACTTGTCCTTAATAGAAGTTAAAGTGAAGGTTATTCTTGGCCATGGCAATTAAACAGGATGATACAAAATTAAAATGGTCTTGCAATAGGTTTGCAGCAAAGACCACAGGATGTCCTTAAGGCTCCTATACCTTTACAACACATCCTAACCTGCCAAATTACAGTAGAAAACTGAAGACACTGACAAGTTTGTGAAATGTCAAGCTCAGAATTAAAAATTATCTGACACTAGGAGGAAAAAAAGCAATTTAACTAAGACAGTCATCCTAATTCTCAGCTCTCACGGGCTGCATATTTCAAGTCCTACATCTGCAGTCTGCCAGTAAAGTTTTGAATAATCTTGCATCTGCAGTCTGCCAGTAAAGTTTTGAATAATCTTGCTTTATTTCAGCGGGAAAGAAAAGAGTTAAACATACTTGCATACCATATTTTTTTTGTTGTTATTCTTAATTATTTCCTTTCCTGAAAACCATCCAGGATACAAGATCCAATTTAAAGTCCTTTCATTCACACACAACAATGAATAGGCAAAGGTAGTAATTAATTGTTTTTCAGTTTTGAATGTTGCCATTAGCTTTTCTTGTTTCAAAGTCAAAGAAACTATGGGTATCAACAAGACAAATCAAATCTACTGTTTAGGCCTCTTTTGAGCAAGTCAGAGCAGACTCGAACACAACTCTCGAAAATCCACTGTGTTCCACAATCACAGGGCTATTCTGGGATGGCTTCTTCTCATTTATCCAGAAACAACTTGAAAAAGTTTCCAACAGCAACCTTGAGATTAGCATGCTCCCACAAACAACTCCATCACACTGCTATTTTAAATGACAAAGGTTTTAAGCAGAAGTTCCCATCTCACTGCTTTCACTGAGAACTTCTTCAGTAAGAAATAGTCTAGCACCTTGACTGAGCAAAAGAATAGAAAGTTAGCTTTAAATATGTTAAAAGTTCATGTTTATTAAAATGGGACAATTCTCAGTTATAAAACCAAGCATACAATTCAGTGTTTGTAGCAGGCTCTCATTTAACATGTATATTTACCTACTAACAAAATGACAGAGATTCAACCACTAACAAAGAGATACCACATGTCAAAATCCTCACATTGCCCCACTTTTTCTTTAGTGCCAGAAGGTTCTTCTGAACTACAAAACTGCATGCATTTTCTCTCTCAGTGGATGGTACATTAATAATCTGCAACCCATCAGAAAGCAAGATGTGAGCACCAAAGATTACGTTGAATAAATACAGAAAAAAAACAAGGAAGCTCAGCAAATCTGAATTATTTGCCTTCATATTTAAATTAATAAACTCATTTGTGAATTAGCCATGGCACAAGGCAAATAAATTAGAGGCATCTCACTAGGTGACTGCTTCAGAGCATGTAATTGCTTGGCAAATGCATGTCATGAAATCATCTCTTGGGGGGACGATGGGGGGAGTCTATTTCAGACATTGCATTGCCCCATTAATGTGCCGTATGAGGATGTCATAACCTTTCAGGGTACTCATCTCCACTACACTTGGGTGAGGTAGCACACTATTTATTATACACATATAGAGAAAAAAAAAAGACCAGAGATTCAGAGAAACTAAGTGATTTAATCAAATGTACACAAAGACTGTGGCAGCCAGCCCCCAGAGGCAGCTCCTCTAAGCTGTAAGTGACTTCTCTAAGTATCGGGGTATCCTATTCAGATCACATTAGGACACTACCACTGGAGATGCTCGGTGTATCTGAGATCAGTGACAAGTATACTTCACAGCCACTGTAAAGAGTATTAGAATCCCAGCAACACTTCCAGAGCCACTACATCT
>WHYT01016068.1:127656-240864 GCA_009806455.1 Tetrax tetrax
AAAAAAAAAAGACCAGAGATTCAGAGAAACTAAGTGATTTAATCAAATGTACACAAAGACTGTGGCAGCCAGCCCCCAGAGGCAGCTCCTCTAAGCTGTAAGTGACTTCTCTAAGTATCGGGGTATCCTATTCAGATCACATTAGGACACTACCACTGGAGATGCTCGGTGTATCTGAGATCAGTGACAAGTATACTTCACAGCCACTGTAAAGAGTATTAGAATCCCAGCAACACTTCCAGAGCCACTACATCTATGAGGCTTTAACAACTCCGTCCGGGACAAAGTATCTTAGTTATTGTAATTGCAGAGGTCTTTGAAAATAGCTTCAAGAGTAGGTACTGCAACAGTTGCAGTAAATGCACAGAGGTTAAGCTGGCTTCTGAAAAGGAACAAGGCCTTGATCAGCTCTAAGTAATACAGGTTTTCCACAACACTGGGAACACTGGACATCACAGGGTGCTCCCCTACGTCATTATGTTAAATGAGGAAAAGGGGGTCCTCCTAAAAATTATTCAGAGCAGAGTACGAACTAAGGTCTTCTCACAGGTGCTCCATTCTAGATGAGCTGTTTAGGGAGCCTAGAGCACCCTTGTTCCTAACTTCTGAGCAACCACTCCCCGGGGGCCCAGGATCAAGTGCCCCACTGACCATAGTAAGCCACCAGAGCACAGCTCCAGTCCTCTGCTCATTTGCACACCCATGCCCTTGGAGTCCTGGGACTCCCACAGCAGTGAAAAGAGAGAGAAAACAGTTACATACCTGTCATTCCCAGACATCCCGTCTCTTTTTGAAGCCACAGATTATCTTTAATAACCTAAAGTTAACACAGAAGTGAGCAATTATAAGAAAGAACTGTTTTCATAAATGTCTAATATTACGCTCTTGTGCTGAATTTATGCTTCACAATTAGACAGAACCATGTTCCACAAAGCCTTCAGTTTCCCAAAATTGACCACCAGAAGAGATACAACATGGCTCTAGAGGTTTCCCACAGCTTGTCAAGCAGTATGAGGCACTGCTGTTTCCTAGTATGGCTACGCAAGCTGGGGGCTCAAACTGCACTTATATTTAATATTATGAAGCTGAGCCTTTGTGCAATAGTGGAGCAGAAGGGTTTGCTATGAAGTATTAGCTTGTTCGTATAAAATAATTTTTCTTGCCATTTTCAAAGGCAGAATGGAGGACACTGGAAAATCCAGTCACTAGGAGTCAGTAGGAATACTGGATGTGTCCATATTGGATGATCAAGTCCACTGACATTATGCTCATTTTCCCTTTGGACCATTGCACGGAGCCTTTCAAAGGGACCACAGGCTAAAAACTGCTGCTTATGAAGCAATCTGTGACAGCCTCCTGCCTGTGCTCAGACCGCAGAGATTGCTACAGAAATCACAGCTCTAAAATGTCAGTAAAATAAAACAGTGTTTTTAAGGATTGTTAATGCCCAGTGTTTTGATCAAGATGTAGTAGTCATACAAGCAAGCTTTCATTTAATAAAAATGCTTCCTTGCAGGAGATAATACAGAGGTAGGAATGTGGGCTGATTAACAGCGATAGAAGCTTCTAAGTCTGTGGAGCGATGTGACCCGCACTTGCTGTTTCTGTTTGCTCCCAAGCATTGCATGGGAGTAATGTTAAGTACTGACTTATGTCAATACCACTGTTACAGTACAGCAAGTTAGCGGCAATTTTCTTCTTTGCCTGCTCAGGGAAGTCATCACTTTGATTATTGCTAGAGCTGTAACTTCAGTTAACCTTGTGTGAAAATAGCTCTCACTTCACATAGGCCACTTTTCCCCAGAATAACAGAAAATGTAAGACATCCCACAAAGTGGATGCAGCAAGAGCCCTAGGTTTTAAGTGGACACTGCTCTGGAAAACAAGTACATATGGGATTGGAGGCAGCTCTTGTGGAGGAGAAAGGAAGGACAGAGAAACAAACAAGTGGGAATATGCAGCAAACTCTGAGCAGCCCCAGGATGCAGCTCTGGGAAGCCCCAGGCACTGAGCTCTTCACTAGGGGCTATTTGCCAATACCTTGTGCTATACTTCTCCCTGCACTCCAGAATTCTTGTACACAAACTGAGTTATGCCAAAGTTCTCTACTGCCATTATTAACTGGCAATCAATCAACTGGCTAAACAATCTATATGACCCTGAATTTTGAGTAGCAGAGCATCTCACAAACACAGAAAGATAAGAATAGGAAATTCCAATGGTAAACTTAAACAAAAAATTGTCTGGTGGACAGAGATGTATGTATGTATACATATATCCATACACATACATTTATTTCCATGTACGCATATGGATATGCAGCAATAGAAATCACATGTTAAAAGGGAATTAACCTTTGCCAGATATTTCTATAGTGGTCTAGAGCCCTATCTGCATTAGGAAAATCTGTGCCGGTACACGAAATGGACATAATGACAGCAGTGTAAAACACTGATGAAAATATAAAACACCAATATGATGGTGTATTATGTTAAATATGTTGAAATAAATCTTGTTTACAAATATAAATCACAAATATTACTCTTATGCATATCAGCATATATATCGATGCTGAACGTCAACAGTTCCCTTGTAAATGACCCTGTAACAAAAGCAGACAGCGGTCTAAGCATGCATAAAGGCATGCAGAAAATGGGGCTTGCTAGCTAACAAGCTTTATTTCCTACTTCTTAGGAAACCACTGTACAAACGGCTCCTGATCTCCACAGACTCTAGGCATTCATTCATCTGTGGTTTACAACAGCTCACACACAAAAATGTACGGTGCTCATATGTCCATGTGTGTCAACTACAAACGGTATTACAGCACCGTTTCTTCTTCTCCCTTATCTAACATTCAGTTCTCAGCAGTCTGCACTGGAAAATATATATCCGGATACTCGGCACAATTCTTCCACTCTGGTGCAGAGTGAGTCCATAATACCAGAGAGCATCTACGGGCCAGCACATCATGCTCCAAAAGTAATTAATTTAATGCACTAATACTGCCAGCAGACATTTTCCCAAGTTTTACATTAATTTGTTTTTCTAGTGGAAAAATAAGGTGAAGGTTTTGTTTGTTTGTTTGTTTTTCCCTGCAAGACTATTTCCTGCTGATTAATCCTTTTGTAATCACACCACAAACTATCTTTCGTGACTCCTTCCACTACTCTCCGCAGTCTCAGGTTTTGTCCACATGGGCAAAAGAAAACCACGTTGACACCCTTTGAAACAGCTTAATAGATACCAAGACGAGGAAAACGAAGGAAAAATAAAAGCTCTATCCTACGCTGCTAGGGGCACTCCGAATAGCGGGCTGACTCCAGTCGGCAAGGAGTGCCTAGACAGAAAACCATCGACTGCCCCTGTTCAGGAAGAACAGCCAAGCGGAGCCACTGCCGCAGTGGCCCCACCACGCCGACCTTCGGCACTTTTCGGGCCGCTGCCCCCAGCCCAGGTGCCCAGGAAGCGCCCGCAGCCCCCCCGAGGCACCGCTCCCCGCGCCGGGCCCTCCGACAGGGCCGCTCCTTCGCCCGCCCTCAGCCCGCGGCTCGGCCCCGCCGAGGGGCTGAGCCGCCCCCCGCGCAGCGCCCTGCGGGCACACCGCCTTACCGCAGCCCCCGGCCCACCGCAAGGCTCCCGGGGCGGACCCGGCGCCCCGGCCCCCTCCGCGGGGCTCGGCGGAGGGCGGACCCCGGCCCGGCCGCGCCAGGTGGCCGCTCCGAGAGGCCGGGTGGGCGCGGGGGGCCCGCCGGGGAGCAGGGCCAGCAGCAGGCCGGCCAGCAGCCCCAGCATGGCGGCGGGCGGCCCCTCCGCGGGCACGTAGGGAGCCGTGGAGACTTTCCAGGCGCTGCCCCGTCGCCAGACCGGGCCTTAGCCGCCGCATCCATCCGCCATCGGTCTCCTCCCACCGCGGCTAGAACGGGGGGCGGAGGGGCCCCGAGCAGCGGGACCTCCCCTCCCCTCTCGTCGGGCCGGGCCCGATGGCGGCGGCCGGGGGCTGCCTGCGGGCGGTGGGGCTGCAGTTCTGGGCCCGCTCGCTGCAGGCGCTGCCCGCCCTGCTGGCCCCCGCCGTCCTGCTGGGGCTGCTGCTGGGCGCCGCCGCCGCCGCCCTGCTCTGCCGCTGCGCGCTGGGGCCGCGCCGGCGGAGAGAGGTACGCGGGGCCGGCGGGCGGGGGGGGCTGGCCGCCCTTCTTCCCCACCGCGGGGAGGCTCGGGCCTGTCTCGGGGGGGAAGAAGAGTGAGGACCGGTTTGTGAGGGGCGGCGGCCCCAGAGGGCCCGGGACGTACCGCCGGCTCGGCTCGGCTCTGCGCGCCGTACGGCCCAGCCGGGGCTGCCGGAGCTGGGCCGGGAGCCCCGGGCCGCGGGGTGAGCGGCGCGGCCGGTGTGTGCTCCGCAGCGGTGACTCTGCGGGCTGGGGGCGAGCTGGGTGGTGGGTGGGCAGCCCAGTAGTTCCTGGTACACCTCTGTTGGAAAGGAATTTAAAACTTTCTTCGTTTAAAAATTTACCGAAACCAACTGCCTGACTCGAAAAAGAGGCCGGTTTGAGTATTTATGTGTTCTGGTTTTTTACACTGAGGATGGTGGAGCATTGGCACAGGTTGCCCAGAGAGGTGGTGGATGCCCCATCCCTGGAAACGTTCAAGGCCAGGTTGGACGAGGCTCTGAGCAACCTGATCTGGTTGGAGATGTCCCTGCTCCTTGCAGGGGGGTTGGGCTAGATGTCCTTTAAAGGTGCCTTCCAATCCAAACCGTTCTATGAATCTATGAATATTGCCCTGCTGACCTGTATCTTTAACATCGGTGACCCAGAAGTTGCCTCTTGCAGCCATCACTTTTTGTACAAGGCTGTATTGCTTTTGGGGGATAGTGGAGGATGTACTCGGCTTGCACAAACCTGGTGAGATAATTTCCATCCTAAACTGGTAAGAACAATCCAATTTCCGAAGCATTTTATGAGCTTTTCCAAAGTTCATTTTACAAACAGGGCAAGCAGAGTATTAGTACTAACCCACAGCAGTAACTTTGCTCTCAGGGTGTGCGCTTACATACCTGAGAAATAAAGGGAGTAGAACACATCTGACAGTTTGCTTGATGCAAAACAAGCAGAGTTTCCTAAAGCATGTGACTTTGTTAATAACACACCTACCTTGCTGTTTTAAGGACTGCGGTGGATGGTTCGTGTTTGTTTATTACCTAAAAAGTGTTTGTTTGGACTCCAGGATTGCAGAGGTAGCACAGAGCGCAGAACAGCAACTGAGCAGATACATTTTCTGAGAATTGTTATCGACTTTTGCGTCTTTCTCCCATCGCATTTAGTCCCAAGTTGTGCTGAATTGACTGGATGTAGCAGTGGTTGGCGCTGGCATAGCTGGGAAATTCAGAGCCCCGCGGAGCATCCTGCCAGCCTGCAGCAGGGGGTCTGGTTTGACTTGGTTTTTTAACTATACCTTTTTTCTGCTACGACAGCTCTGCTGCATATGCGTATCTGCTATGACATACGAGAAAAATCCTCTTGCTCCCAACTGCTTTTAAGTATGAGGTTTGAAACTCTGTTTGAAGCCATGCTTTAGCCTAGTAATGGAGACACTTCAAATACTGGATCAATGCATCCTGTAAAAGTGCAAGTGTCTCTGATTCAGTTGCTCATTTTCCCTGCCTTGATAGATGGTATCTTTATTGTACTGCTCCTACCAACTCAAATATAGCCATGTACAATTACATCCTTTATGTTATTTGTGTCAATAGGGAATAGAAGCTGTCAGTTCTCGCTGGCCCAGATCTTCAGATGCATTTAGGTGCTTAAATACCATTAAAATTGATGCTGATGCTCTGAAACAGTTGTTTATTTTGAAAGAAAAAGAAACTACCTGCTGGCGCATACAGAACACATTGCAGGGTGGGCAGGTTGTATCCTATTAGTCTGATTTCCCAAATTGAACAGGCCTGCCTTAGGCTGTCTGTGCCTGTTCCTTCTTCATACTATATGCCCCACTGATGCTGTAAAGCAAGCTTGTTGCGTGTATAGCAGGCTTGCACATATTCCAGCCTTCTGTATCCAAATTAAAAGCAGGGATAGTTTACCTCAGTATGCCATGTTGCTTCCCAAGCAGCTGAGTTATCCTTGCAGTGGGAGCAGAGCAAATACGTGGAGTTTGAAGCAGCCATAGGGACCACAATAAGCTACTGACATTTGTCATTCCGCTCTGATTAATCACTATTCTGTAGACCTCAGCCTGAATCGGTGGGATGCATGCAGGTAAGTGCCTTATTGGTTTCATGATACGAGCATAGGACAGACCGGGATAGTTTTAAGAAGAAACCTTTACGGTGGTAACTTGTAACATGTGTCCTGTAACGCATTTCTGTCGATAATATTCTCCTGTTAGAGTACGGCATTGCCTGGAGGCTCTTGTTACCCTTTGAATACCATAATGAGCTTGTCTCATTATAATATTCTGGTAGGTTAATTTGATGAAGTGTTACGGTAGTTACAGTTAGACTTAGTTTTTTTCAGCTTCTTAATGCTCTTAAAGGGGAGCTCAGTAGCACTTCAGTTGCAAAAATAACAAAGGACAAAAACAAATGGAGAGGAAGGCGATGAGATTAAAAGTGTTAGCAGGAAATAAGTGAATCCTTGAAAAATTCAAACACTCTTAAAATTACAGTGATGGAGATACCAAGGAGGGAAACTGAATTCTGGATGAATATGAACAGTCAGAGAAATAAGATGAGAAAAGTAGATTCTTATTTTGGAGTGCCTGTGATGTGAGGTGCAGCAGTGAATCCCACGTGGCTACTTCCGCAAGTCCCAGTCATTCACTAAATTTTGTGAAGTTCTGGTTTGGGACAAACAAGTGTCAAGATTGTGGGGGAGACTTGCAGCTGTCATTTGTAGATTTTTGGTCATTAGTAGATTTTTAAGAACCAGCATCTGCAATTCACCACATCTTGGACTAACCTGAGAATGTGACCTGTTATTATTTAGCCTCTACATTCCAGAAAGATAAGTCGTAAAGAGTGAAATGTATTCAAAGGCTGGGCAGTTCTCTGTATTCTGAGAAAATTGACTACTTTGTTTGCCAAGTGGCCAAATAATTCAAGGAGAATATTTCCATAAGATAGTTACATGCGTAGAGACTGTAGCCATATCATTAGACCACATCAAAAAGCACTTAGTGGAATGAAAACCTGAAAAATAATTTTAAAAGTATTTGAGGTAGGGTGGCTGCCACCTTTTCCTTCACTTAAAAAATTAATTGTGGTGCTGTGTTTGGATGCATTGACCAACACTAGTATTCTTTTTTTGGTCCATCTACTGCACAGGGTCTATCTACTGCACATGTGCAGCATGAGATTTTATTCCCACACAGTTTGTGTCCGTACCAGTGGCTCTGTGTGTTTGTGGGGGAGTAAAGGCCAATGATACAGGTTGCTTTTGGGGAAGGAAGATGGTGAGCATTTTCTGATGGTTATTTCTTCCTACACATAAAACTTCATTTACGAAGTTTTTCTCATAGGAGGGGAGCAAAAATACCGGCATTCTCTCCGTTGCAGGCTGATGGATTGATTTGACACATTTACAGCCTCTTACGAATTTTCATGTTAAAAGTCTACTTTTAGACTGACAAATCAAATTCATAAAGCTCATCAATTTGAGAAAATGCTTCCTGAATATGTAAAATTCTTACTCATGTTCTGGCTTTATTTTTCCAAAGTTACCATTTTCAACTGATACTGAAATAATTTTCAGGATGGAGACGTGAGTGTATCCAGGTTACTGTCAAAGATGTTTCCAGTGAATTTGCATGATCTCAGTGTTATATTTTATCTGTTTTCTCTTGGAATTTCAGAAGGATGATTCCCAGAGACTTCTGGAAAGCTTCAACTCTGATGAAAAAGAGCATGCACTCTCGAAAAGTAAAGCAGAACCCTATATGTCAAAAGAGGAAATTCTACTGGAGGTAAAGCTCTGCTCTTGTTGGTGGATGTCCATTTTGCTGCGTGTGACAATGAGCACATTCAGCACCTCATCCAAACTGTCTTAATTTTATTGGGTTTGGAGTTGAGCCCTTAAAGAGTGTCCAGAAAAAGCATAAGAAGGAGAGTGAGAGTTGATGGCTCCATATGTATCCAACCATTTTAGGCACTCATTCCATTATGAATTTCATTTTGGAAATTTTAACTATGATCTGAGTTCTTTTTGCACAGAAACTTTTTTGATTTTGTGTCTACGTTGTCCTGAATTTCAAAAGGGTGGTGGGAAAAATTAATACTGTTGACATAAGAAGAAGTTCTTAAGTACTGAAATCAGTGCTGCTAGCTGATAGTGGATTCTTTCCCGGAGAAGAAGGAGATTTATTAGACAAACTTTGACAGTAACAAAGTTCCCTCATCGGGTCCAATATGGAATGAATACATTTTTCTAGAGCCTCCTTAGAGGTTCCACCTCTCAGTTGGACTGAGTACATCAATGGAGGGAGAAAGAATAAATGAAGTAAAATGAGTATATTTGCAAACAGCAGCATCTTCAGTGGTTTTCTCACATAGGAAATTCTCCCATCAGGTATCAGCTGAAGATACAGTGCAGAGGTCAAATGACCACACGTACTGAAACACCAGTGTGGTGAGCTGGGATTCAAGGACAATTACAGAAACAATCTAGAAAGAAAAGTAGGAGAAGGTATAAACTTAGCCCACACTCAAGAAAAAAATCAAATAACTTTTTTTTTTTTTTTTTTAATTGTGATAATCTCAAAATAACCTGAGAACCAGACTTACTGTGTGGTTGTCAGGTCACTGCCTTTCACCCAAAGCTGATTGGACTGCTCTTGGTGGAGCTTGGTAAATCCTGTGGGAGAACTTAATGTAGTGATATAACCTTATGCATATTACCAGTCCTTTAGAAATGGGATCACGTCTTTTAAAGGTGAGCATTCACAACTATGTCCATTTCCCAAACACGTTAGCTTATTTATAACACATTAAGAAGTAACCTTGTTGTCTGAGGGAATTACTTTCACCTACTCATCTAACTACTGGAGTTATTTTGGGTTTTTTTTTCTATTAATTTGTTCCAGTTCCCAGATTGATAGTTCATGAAGAAGCAGAGATGGAAAATGCTTTTAGTTAGGTTAGAGCACTTCAGAAAAGCAAGTATTTGATTCTGAGACCTTCCACATTGCAATAATACCATAATTACTGTATTAATAATAACTGTGTGTTATCCATGCCTGCTAAGAAGTAGGTTTTTTCAGTTCTAGCAGACTGCAATATGACTTTACTGCTTTGGACTGGAGCTGCTCTGCCTCCAGCCGTTGTAGAGCAATGGATCTGTTGACTTCTGTCCCTGAATATGTACGGAGCAGTGGGACTGCTCAGTATGAGCAAGTGTTCTACATGCTGGCTGTGTGCTTTTATCAGTAAATCAAAAAATGACTTCTGGAAATAAATTGAACGGCGATTAAAAGGTGCAATGATAAAAAAGTATAATGAATGAGTGACGTAGTTTTTTCTCTTCTCTTCCCATCTCTATTTTTAGACTCTATTAGTGCTTTGATATTTCCTAAAAAAATCTATGTAAAGAAAATTGTGTTTTGACAGATCGGATTCTTTCATTTCGTATGACAAAACCAAAAAAAGTTAGAATAGGAAATCTCCTAAAGCTTGGATTTAAACATTCTATCTGTTGCTTATAGCCAACCTTTTATTAAGCCATACATAACCTCACAAAACAAAGCTGATTATCCCATTGTTCCAGTGCATAAAGCAGTGATTAGGAAAGAGGAGGAGCAGAAAATCAGATTATGTTATATAGCAGGTTGTATTAAAAGAATGCATTATCTATAAAAAGTTCTTTGGTATTTTCTCTAGGTTATACATAAGGGTCTTTCTGGAAAAAAAATATGACTGCTTTTGTTTAATCTATTATTTCTTTATTTAGTTTGAAAGTCAGAATTTATAGCTGTGATGGTGTCTATGGAACTTTTCCTTTAGTAGTTTCTATTATTAAGATAATTTAAATCTCTCATGTGAAATCTTTAGTTGTTCCTAAAGCAGGGGGGGGAAATCTCAACATGAAAATAACTGATGAGTACCAGCTATTACCTCTTTTCCCTTGCAGGAGCAAAAACATTCTGGAGCAGTGGTGATGACAGAGTCATGAAACCTCTTTTCTAGGTTTCATACTCTGAATGAGTCTTATGAGAAGACTTCCTGTGCCAAAGCAGAAACAGCCAATAAATAGTTATTTATCGATAAGAATTTCTAAGTTGTGTAACCAAAAGGGGCATGCGATGCTTACAGTGAAGAATTGTCAGGTCTACTACTGTTCCCAAATGGTTTTCTGTTCTTTTCCATACAGGAAAGTGAGTCTCCTCTGAACAGTAACGTCACGGCATTTGCATTAAAGGCAAAAGTGATCTATCCTATCAATCAGAAATTTAGGGTAAGGTTTTAGATTCTACCTGTAAAAGTTAATGACAGTCATTCTGTAGCAGAGTAAATTGCAGAGTCAAGTAAGGGAAGAAAACTTACTGCCAATCTACTTAATAGAGATCAATCCTTGTTTATAGTCGATTGACTCGGGGCTTATTCTGTAAGGCATCACCTGCTTTCAGCTCCTCGTAAAACCTGCAGTGCTTTACATGGTGTCCAGTCAATTTTCACTGTAGTCAAGACCTTTTCTTCCCATTAACATTAATGGCAGTTGGGTCTGTCCAAGGAGACATAATAAAATCTCCACAAGGATCTGCCTTTCAGTAAGAAAACATGCACCCAGCAGATAACTGCGACAGAAGAATGCTTCTCCAGGCGATGCAGAAACCTGTCAGTATGATGAATCTTAATTTATGTGGAAACGCTTTTGCTGTTTATATTGTTTAATTTTTCACTTGAAGGCAAACACTGCAAATTGATGAGATGTTTATCTCCTTCTTGTGTTTTATTAATTGACCTGGTATTTTACTGTAGCCTTTGGCAGATGGCTCATCCAATCCATCTTTGCATGAGAATCCAAAGCAGGCGGTTCTGCCTAATCAGGTCATGGAAACATCTATGTCAGGCAGCCTGGGATCCCTGAGCCAGGGAGACAAAGAGGACTGCAGTTCCTCCACAACAATACATTCCACAACAAGTGATGACAGATTTCAGGCTCGAGCCTTCCTCAAGGTGACCAGCTTCCCTGAAGTGCTAACGTGTGAGAGGTAAGCAGTAAACCTGCCCTGGTGTTTGGTCATTTTCTAGCATGCCCCAGAGGTTTTCAGGACAATCACTACAGGTCTGGTGTAAACCAAAAGGTGGGCTTGAGCATGTACATCCACCACATCAAGACAGGGTTATCTACTTATAACACTAAAAGTAGTGGTTGGGGAGATTAAAGTAATACATCATGCTGCTTGTTGAAAGTCAGTTTATTTTTTATGCAATTCTGGGAATCAGAACTGGCAGAAGCAGTCTGTAAAAGATGTATCACTGTTACAGTAAGGAGATCCATTTGTTTTGGCTGTGTGCTCAGTGCATGTGTGCAGTGGCGTACTCAGCTGGGGATGGAGTCCTCTGCATTATGCAATGTCGAGTCACACAACCGGTGCCTGGAGAACAGCGAGTGGCAATGGTCTGTTCTCTCTGTTTTAATGGGAAGTACTTGTGTCATATTATGGGAAAACTGTTCCTTTCTCAGACACTCCAGTGATGAGCAGGTAGAGCTAATCAAAATGGCTTATCAGCTCTGATTTTCTTTCAGCTACACAACATCACGGTACCCCTAGAAGAATACATATTTGTTTGTATTCTCATTATCAAGAATAAAGAAAATTGTAATTGTGTCACTATGGGAACTGGGGAAGGTAATAGCAATGAAGAATATTTTCACAATGCCCACTCTTAGTATAGCTGTTTTAATTTAAAGCTTTGTTTTCCTTTTGTTGTAGCCACTCATGCCTATATTTAACTTGCCTTTTTCAAAAGGGAAATGCAACTCCAAATTTGTTAAAGCAGTATTTTGTTTTGCTTACCTTTATGTAGAGATATTTTATCTGAAAGAGAAGGCGGTGTGGAAATGAAGTGACTTGACTGCTGTTCTAGGGCCAATGGTTTTAGGAGAACTTGATAATTAAATGAAACTATTATATGTTGCTCTTTTATGTGACCTTCATTGAGATTGATATTAACACATTTTAAAAATCTTTGTTTTAGTTTTGATGTTAAGCTCTGCCTTTGCAGTCTTATTTTAAAAGATCTCACGCGTCTTGATACTGAACTCAGGAAAGAAAGACATGTGGTAGGTACTCATGTCTCTTTTATAGCTATTTGTTTTGAACATGTTAGTTGAATATCAGTTTAGGAAGTAACAGAAACTACTGACTAGCTGGGAAGTAGTGTAGCAGAGTTGCATCTCTGCAGTATTTCTTTAATTTTTCTCTCTGTTCTGCATATATATGAGCTTCACAAAGGAGTGAAATATAAAGGAGGGCTGTGAAATATAGGAGGACAGACTAGGTAATATAAAAATCTGGTTTTAAACTTTACTCCAGAGAATAACATACAGCACTTGAGGGTCAAAATAATAGAAAAAAAATATATATAACATAATATATATAATAGATGAGTTTATATTTTAAGGACACTGCATGTGCATTGCAACTCCAGGGACTCCAAGCTCTTTGAATAAAATTGAAAATTAATTTCAACTGAATCAGTACTGTCGCCATATGTACAGTAGTTCTGATTTTGTATGACAGAGGAATTAAGGTACCCATTTAAATTATAGATAGCTAACTACATCAAGTCACAGCATCCAAAGCCGAGAGGATTAAAAAACCCAACAAACAAAAATGAATGGCTACAGTTTTTTATGGTGACTAGTTATGATCAAGTATAGAATCATTACTGTTACTGAGTTTTAGCTTGGTAAATGTAAATCTGGACATAAAGTATATAGCTTTCTCCTCACCTTCTTTTCAAACCTCTGTTTAAACAGATGGGTCATTTCTGATATAATTTGTTAAATGCAATTAGAATATTTCTGTTCTGGGATTTTCTGAACAAATATCTACACAATCCAAAAGAGGGAGCATGAAAGTAAACCTGGGAAGCAGCGTCTCTTCTGATGGGATTTATTCCCATCTAAGTAGATGAGGAAGGGAACTTGAGATCAGATTCCAGAAGGAAGTTTAGCTTGACTAGAGAAGGTTGAACTTGATCTCGAAGTTAATCATCCATTTGTAAATGAAGATAAGTTAACAACAGAGTGATGTAATCACAGGCACACTGAGAAAATTAGCATTTAGCATACTTTGTAGCCCACCAGAAATTACCATAAGAGGCAGGTGACTTTGACCTTTAGCTGAAGCTTTGAATAGCTGTGTATTTTCACTAGGAGGGGAAAAGGGCAAAAAAAAATTCAGTTCAGAAAATAGTTTCTTCCTTTTCCACTCTACTTTCTCGATTTTTTTTTTTTTTCCTCTCAGTCTTTCTTAGTGTTAGGTCTAGGAAAAGGAAACATATCCTCTTCCTTCAGTGTTTTTCTGAATTTTTTTTTTTTTCTTTTCCCTTTGTACAGTAAGTGGTATCTTGGTTTTGTGTGTTCAAAACTTGCCAAACTCCTATCCAAAACATTAGCAAGTGAGAACCAAAACATGACTGCTTTAACATTTTCTCTTCTACTCGACTCTAATAATAACATACTTTCCAGATTTTGCTCAGATGAAATGTTGGCTTTGATAACTGTTTGTATATGTATATGGTTTTATTTATGTTTTCACGTGTTTAAAGTAGGCAACTTCTGCATCATCTGTTTTCAAGTATATGAGTAACAGACAGGTGACTGTTAAATTTCACATATTTTTATCTTCATGTTATAAAATGCTACAGCAGTTAGTGATGAAGTGAATTGTCTTTTCACTGACACTAATCAAGGCAAGAGGAGAAGAGGTTAAGCAAAAATTATTCTAAAGTTCAAAACCATCTTTTTTAAAGACAGTAGTATTACGATCTTCAAAAAAAAAAAACAAACAACCAACAACTGTAAAATAGGTGTATTTTTTTGTTAGAAAAGGTAGCTAGAACTTGAGATGGTTACTTTTGTGTTGTGTAGAAAAATGATTGATACTTCATTTGACTACAGTTGAAATCATAGTAATGATTCTGTTATTTTACTTATGATTCACTGTAGTCTCACTGATTGATTTAAATCAACAAAAGTCATCACAAAGATGTCCTTACGATGTTGAATAGGAATTTACCCTGGGTTTTGTTTCCTTCCTTTTTAATAGATGTTTATTCAGCTTCTCAAAATATACCTCTCAGACTTTTGTCATAAAAAGAAGATTAGTGATGAGTTGTTCAAGAAGATCCTTTTAATTCAGGAAAATGTAAGTTGTTTTGTTGGTTAATGTTTCAGACCACAGAAAATAAGAGTTAATCTGACCAGTTAGTGCAAGCTGCCACAGCAGGCTGTCTCACCTACTCTTTTTAAACAGCAATGTTGTCTGTAATCTCTTTCAGAAGAAATTCAAAGAAACTCCCTTCTTAGTTCATCCTTTCCATTACCTTGTTCACATTTCCCCCTTGTTATTACATGAGGTGATCAGGACAGTGATGTGTCTAATCTCTTACGAATACAAATATTTTTAGTTGAATGCATTCAAGCAAACAAAATGTTGTGAACTTTATTCACTTAAATTTAAACATTTCTAATTATTAGGTCTTTGCCGGGTTCCATGTATCATTACTGATAATAAAATAGCAGGAAATAAAGTACCAGAAGGAAACTCAAGGGTTTTTTTTTATCAAGGGAAAATATACTTACTTTGCTCTTTATCCTTTTTTTCTTCCGTGTACTTGTATCAAAATCCATTTTCCACTTCTGAACTGGATGGCATACATTGCCAGTCAATATGCATTTCAAGTGGAGTCACAGTACTATTTTCAAGATTATTAGAAGGAAAGAAAACTTTGCAAAACTGAACAAAATAGGAGAGCTACTGGTTCCACTTTCTTTTTCCAGATTAGAGTCATAGAAAAGTCTGGATTGAGAACCACCTCTGGACATCATCTCGTCCAACCTTCTCTAGGAGGCAGGGAGTAACATAAGGCTATCCAGTGTCTTGCCAAGCCAAGCATTGAATATCTGCACTGAAGGAGACTTCCTCATTTCTCTTGGCAGCCTAGTCTACTATTTAATTCTTCTCACAGTAATGATTTTTTTTTTCTTCATACAGATGGAATTTCACATTTAGGCATTAAAATCTTAGAGGCTTGCCAGTTCCAGTTGTTGGGATTTATTTTGTTCATTCCATCTCACAATCTGTGGATGAGTATAGAGAATCTCTATAGTTGTACCTAATATTTATTTCAGAATGGATTTTGCCTTAAAACCACTCTTCTGCCTTAAATACTCAGGTGTAGCATTATAGATGGTTGTATTTACTAAAAGAAAAATGAGATTTGGTGTGCAAGTCGTTTTTTCTGATAGACTTTTGGTAATGACTTCAAATTATAAACACAGAGATAATAGATGTTTCCCAGTATAGCCTAACCCTCAATGAGACTTGACAACATCAGTGTTTTCATGCACCTAACAGAGCTGCTGCAAGAAAAAGACTAAATCTGGTTTATTAGATGCAGTAATTGCTGGAGTAGGCCACTTGTTTAAGTGTCAATATGGGATTCCTGTGTCATGTATTCTGGAGAGACAGGTCTTGGAAACATGACAGCCTTAGGGTTGGGATATTATGTAAGGGATGAGGTTGGTTGTGGGTACCATGTAAAAGAGATGTTGGGTAATAAAAGCAAAAGCAACATCCAGCCAAGAGGGCTGAAGCACCTTTCCTATGAGGACAGGCTGAGAGAGTTGGGGCTGTTCAGCCTGGAGAAGAGGAGGCTCTGGGGAGACCTGATAGCGGTCTTCCAGTACCTCAAGGGGGCCTACAGGAAAGATGGGGACAGGCTGTTCAGTAGGGCCTGTTGTGATAGGACAAGGGGTAATGGTTTTAAAATAGAGGGAGGTAGATTTAGATTGGATATTACAAAAGATTTTTTACACTGAGGGTGGTGGAACACTGGACCAGGTTGCCCAGAGAGGTGGTGGATGCCCCATCCCTGGAAACGTTCAAGGCCAGATTGGACAGGGCTCTGAGTAACCTGGTCTGTTTGGAGATGTCCCTGCTTCTTGCAGGGGAGTTGGACTAGATGACCTTTGAAGGTCCCTTCCAACTCTAACCATTCTATGATTCTATGATTGGCAACTACTGTGTGTAATACTGCATTGGCAGGACTGAGGATTATATGATTTATCACATACAGTATTTTCCTCTTTTAATTCTGCATTGTAAGAAAAATTCAAGAGATTTTGATGAAATTGCTTGTGAAGCCTGTCAAAATCTGATTACATTTCTTTAAGACATAGAGTATCAGGTTAATGTATTGACAGTGAAAATTGTGACATTAAAGTAAATGTTTGTTACATAAGGCATGTTTCAGCAACTGAAGCATCATCCATTTCAGTACCAAGCTACTAAGTAAGGACAGAAGTCTAGTATTTGTCAGTATCATTAGCTTTTATAAAAAAATCATCCTCATTTCAAAGGATTAAAAAACTTTAAAAGCCCATGTAATCATGTAGCCTCTAATTAGTCCCTTATGAACAGTACAGGTGTGTTCATCCATGTGTGCTTGCACTCTACAGGGGACACTATCTGATTATCTTATCTGGATACTTCCCTGTGCTTTCAGACGCAGCGTATGCACTCATAGTTGCTATTTAAGATGTGACATGCGTATTAGAATGAAAATATTTGTGGGTAGATTTAAAGGATTGTTAGTATGAAAACTCATGGAGCAGTGTTTACTAAAACTTGAATTCGGTGGAGGTAGACAAGTCTTGACCATACTCACATAGTAGTAGTAATGTATGTACTTGTATTGAGTGTGGTTTAGAGCTGCCATATATGTACCTTCAGATTTCTTTGCTTGCTGCAGGAGGTGCATTACCCAGACAGAACTTTCTGAACACTTGTTCAGCTTCCTTAGCCATGAGCCACAACTGACATACAAATTCACTTCTGAATTTAGATATTATATCTGTTTTTCTGTTTAACAAATTGTTTGGTTTTTTTCCCCCAGGATTTTGAAGAATTACAGAAACAACTTGACTCTAGACTCGAGAACACTCAGATGTCAGGAGCCCATAATTCAGAGTATGAGACTCTAGAAGATTTAGAAAGGAAAGAAAGAGAATATTCTGAGCACGTAATAGATAATGTAACTCTCTAATTTTTCTGTCCTAAAATTTTATTTTAATGTTAGTCATTTGATGAGGAATGCTTTTTTATTTTTTTATAAACAGTTATGTTGACTAGTCTGCAGTTAGTATTTTAGATGTGCATGAGTCCTGAAAACATTTTTACATTGCTCCAGCAAAGTGTTCACAGCTCCCTTTGGGAACCAGTGTGGTTTTTATGTAAACACTGTCTTAACACACCAAGTTTAGAGCTGAGAAATGTCTGTTGCTTGTCAGATGGTAAGATTTATTTCAAGCCTAGATATAGTCACACTTTTAGGAATATTATCCTAGCACCTTGTTTTCTTCAGTCCTTCATAACTGAATAAAAGAATAACAAGAGACTACAAAAGATTTTAAAACTTAAATAATTACTAAGAAAATAATTACCTTTTAGCATGCATTGCACATTTACTTTAGCAAAACATTTTGGCTTAGCAGCTCTGCACATTACATTTACGTGTTTTTTTATGTAAAAAATATAGTTTGATAGTAGGCATTTGATTCTCAAAGTGAAGTTTGTTTGTTTTTTTTCTCTACAGTAGTGTCATTGTGTCCAAATAGCTTGCAGGCTAGAAAACTGAAGGTTAAGAATACTCTGCATACTATTTTCCAGTAAACTGAGTAATCTGGAAGATCATCTTCTTCCTAATCCCGTTTTTGAGGTTTGAGCAAATTCACTGCTGATGAAAATGAACTAGTCAGACTGATGGCTCTGTGAGCTGCCTGCACTGATTGACTGTGGCACTTCAGCCGTGAACTAAACAGCCCATCATCTCAGCCTTGGACTTTTTTCATAGAGGAGTTAACATTTTTTTAATGTCTAATGGTGAAGTGCTTCACTAGGAATTTTCTCAGCTTTCTTGTGATTCTCTGTGTCTTTCACTTTATAGTGGAAGTCCTGGTAATGATGGTATGTCTGTGTTAAGTTTCTTTTGCAATTTAACTTTGCTCTTTGAAAAATTGATTGTTTAGAGTTCTCCAGAGTTAGTCACATAAAAATTCCCTGGCAGCCTCACTGAGCAATATGAGGCAGTTATTCACCAGCAGCAGTCATCCTTCAGTAGGTCTGTCACTCTTATGCCAGCAGATGCTTTTCATCCATCTTGAAAATTATTTCCCTGTACACAGATTTGTATAGATCAGGACCTTGAACTAATCCACTCTTCCCTTGGCGGTATAAAGGGGTTTTTTGTGCAGTGCTCACAAATGCCATAGTCACAGTTTTTTGCAAAACTCACAGATACATAATACAAATCTTGGCAATGGATAAATTCTCATATCTTTATGTGTACTAATAATCCCATTGAAGACCACAGAATATTCACAGTTGTGCACAGTCATAAGTTTTTGTGGGATTGGAGCCTAAAACTAGAGATACTAGAGATACCAAAATGAGTATGTACACTGTGCTGATTCTGCATACAGTACTTGATTCCAGCACAGTTAATAAAGTGCTTATGGAGCATGTGACTGCAAAAGACTTTGATGGTGAAAAATAGGGACAATTTTTAGTTTTACTTTTTTAGCAAAAATCTTGTTTGACTGGAATGCCTGCTCCTACAGCTAAGTAAACTTCCCAGAAAAAAAAAAAGGACTGCAGTTTGTTATCTTTTTTAGTTTTCCCATTAATACTAGCAACATAGTAGGCTTTTATAGATGCAATATGTGGAGACCTAACAACAAAATCTTAGCTAGTTATACAGAATAACTACATTTAGAAAGGTCAGGATTGACATACTGGTTATGTGCCCCCCACATGTGTATCATTGTATAGTAAATAGGCTCTTCAGGTTGCAAAATGTTCACTATAACTAATACTGAAAGCTGTCTGTAGTCTCAGTGACTTGTACGTCAGTAGACTCATATGCTTCTCACTCTAATGAAATACTAGATGATTAGTGAGGGAACATGGATTATTTTCTGATTCATTTTCCATAGATGGAAGCTTTCTGGAAGCAGACTGACAAAGCCCAGCAGGCTTTTTTGGACCAGTCAAAATGCTCAAGTGCCAAAGCAAGAAAGATAACGATGGATCTGACAGAGAAGATGATTGCAGTAGAAAGCTTATTAAGTGAATCTCAAGGTTTGCGGGCAATGGTAAAGTACAAAAAGAAACAAAAGTCGAGAGAGATTTAATCAATCTGAACACAAAGAATGATGCAAGCGTACAGAATCTGTCAGTCCTGCCTCAGGAATGATGTAGGCTGCTTACTCCAGTTGTCTCTTCCGGCTTTGTGGCAAAGAGCCCAACTTCCATTGCAGTTTATGAAGACTCACAGGAGGGTGAACTCTCTGCATTTAGTTCTAATCCTCAAAATACCAGTTAGGCAGTCATGTTAGGAAAATGTGATATCCATGCAGCCAGTGAGCCAGGAGTAAGAGCACTAAATCTAATGATGAAGGACGGTCATTACCCTGGGCAAGTTTCTTTCTCTTCCAGCATATTTATTCCACTTTGACTGAGAAATCCTAATTTAAATTTGAGGGTGATTCTGTGTGTCCAATGACTTTAATTGGTATTGAAAACCGTTAACATCTCTTAGTGATATGGTCTTAAAAGGGAAAAATGTGTTTATAAATGCATCAGCATTGTGCTTTATATTGTGTTAAATCTGACAGATCCTGTATTTGCTTTGCACGGGACATACCGAAAGAATTACTTGTAATTTGTAGATTAACAGTACAATCAGAATCTGGCCCACTGCATTTATTAGTAATTTAGTAATTTGGAGAATAAATGGATAGCTAGCTTTATGTGGCTTACTAATAAACAGATAAACCCATTATTAGCTTGTCAGTTTTGCATTGGAACAGCTAAGTAAGCTGAGCTGACCAGGTATGAAAATAGCCTTTGGAGCTGATCACACTTGACCCATACCAGGCTACTGTACAGTAAGTTCCTTCAGATGGGCAGACTTCAGATGAGATGTTTGGATCCAGATACAGGAAATATTCCTACCTGAAGTCACTACTGTGATGCTTGTATCTCACTGTAGAGGTCATTTTCTGTGTGTCTCCATTAACTACAGTAGTTGCCACACTCTTTCCAACATTGCCGCATTGTCTAAAGCAGTTGTAGTTTCACCCAGGAAATTTTGCTCCCTATTGTAATCCTGGGCTACTACTCTAATAGTGCTATTAGACCTGATAGGCCACAGCCAATTATACTAATTTTTAGCATACTTACTGAAATCCAGCTGACCCTATACTTGAAGGCATCCCAGCACTATCAAAATGAGATATGTGTCCCAGTTTCAAAATGAAGGCCCATACTGGTGTGCCATATAGTATCTTGAAGAGAGGTCCAGGACTTCTGTGTTACCTTTCTGTCCATCTTTCCCCCTTGAATGTTTAAGTTTGTTCTGCAAGTTTGTTGTTGTGTTTTCCTGCCTTGATGTCTTCTTGACAGCTAGAAATAATGAAAATCACCAGTAGTTTTAGATTTGTTCTTGCAACTGAATATGCAGTAAACCCACTGCTGTCCTACACCAGTCAGGATTTTCAGAAGTATTTAAGTATGTTAAGATTATTATTCACATGGTCTTGAGAAGCCTTCATGGTTTTCTGCGTAGTTTGGAAATGAATAATTCAATGAAAGAACAAGCTCAACCAAAGCCTCTTGGTTTCTAAACAGGACTTTTAATGTTTGTTTTAGGACATTCAGGAAAGGTTATTCAACTGGGAGCTTATGGTGAAAATGATAGATTCACTGAAGTCCTATATACCAGAAGAGTGCAAGTGTAGATTAAATATTGTATCGAATATTCTGGACCATTTAACTGTGAAGAATTATCTCTCAGTCCGACAAAAGGAAGAACTTTTAACAGATCTGCACAAGGCCTTCTGGGAACAGCTGGCACATTTCAGTAATGGTAAGTACTTAGAATGCAGCTCGTGACTTAACAAATATGGATATGAGTTCTCATTATTGTATTAAATAGTAAAAATATTATGGCTTCAGCCCAGTACCCGTCTGTTTTAAAAAGGTGTTGATGAATTGGCCACGAACACAACAGTTGTGAAGGGTGGATGCTTAGAATGGCAACCTTGGCTTTAAGCCTTTTAGGTCTTTTTCCAGGCATTACTATGAACTTACTCTACAGTTCACATAACCTATACCTTCTTTAATTAATTTGAAAATTGTAGAAGAGTCACATTCGTTACTAGTAATTGTAAGATTTCTCCACTTACTGTTCATGTACTTGATATTGTTCGTGATACTGGCTAGCGTTAGGTCACAATTAATAGCTGTATATGTGCAGAATACTGTCTTGTGATCTCCTACTGGCATGTGGAGCCAGAAGATACACAAAATATAATTGTGCTATCACTCTTGTGAAAAGATAATTTTAAGGTTTATGATCTTCCGACAAACTTCTCTTTTATTATGTTAGACTAAAATACTTTTCCTCTTCCTCTTACACCCCTTCACATTGCCTATCTGTAAAGTACACAATTAAAACAAAGTCTAAGCTGACTGACCCACTGATTTAAGATTCTCCCTTTTTCACTTTGCATGTTACCTATTGCCTAACATGTTGAGAAACATACCCCTAACTTTTCTGATAGGTGCTGTATCAAGGGCTCAGTGCTTCCCATCAGCACTCATGGAAAACTATACTACATGTTCAGCTAAAAGGAATACTGTGAGAGGTATTTTACTCTCACACATTTTCCAGAACCATTTCTGCTACTTGTGGGCATATTTAAGGAAAATCATCCTAGCAAAATGGCATTAGGGTTAGAGTTCAGTGAACTAAATAGTCAGAATTAATGTAGTTTTGTTGTGGTATATTCTTGTTTCAGTGCTGCTCATTTGCTTTCAGGCTTCAAGTTGATAAATTGTGCCATATCTCATGGTCAGCAATTCACAGAATTACAGAATGGTTGAGGTTGGAAGGAACCTCTGGAGGTCATATAGTCCACTTCCCTTGCTCAAGCAGAGTGAGCTACAGACAGTTGCCCAGGACCGTATCCAGATGGCATCCGAGTATCTCCAAGGATGGAGGCTCCATGACCTACCTGGGCAACCTGTGCCAGAGCTCAGTCACCCTCAGAGTAAAAAAGTATTTCTCCCATGTTTCAGTTTGTGCCTGTTGCCTCTGGTCCTGTCACAAGGCACCACGGAAAAGAGCCTGGCTCTGTCTTCTTTGCACCCTCCTTTCAGGTATTTGTATACATTGATAAGGTCCCGCTCAGCCTTCTTTCATCCAGGCTGAGTAACCCCAGCTCTCTCAGCCTTTCCTCATAGGAAGGATGTTCCGATCTATCATTACAGTTCCGCTTTCATGGCCTTTCAGAGGAGTCTCTCCAGTATCTCCATGTCTCTTATACTGGGAGCCCAGAACTGGACACAGCACTCCAGATGTGGCCGCACCAGTGTTGAGCAGAGGGGCAGGATCACCTCCCTCCACCTGCTGGCAATGCTTTGTCTAATGCAGCCCAGGATACCATTACGCTTTTTTTCAGCAAGGGCACATTGCTGGCTCATGTTCCACCTGATATTCACCAGAACCTCCAGGTCCTTTCCTGCCAAACTGCTTTCCAGCTGAGGGGCCTTCAGCGTGTACTGGTGCCTGGGGTCGTTCCTCCCCACGTGTGGGACTTTGCACTTTCTGTTGCTGAACTTCATGAAATTTGTGTCAGCCCACTTCTCCAGCTTGTCAAGGGCCCTATGGATGTAGGGCCTCATGACCCTCTGGTGTATGAGCCACTCTTCCCATTTTTTGTCACTTCTGCAAACTTTCTGAAGACACACTCTGCCCCATCGTCCAGGTCATTAATGAAGATACTGAGCGGGACTGGACCCAGTATTGACCCCGGGGGTACAGCATTCATTAGTGGCCTCCAAGTGGATTTTGTGCAAGTTCGCAATCTGTCTCACTGTCTGCACATCTGGCCTATATACTTCATCCTCTTCTCTCTGAGGATCCACCAGGAGACTGTGTCAAAAATCTTGCAGAAGTCAAGGTAGACAGTATCCACCACTGTCACCTCATCTACTGAGGCAGTCATTTCATTGCAGAAGGTGATCAGAATTCCCATGTTGCAGACTTGCTCCACTTTCAAAACATGAATTAACCATGTGAACAGTTTGGTGATACTCAAGAAGTCATGTGTGTTGTGATACAGGTTATTTCATGAATGTTTGCACCTAAAATTGACATGCCTAGCTCAAAGTTTTTGCATAGGTTCAGCCACTAACATTACTTACGCATCAACGTGGGTTTGTGGATACTTTTCCGCCCTTTTTGTCAAGTTTCTCTTGTTCTAAAGCAAAAATACCTCTGTCAAGCACTTGATTTTTTGCAAAGCAGGTGTTTATAGTTGTATATAGCTGTATATTATAGTTAGTACAGCCTGTGCAGAAGGGCATTATCAACCTCCTGGTTTTAGACAGAAATAAAATGTGCTTCAAAAAAAAAAGAGTCTGGAGTGCAGCATTTTCACATGAGAGTCTATGTTGACCTTGCTTATGAGTTCCTAAATACATAAGTTAAAATGCCTGTAATTCACAAGCAGAACACAAAGCCAGCAAGACTCTGATCCCAGGAAACAAAAAAAAAGGAAGTAGTAAAGAATCAAGGAGTGTTTAAAATAACAGTTGCTGCATTTGTTCAGATGACGTTTTTATTACAGGCTTTCCTGTACTTTCAGTGCACTCTCAAGTGTTTTGTCAGTGCATTGTCAGCCTCTGCATAAGCACAATAAATTAGCACAGAGAATAAATAACAAGCTCGGTGCTACAGTATTGTACTCCTTTATTTCTCTACAAAATAATCTCTAAAAAAATCATAATAAAGCGTCTTGATGTGGTGGCAGAACAGCAGCCATAGATGACTATTTTTTTGCATTCCCCTTGAGCTGACTGTGTCAGGAGTGAAGTATTGGTCTGAGGCAGAACGAGTAGGGGAAACACATAAAGTTCTTCTTAGGTGGACAGGCACCCAAGAAGAGACATGAAGTAGTGGCAGAACACAGAAAGCACCAGTTCCACTCTGCAGCATAGGGTACAAATAGACTCATGAATTTATAAATCACCTGGAACTATAGGGGGGAAGAACTCGATGCCAAATATTTCACAGTACTAGCACAAAATCAGAGGGACCTTGACAACTTTTGCTGCAGGTTCCTGGATGTCACTTTGGAAGCCTGGTATGACTGCATGCCAGTTCAAGTTAATCTGAACTAGCGCTGCTTTAGACCTTTTCTCCCCACCATATGTTGCTATCCCTGTCCTTGCAGCAGCATTTACATATCTGCAATTAGATAATGAGCCATTTCTGGACCTTCCTGAAGCAGGAGGGGGGGTTCTGGGGTGCTGCAGGTGGGAATCTGTTTCTTGAACTGACACGCTGCCTTTACATGAGCAGTAGCACCAGCGAAAGGGAGAGTGCAGGGTAGTGATCCAAAAACCTGATAGATTTGAGTAAGTGCCCTGTTACAACCCAAAAGTTCACATCTAAAAAGATCATCAGGGTAAGAATCAAATTTGAAATCCTGCATGGTAATTACTACACTCACTAATGTATTTCTGTGAGCTCACGTAGTGTGACAGTAGCAGATGCTACTTTCTCCCTGTGGAGTTGTGGTCATCTAATCATCAGTGGTTTATGTTCCAGAATGTATCCAGGAAAGTAAAGACCTGATCTTGAAACGACTGGAGTGCCATGCAAAGAAGAGAGAAGAGTTCAAACACAGACAGAAAGCTGAACAAGGGAGTGTCCTCAGTAAAACTTTTAATAATGAAGATGTTCATGAATATCTTAAGGTGAGCATGTAAAAGGTTATTATCGCTGTTCTGTTAGTTTTTCAGGCCAAATATTTTGCAGATTTCTACCAGTTCCATAAAATGGGGATTTCTGAGTCCTCCTGAGAGTCATGTACAGTAGCACAGGTGGGATAGGATCAGACCTCCTCTTGCTTAGGCTTTGCCTAGAGATTTTTCCTCCAGTGTTGGTCTTGCTACATTAGAACAAAATGCCAAAGGGTGTTAGTGCTAGATTGCATGTTTTGTAGAAAACATATTTTAATTACATACTGTGTGTTTGGTTCAGTATAGGAAATCTCTGGAGGAAAGTATCTGGCCAGCTTTGCAGAAGAAGGCAGACTGCACTGATCTAATTGCTTTTCTATGAGTGAGGTTACTGAGGCTCAAAACAATATCAAAGCAGAGGGGAAACTCATTATGATCACTGGCAGGATACCTTAGAGAAGGTTTGCAACAGATAATTTAATATGGTATACAATGGCCAGTGTAATATTTTCTTTGCCATATTTTTGATAGAGGTTTATGGTTACTGCTCAGAATGTATATACGAAATCAGAGTTCTTAGCTGTAAATGCTAAGAGCTGCAAAACTCCTATAACTGCAAAACAGACCCAAGTTATTAAGAAATTTTAAAAAATCAATCCTCAATTTTTATTAAAAGAAATCAGGCAAAATGGTTACATCCAGCAGCATTCAAGTTTTTATAAAATCTAATATCTTAGATAAATTACTGTATGAGAAGACCCATATTCCAGCTGTAGCAAACTGTCAGAATTTATTGATCTCACCACTGCAATTTTGTATTGCAGGGCCAAGTTCTTTAGTTATAATGTATGAATTGGATAATGCTGTTACTGTTCTTGTTTGCAACACCTGTCTGGCAACACCTCACTTCAAAACAGAAGGTTTCAGGCACTTTAAAACAGTAGAGTACATTTTACCTTTTTGGCTTTTCGTAACTTGAGACAAATAATTCTATCACACAGTTTTGTAGACGTTGAGCACTTGTGAATGTATTTTCCTTATGCACATCATTCAAAACTCTTGGACGCCTCCAAAATTCATTAAACAAAGCTTAGAAATTTTACGTTAAGATCTCTCTCCTACAAAGTTAGAGCCACACAGTTTGTGTAAGAGATGCTCTATTCTGTACACCTTAGAAAGCTAACAAATACACTTAATTAAGCTGTAGACTAACGATCTGCTTATGATAGGCCGAGCAGGAATGGGCAACTTGCACTTCATGCTGCAGAGCAGAACAGAACTGAGTCTTAGTATTATGAAATGCCTGTGTGCAAATAATAAAACAAGTCAGAAATTTAAGCCTTCCTGCTGCCACAGTGGAGAGCACCTTTGGTCCCAGAACAGATGGGGTCTTGAGCCCAGAGACTCTTTGAAGAATAAGAAAAGTGTGTATATATCTGCAGCTCTCATGATTTGACTTAAATAATCCAGTAATTATCTTGTGCAAACAATCCCCTCAGCATTGACGAGATATTTTAATTGTGTTTCGTGGTTTCACCGCCAGCCCAATAGTGAAGGAGTTGGTCCTGAGTCGTCACCATGAGCCTAGAGTTGTACCCATCAAATGCACTTTTCTTCTCTGCCTTCCCTCCTCCCCTTCATCAAAGGGCTCGCGCCACCGTGGTAGCAGCCTTGGCAGTAACTGACCTTTCTGCTGCATTTTAAGTGGTTGCCAATTAAGAAGGTGAATTTTGCACTGAACTTTCTTTACACTTTCAGTTTCTTTCGAACACAGATTGAATGGTAATAATTTAGTTCCTGCAGCTCTGATTTTTTTTTAATATGACAGAATGACCTAGATAGTAAAGGTTAGAGTCCCTGCGTCATTCTGTCTCCTTCCATGTTTCCACTGGGAAAGGAGCATTTTTGTTTTGTTTTTTACTGGCAGAGAGCGAAAGAATGATCAAGTGAAACACACAAGCTAAAAAGTGCCAGTTACAGTAACCCAGTCTTGCTCAGCAATACCCCCGGTGGACGTACAAGTTACAGCAATTAACTTGTCAATTCTGTGTTAAACTACGATTTTGTGATGTGTGAATTTTGAAGTCCACCTCCACAAGAATGACCCGTACATGAAGAGTTAACAAGCACTTTTGTGCTTTTTGACATAACTAATTAAGAAAACCATGTTTACTATGAGAATTAAGAGGCCACTTGGCAGTTTAAATCAAAATATGGAGTATTTATGCATAAGACTACTCATTAGTCTATAGGATGAGATGTTCTTTGTCTGTGAAATTCAGTCTTCCATTGCAGCACATGAGCCTGCCAACACATCACAGTCCTGGCTTGAAGAAAAAATTGCTTTCCTCTTAAATCTATGACCAAGGACCAAATGAGAACCAAGTCATAGATCAGCCTTTCAGGGACCGCCATGGTACACGGTGACCAACCCCAGTGCACAAGTCATATACGGTGTGATACAGCTGTAACTAAGGTGTCTGATGATGATGTTTGATGGCTGTTGTGCACCTCATAGTATGGACTATGATGAAGTAATATTCATACACAGGAAAGCAGGTTGAAAATCAGATGATTTTACATGTTTTCCAGTAATGGGTACATATTATTTAACCCCAAATTGCTGAGGCTATGGAGTTTCATACTCAAGACTGGATATGCTCAAATTAAGGTGGTAAGCAAGTTTCATTTCCCTCTGAGTCTCGGTTCCAGATAAACACTTGTGATGGTACATGGGAAGGGGATCAGGGAAGGGATGGAGAGGGTCACAAGAAGCTATCAAAACCTTTTCAGCTGTTTAAAGATACCTATTGTGTTTCTTTTAGACTTACCATGAACTGTTAGAGAAGCATCGGCAAGCACAGTGGGAACTGGAGGAGGAGGATGACTGTGAGAGCACAGAGGCTGTTGCAGATCTCTACAAGGTGATATATGTGTCATTTACTAAAATAATTCTGAAGATCCTCTGACTGCACCACACAATGTCATGCTTCAGGGAGGATTGGGCAGTTGCAGGAGAGATCATGGCAGCTCCAGAAAGCTAGGCTGGCAAATCAGGAGATGGACACAGGGCAGTCTTCCACATTAGCTTTTTTTTCCCATTATTTTCCCAGCACATTATGTGTTCTAACCTCATAATAGACAGAAAATGGCTACGTGGTCTGCCAAAATGTGCTGTCTTGGAAGCTGACAAGGCTGCAATAACATTGAGGGCATACAATGTCTGGCATTACTGCTAGGAGAGAGACTTCATTTATGTAGCGTAATTATCTCCTCTACACCATGGTAGGGTGATACTCGTGTTAGTTAACTTCACTACATCTCCAAAAATAGTTTTCTCATCTCTTTTCCTCTTAGAGAAATTGTTTTGACACTAGTTAGTTCCCTGAAATAAGTTCAGATCTTTGGTATGAGTATTATTTTTACACTTCTTTATGTTACTGATTTAGAAAATATGTAGACACTTCATGCTTTTGCGTCATCTTTAATTATTTTCTGTCTGCACTGAAAAAAGATAACATGATCTATCTGATGAAGCCCAAAACTGTAGCCAGTAGTGACCTTAAATTAGGCTGGAACTAATCACTTTCAGCTCAACAGAATCCTTGTCATGATTAATTATGACCAGATCGGGGTGTTATGGAAACTTGTAGTCCCAATCACATTAGGATAAGATACCCACACAATCTTAATTAGTGCTAGTCCACATGCACTTTTTCAAATTGAATTGATTACAGAAATAAAGCCACTGTATTTAGAACAAATAGTTTTGCCATGGTTTTATGTAATAGTGCAAGCAACAGGATATTTGAGAACTACTGCTTTGGAGAAAGAAGTTTGTTTGGAGGGCTATGCCGGTGAATCAGAGTAGATTAATTGTACAAAGCTATTATTTAAGAAAAGTCAACATATCTGCTGACATTAATGCGCACAGTCCATTCTCCAGAGTTACTAACTTCTCCACCTGCTTCTTCAATTTACATGAAGTCTCTGGAGACTGAACATTTCTTTTTTCCCCTGCACGTTCCACCTCATTTGTGAAATTATATTTCTTTCTTTATTGTGTACTCTACTTTAGCAACACGAAGATCAGAGTGAAAATCCTATTTCTTTTGGCACTGTTAGCTAAGATTTCTTTTCCATTAAAGAAAAAATTGATTTAAGTGAATTAAGTGTTTCTAGAATTGCCAAGTTGCCGGGAGAGCTGCACAAACTTGAACTCTGCCAATTCACCCAGCTCTAAGCCATTATGTTCCATATTACAGCTGCTCTCTTTTTCCTGGACCCAAACAAACACTACCAGACATGAAAAACTGTGAATACTGTGATCTAACTGGCATATGTTGAATGAAGGTCCACAAATCTTAATTTCCACTTCTTTTTCCTATAATAAAACATTTTTATTGTGACATTTAGTGTAATGAACAACTGTACTTTCTCCCCTTAACCCTAAATACAGATATTGCAGACTGTTAGAGGAGAGCAGGCTGCTTCTAAATGTACATTTTAAGCAGCATAAGCTAGAAAGAAGAGAAAATACAAATGAGCATAGCCCCACTGTGAGTAAATGGAGCTGTTCTGACTTCTACAGCGGAGGGAAGTGCAGTAGTTATGTGTGTCATCCATTACCTGGGGCATAAAAGCAAAACTAGGTTTGTCATTAAAGGGGAGGAGTTGCATCTCACAACCACAATGCCTTTGATTCTCTCTCTGCCCCCTGACACTTTCAGAGCAGAAGTGTACCTTGGACAAGTGGAAGCCCTTTCCTGGGCAGCAGTGCTTTGTTGCTTCACTTAGTTTCTCTGAGTTTCTGCTAGGGAGACGATCCTACTACCAACGGGAAGGGAAAATACCCATGGGAAGGCAACAGGAGTTTGAAATACTCCACAGTGGAGTGATGTGACTGCAGCTCAGCTAGACCTATGAAGGCAAACATTAGACTAACCAGCTGGATACCAGCAACCCTCACATGGCAATAGTCAGTGCTGTGCTGCAAGATGTGTGTCCCAGTCAGGTTTGAACCAGCTAGTTTGAGCACATCTGCAAACGCTGCAAAGCTCCATGCTGTCATCCCAGAAGGTCTGTACTCCCTGAAGTTTAACTGATGGTCATTTGCCTTGCACTCATTTGGAAACTTCGGACTCCACTGTTTCTGTTCTACCATGAGCAAGGAAAGGGTAAATTAAAGATTTAGTTAAACATTCTATTATTCACTTAATCTTCGTATTTCCATAATTGCAAGCATATGTTACTAAGTAAGTAAGAAGACAAGAAAAGAAGTTCACCAGTAGAGAGTTCTGTTCTGTTGCTTTTTTATCATTCCAGTAGAAATGGAAGCCTAGCAATATTACTGAAAAAAAACGAGCTAAACTCTCTAAAGTCACCCTGGCGTGCTCCACAGATGTTTAGATGAATAGTCTTGGTCCACAAGATTTCCAAAGATAGACCAAAAGACATTTTTAAAAGATGCATTCATAAATCTGTAAACAAAGTCAGAGTAGAAAGAACTAGAAGTAATTAAATATTTAAGAGTTCAGCCCAGTTTTTATTTTGTTGCAAATAAAAATTAGCTGTGCAAAACAAAGTATTTATGCTTTCCCATGCACAAAAGTTAAATAGCTATTGCATTTAAGGGAAATAAAACTGAGATGCCTTACTAGGAGCTAATTGCCTAAATTCAAGAGGAGGCAAATCATGGTTTCTCCATAACCAAGGTTTAGCAATAGCATCCTATATGTGCCCTCGACCAAGTAGCTCCTACTCTCTACTGGCCCAGGATTAAAGAAATATCACATATTTCTTCTGGGCTGAACAATCTAATATTGTCCACTACTCACAGGATTTATGGTTCCAGCTAAGTTGTTGCTTGTGTACCCGTTGCCATCTTGACTTTGGTTGGAAACCCCCAGAACTGGGAAGCATCACACTACACTTTTCAGATTAATGTCAGCAGAACCCGAACCATGGTGGGGTTATTTTTCCACATGCAAGCCCTCTATTTTCTTAAGTTGCTTTCATGGTCTTTGGGGCATCATCAATATTGCAATTTAGCAGATAAACACTAATATCTTACTAAAGAACAGCCATGTTGGTTCAGACAAATGACGATTTGGAGTAATATCCAGTAAGTTCATGTACTGTAACAGCACCAGAGTCAGAGAGATGCCCACCCAGTCGGCTAGTTAGGTCCCATTCTCAGGCGTACCTTCAGCTAAGAGCAGTTACTAGCAGCTTTCAAAGCAACTGTCTTAGACCACACAGGTGCCTCCATCCTATACGAGTTTTCTAAACCATCCACTCCCATTTAAGTGCTATATCAAAACTTGCACTGTAGATGACAAACCAGAATAAATCCTCATGGAAGACAGCCAGTGCAAAGTTCCCAAGGGTTTCACTGACAAATTCACTTGACCAAGCAGAGGATCCCAAGTGCCCAGCCATCACCTTAAGCTCATGGTCTTTAGCTGTTATATTTGAAGGCTATTACACCTTTTCTTTCAAGGGAAAAGGACCTGGCAAGGTCTTACATGTGATAAAGGCTTATATGTGATAAAAAGTTAGGCTTTCCATTCCTCCTTCAGTTGTGCGCTAGAATGATTTGCCTTATTTCAGTGGTTACCTTGGTTTGTCCTATTGTAAGCAAGCAGGGAAGCAAGCCTGACAGACTTAGTTTCATGAGTAAGTAGAAGGATAACCTCAATGCAAGAGGTGATATTAAAAGATGGGGAAAAGGTTACTATGCAACCAAATAGGGAACCAGTGCATATTCTGGGGACAGAAGAAGAGATGTCATTTACCTGTAAGTGCCACTCACTTGTGGGAGAAGATCCTTACCTTGTTCTCACATTGTTTTTCTAAGCCCTTCTCAAATTTCTGTGCCTTTTTTGTTTTTTCATTTTTTCCCCTTTTAGACAGTTTGTGAGTTCACTAAGTGTTGTAGTTCAGCCCCGATCGGGACCAGACTATGCAGTCTCTCTCTCACTCCCCCCACCCTCCGAGAGAACAGGGGGAGATAATTTAAGAAAAGAGAGATAATTTAAGAAAAATGGCTCGAGGTTTGAGATAAGGACAGGGAGAAATCCTTAAAGTTAACGGTCACGGGCAAAACCAGACTTGACTTGGGGAAAACTATTCATTTATTACTAAAACCAGCAGGATAATAAGATAGAGAACAAGATAAGCCTCCCCACCCCTCCCTCTTCCTGGGCTTAACATTTATCTCTACTACCTTCCCCTCCCGAGCAGCACAAGGGGGAAAAGGGAATGGGGGTCATGGTCAGTTCATCACACTTTGTTTTACACCACTCCTTCATTGTCGGGGGAAGAACTCCTCACATTCCTCCCCTACTCCAGTGTGGGGTCCCACCCATACATCACAGTCCTTCGTGAAACTGCTCTGGCGTGGGTCATCTCTTCCACGGAGTGCAGTCTCTCCAGAATGGCTGTCCCAGCGGGGCCTCCATGGGCCACAGCCTCCTTCAGGCATCCACCTCCCCCATTGTGGGGTCCTTCACGGGCTCCAAGTGGATCTCTGCTCCTCCGTGGACCTCCATGGGCTGCAGGGGGACAACCTGCTCCACCATGGTCGTCACCACAGGCTGCAGGGGAATCTTGGCCAGGAGCCACATTACTCCTCCCTCTCCTTCCTTGACCTTAGTGTCTGCAGCTGTTTCTCTCACAAGAAAAGTCCTTCACGACAGAATGGCAGACGCCTCTCAGAATCTCCTCACATCATCCATCTCATCTCCTCTCTACCTCTTGCAGCCAGGCCGGGCTGAGTTGGGCCCAGCTGGCCACCTGGCAAGAGGCCAGAGAGTGAGGCCTGCAAGGCCCACGAGGCCTGTGCCCCCCCCACTCTGTGCCTCTGCCCCCACTCAGCTTCTTCACATCTTCTCTCTTTTTTTTTTTTTCTGTTTTCCCCTTCTTAAATACGTTATCGCAGAGGCGTTATCACAGAACATTCTGCTACCAATTGGCTCGGCCTTGGCCAGCAGCGGGTCTGCCCTAGGCCCGGCCGAGTCCACTGAACAAAAGGGAGCAACTTCTAGCAGTTTCCTACAGAAGCTACCACCTTAGGCCCCCCCCCTCGCTAAACAAAGCCACAACGCTAAGATAGATTTATATAACCCTCTAGCCTGTAGTGCTAGGGTACATCAAAGAATTATCCAAATTGGTGAATAAATATGTAAAAATGCAATGATCTGGAAGCTGACTGTGTTTGCATAGAATAATTGAGTAGGTTTGGTTTATGTACACATGAATAAATCAATTAAAATGATTTAACCAAGGTCAATTGAATCTATTGATGCCTGAAGTGAATGAATGAGTTATATTTGGAGGATGGCACAGGACATTTCAGCCATACTAGTGAGTGAAAATAGTGCACCCTAGGTGAATAGTCTGTTTCTAGACACAGACTCCATAACTGATTTTTGAAGTGCAAGTGGAGGAATGGGGGCAAGTGATTTTGGCTATCACAGTTTATCATAACTGAAGGAGGAATTGGTCAGAGGTACTTGAATGGCTCAGCCTAATATTCATAAATACAGTCTGCACAGTTATCCCATACACAAGGGATATTGTGTCGCAGTAACAGTTTTGTTTTGGCTTGGGTAGCTTTTCAATTGCAAGAATTTGCTGTAATTTTCTTTTACATGGCAGCAAAATCACCCTCCCCATCCTCAGTATATCCTGTTCTGTTTCTCGCGATCTCTTGAAAAGATTAATGGCTTTGGAAGTCTGTCTCAAGATTAGTGTATCAGATGTTAATCAACATTTAATCTTTTCTTTTGCCTTTTTTTTTTTTGTGAACTACCTGCTTATTTTAGTAGGGAAAAGAGGAGTGAAAAGAAGTTGATGGTTAACGGTTCATTATTAAGAAAACAAACATGCAGATTGCACAAAAGGAAATCAATTAACTGCTAAAAATTACATAGTCCATGGTAAGGTAATTATTTTTCCTCAGCCGTAACATCAAAACCATAAACACACAAATTTGCTGTCATTTATAATTCCTCTTTGCTGATAGTAGTTCATCAGAATGTTATTTCATTTGACTTAACAGAACATAGAAATGCACAGATATTTAGACTAAAAGCTATTAAGTAATGGGTGTTATCAACAGGCAAGGCAATAAGCATTTTATGAATGGGTAAACGTGAATGTGAGGTCAAAGCAAAGTATTTGATTTTTTTCTTTGCTACTAAAAGGGGAAAATCTATCTTTGTCAAAATAAATAGTATAGAGACTTGCTCTTTTGTTGCTTTCGTTATGTAATTTCATTAGCATAAGATATGATTAAGGATGCTTTTCATGGAGCGGACTGCATTTTTAGGTATCCGGAACTAGGTGAATCACCCACAGCTTGTCTCAGGTGGAAATCCATATCAAGAGACCTCCACCTCAAATGCTCACTTTTGAAAGTTTTGCCCGGTGGGTTACCCCCAAAAGACTGAAAGACAACATAATCTAACAGATTGAATTTGTGAACTCTCACCATGCAAGGTCAGTGTAGCTCTGGGTTTGGAGACTGATTACATTTGATCTGGTCATTTCAGTCAATGCTTTGAGGTCTTTATCTTTTCTGCCATGTTTGCCCACTCAGTTATAATTCTGGAAAAGATTTCTGTTATATTTGTAGAATCACATCTAAATTTTTCGTCCATTAGCCACAACTAGAGCTAACACAAAGTTTATGGTTTTGTAGTTCGTGCTACCTGTAACCTTGATAGAAGGCCTAATATCTTTCTTCAGTCTTTTCTATCTCATCACCAAACAACGTTGCTCATTATACATGATAGGACAGGACAGGACAGGACAGAATGGGACAGAGCAGTTGGAAGGGACCTGCAGCAATTATTTAGGCCAACTGCCTGACCACGTCAAGGCTGACCAAAAGTGACTGATTACCAATAAACTTGGCCTCAGTGAAGCGTCAGCAGTAAGCTGAAGAAATTCAGTCCATGTTTTGGTATTCACAAAGAGTCGCTATAAATGTATGTGCTGATACAAGATGCCCAATACGGATAGCCTTCATTCTGAAGTTTGCTACTTGCCTTATTGCGTAAGAAAATTTACTTTACCTCTATATCGATTAACAGTTTGTCAATAGTTAGCTCTGGTAAAAGACATAACCTTATCTGCAAAGACATATTTCTAAAAAGAGAGTACAGAAAGAGAAGATTGAAACTGCCTCCTGGATCAGTGAAGGACCAGTGAGGGGACAAAACTGGAATTTCAGTGAACCTCCATTTTAAATGCATGGAAACCAAACTTCTTTTTTTTATTACCGTGTGCTAAGGATTATTTCAGTGTCATTGTGTTTTACTGGTGTTAGGGTATTTAAAAGCATGGTACTGGTTTTGTTTTGCAATTAGCATTCCAGAATTCTTCATGTGGAAGAGAAGTAGTACATGCAATCTCCTTTTCTCCATTTAGCTTGAGTTTATACGTGAAGTATCTTCTAGTGGCCAGAGATGTCCAAGAACATTTGGAGTATTTAAGAGATGTTGAATTTCTGTGCTAAGTAAGATACAGTATGGGTTGAGAGATCAATCTCTTACCTTCTAAACAAGTGCCCTAGCCATTGAGCTTCTGGAGATACATACAAGAATGTTCTACAGCTTTGACCGGAAATTTTTATTATTTTATTGAAATGCTGTTGTGTTCCAAGTTAACAAATAGCTATCACAATTTAACAAATAGCTGTGCTGTTGCCTTTTAGAGATAATATATGCTAGTCAGTGACTGACATTTAAAATCCAGTACAACCAGCCTTTCTAAATATGTTTTCCTGCTTCACAATTTCATTACTCACTTTATTCTCATCTGCATGTAGGAACCTTTTAATCATTTGGGTTTGAAGAGGAGCATTAATATTGTTCTTTGGTTTTGTAGTGAAATCTGATAAGTTGTGTATTTATTTCCCCTGGTTTTTGGCAAAATTATGTATTTATTGCCTTGTTTGAAATTCAGATACACTCAGCATTTTCATCTGAGCTTATTTTATTTCTGCATGTACCCCGTGGTATTTCTTTATGCTTGATGAATTTCTCTGGAGATTTTTTTAAAAGCTTTGAGATTGACTGCCAGGTACTACAAACAGGTTCATTCAACACTGCAATCAGCTATTCTATTAATGGAATCAATTTGAATAAATTTCTTTAAGTAAAAGTTCTAAAAATAAGAGATAGCATATCAGGAGGTTTGTAAGAATTGTTTTGTAGGGGTTCTAGTCCAAAAATAACATCTTGGAAGCAGTAGGATTTTTTTAATTGTTTTCTTGTTTTTCCTGTGGAAAATAAGCTTTATAATATGTAATGCAACATCCCCGTTCACAGACAGACTTTGTTACCATTTCAAATTGAGTACTTTCCTTAGAGTAGAGATAGTTTTGAACTATTTTGTTAACTTGAGTCGTTTTGGTAGAATTCAATCACATCTGCAATCTTTCCTAAATGTAGACTTCCTATTTCCCCTACCAGATTTTAAAAAAGCCGCTCCACTGTGGCTTTTTTTCAAGTGCTGCGTTAGTAGCCATCACATTCTACGTGTGGTTTGTGCTGTGGGTAGAGTATGCTGTCGTGTTAGGGTCTGGGTTGCAAAGACTGCCTGGGGTCTAATGTCCGTATGATTAGGTGCTGAGATGAAAAAAGCCAGCGGCCAGTGATTCCTTGAACACTGAAGTGAAGTTAGTATTTTGATAGTCATCACAGACTGTGGTTTATTTTGTGATCTGGACCACAGATGAGACCAGAAAGTGTAGGATTTGTGTTCTGCACAGAGGAGAATTTCTAACAGAACTTAAAGGGGAAATGTTTAGTCCTGTTAAAAATTATTGTCCCAGAGACTTCAGGCACCTGACCAGGCTTCCTGTTGCTTTGTGTGTCAGTTTGCAACAGATGTGAGATGTAAAGGACATACTACTTGGTCCTGCTTCCGCTCCATGTATTCACCCAGCATTTTCGTTTTTAAAGGGATTACTGATGTGAAAAACTGGACCTAGAATTCTAATCTCACTTTTGTACACCAGTTTCAGCAGAGGGCCATTTTGCAGACCAACAGTTAAGCACCTTTGATCTAAAGATAACTTGGCCCATCACATTAGTGAGGTGATGTAGGTAAGAAATTTTGTGGGAACAGGACCTAGTCACATTTTTCCTTGGTAACTATGGATCCACACTAGTAATGGTAAAGGTAAGTATACAGTATAATTTGAAGCTGCAGGGAGTGCAGGCAGAACTCTATTCCTTTAGTCTTTTAAGAAAATGGCATGAAGGCAAGTAACAAAATAACCTTCTTTATGTTTGGTGCAAAAGATTTCCTAGTAAATAATAATACAGAGCTGTCAGCATGGCAGGGAAATGCTATCAGTTCTGCAGGAAAATGTGTTGCAAAGTGATTTAGCTGCCATAGGTAGAACTCTGTTTTAAGAATAGAGTTCCTTAACACCCTGACTGAGATCTTTTGAGATTGCAATAGAAATGCCACAGACTCCTCTAGACTGCTTCTGAACTATTTCAGAACCAGGAGTAATTCTTATATCCCTAAATACCCAGTAAAGGCAGGAGAATTAACTTATCCTGAAAGGCTAGTAAAGCTCAGAGAAGAGATGGTTTACAGAGATAGAGTGTTGTTCTTTAAATGTTGCATGGGATATGGAGATTAGAAATATAGCATCTTTGAGCTTTTCTTAAATCCCAGAATTTGGAGACTTGAATTTTAAAATAAATAACAGCAGAAGAGATAATTCAGACAAGCCGTTTTGCATGAGTGTTGGCAAGCTAAGCCAGACTAACAGCTACACAGATTATTATGATACAAATCCTCCCTCTTGTTGTAACAGGAACTGGTAACTCTAATAATCAAGGAGTAGGGAAGATCCATCCTTCAGCATGCAATGCACTTGTGTAGCAAATGTTACCCTGATGATACTGTCATGTCCAGATTGTGAGCAATAGCTAGAAATGGGAGAACGTTACCAGAAATCAGGTATCTGATTGTTATGTCTCCAGCTACCAATTCTGACACTTACACCTACTTCCCAGTTTCAGAAACCTGTAGCCCAATTTAGAAGGGTTCATAGCACTGTGAGATTAAACAAAGCCAGTGGGACCTGGATTCTGAAAATGCTGCATGCTTTAAACAGGTAAGACTGGAAGAAATCAAGACAGCTCATCTTGAAGATGCAGTGAACACTTTTGAGAGTGTTGTGTCTCACTTTTATCCATAAGAAGAGGTTACTGCAGGGAGCTCTTAAGCTATTTATTTTTTGTGAAACAGCTCATTAATATGGTGATTAGCATCCTAGTGGGATCCCAGGAGGAAAGTAATAATGTAGTATTCAGTGCAGAGTTTGAATATTTTACAATAAATAAGAAATACGAAGAAAATATTTTTAAGAAATCTATTCATTCAGTGGATACTAATAAACCAGAACATGAAACAGGTAAAGGTCATGTGGAAACACTACATGAACCACAAATTTATCATTATGGGGGGACAGAACTAGATTTCACATGCTACCTAAGTTCTGATCATTCTTTGTTTCTGAGTTCTTGACTGCAATTTAACATCCTTTTTTTTAAAAAAAAAAATTTCATCTTGTTTTCTTTTTTATGATAGCATATCTAGCAGATGGAATGGGTTCCTACACAATAGTACCAAGTTTGTCTTCCAGGAAAAGACAAGTCCACGAGAACTTTTCATTAGTAGAACTTGCAGACAAATGTTTTCGACATTTACATAATTATGTCTGTGTTTCTATTGAGAGTTTCTCAATTTTAGTGACTTAAGAGATTGTAATTAAACATTTTTAAAGAAAAGAATATAAGTGTTTACAAGGGGGCTAACTGATTTACAATGAAAGCAAAACCAAGTAGGCAGTAAATCTTTTTGGACTGGTGAGATGGTGTGGAACTCACACAAAAATAGCTCTTCTTACTGCTGGAGTACCGCAGTGTCCGTGTGACCTTTCCAGTGTGTCTGTTTTCCCTCTTCCACTGGGGAAAGCTACCTGCCCTCTCGCCTTCTCAGGGATTATCTCAAATTGTAGCAAGTTTGCAAACACAGCTTGTATCATCAGTGTGTATTTGACAGTGAAATTACGTGTTTTGAACAGGCTTTTTAGCTTGGATGCCGTCTGACTAAATCATCCAAACTCTTCTTGCAAGTGAAACAGCCTCAACTGAAAACCGCTCACATGGGACTAGTTTTAATAAAACCACCAGAAGATGTTTGTTTTCCTAGGCTTGAACCTGTTCTGCATCAGCAGGAATTTGAATAATTCTGTCATTTCAGAAGGCATTGAAGAGTGTTATATTTTGGAGCACAAACTATATAATACGACTTGTGTCAATTTTGTCTATCTAAATGCTATTCTCCCCCTTTTAACCCTTCTTTCTTGCCTTCATTCATTTCATATCAGCACCTTTGAAAAGGTGCTACACCAGGTTGATTCCATGACAACTTCCAGAGTAAGAGTTTTTATAACACGTCACCTTAGCCAGTAAAACAAGATATTCTTTATACTGCAGTTATATATGGGCAACCACATTCAAAGTCTCATGTGCTTATGCCACTGTTGCATTTTAAACACCCTTGTATACCTTGAACCAAAACATTCAGGTTGTTCCATCTACAAAACCTGGTCTCTTTAACTCAAGCATTAGTGGCATTGGATTTTAGCTCTAGGGATCAGTCACTGGCCCAGTGTCTTCACTGGGACATGGTTCCCTCGGTGGCATCATGGAGACATGCAGTGAAACAGCTCCGAAGGGCTGGGGGGTTTCACTTTCTCACTTGTCTCTGTTCCTCTTTGTTCCTCTGTTAGGAGCTGTACTCTAAAGCTTCCAATGCCTTAATGGAGTTGGTGACAGAGCTGTTTCTTCAGACCCTACCGGTTGTGACCAGCCTCTCTGTAAGAGAATGTGAGCTTCTGAAAGAGAAATGGCAGGAGAATTTGGTCCCTCAGCTGGAGAAATGGGAGACCCACCGCCAGAGACGATGGAAGCTTTTCCAGGAACAGCTATTGCAAGAAAAAGAAGTAAAACCCATATTATGTTTTGTGACCCCAGGGTCTAAAAACAGGGATATGGAAAAAAGTTATCAATGTATTTATCTGTAGGGAGAATTTTGTTTATAAATGTGCAGCCCAGGTCCAGACTTGGGATGGACTGTTTGACCTGCAGTGTGGAGTAGATATATATGCTGTGCATGTAGACTTGCATAGAGGAGTCAGAGAGTAATTACCAAACATCTGTACACAGTGTTTGATGGCTTTGTCAGCACATAAACGTTTTTTGACAAGGCTGCTGTCTGATGTCCTCCACACTTGAGCATCTACAGAACAGTTCAAAAAACACTGCATCTAGTCTGTTTGGAGAGTACAAATGAGTACAGTTTACAGGAAAGGAGGCCTTACAATGCTAAATATTTCTTAATAATTTTTATGTATGAATACTATAATAATTGGAAACATGTTGTACACACTTTATATAAAAAAACTGTTCTTTACTCTGAGAAGGTGAAGAAACACACATCCAGCTTTTCTGCTCTATTTGTGCCCAGCATAGCGGGCATTGAAATCAGAGGAGAAAAAGAACAACAGTAAATGTGGAGGCAGGTTATCTTCAGCATTAGGCTAGAACTTAAATATGCCTTCAATTTATTCATGCAGTGCTATGTCTTTATTAATACTGCTTTGAAGACTAGCACAGCTAAGTCAAAGAAAGACCTTCTCTATATGATAGTGTGCTCCTTCCCAAATGTCAGGTATGCACTGCAACATATAGAGTAATTGGAGCTTCTTAAACAAAGGGTTGGCACTTCTTTAACACTGGCAAAATCATACTTTTTCACTAGCCTCATTCTCCAAAGTGCCTGGACAATCCAGTCCAGTAATAAGGTACTGACTGAATCCCTAATTGTTGCAGACTGTTATAAGGTATTTAACTTTTCCACCCACTCATAATTTAAAGTTCTTCCATATAACTGTGATCCAGGAAACTATGGGCTTCCTACTAAATCTAGTAGAGTGGTTTGCTGACCAGTGGTTTTAGAACACCCTTGGGAATACAAAAGTAAAATTATTTATTTGAAATTCTTAGCCATTTCCTTTTTTTTCTTCTCTGTTTTCTTATAGAGAAAATAGAGTCTGGAGTTATGCAACATGCACCTCCGTGATCATTTTATGTTTGCTTTATTGTAACTCACCTGTTGTCTCAACTGTTTTGGAAAACAGTTCTGCTTGCCTCTTCTGTTTCTGTGTCACAGGACTATCTAGCAAACTAAACTGAAATATGCTTAGGGCTGACCACTGATGGCAGTGAGTCTCCTCACATCCTTTAAGTTAAGGGTGTGGATTTGTGTTTTCTAGGACTTGATCAGCTTAAGCCTCAGGGTTGCTCTACATTTTCCCATTCACTGAGGGTTCACAAACTGCCTGTCCTTGTATGTGAATGGCCGGAGCAGCCTGGTCTAGTAGGTGCAGGACAAGCATGTCTTGTAGCGCATGTAGCCCAAAGCTCCGTGGTGGTATCTGCAGTCATTAAAAAACAGTCAGAGGATGAGGAGATTCTGGTGTGCAACTTACATTAGTCTCAGAAGTCGGAGTGCGTTAACACACACCTCTGCTCTGGTCCTGCCAGTGTCCCACTGAACCTTCCCCGTTACTCAGCGCCAGGGAGGATGTTGTGTAGTAGCGAGGAGACTCTCCACAGAGCGGGAGATCTCAAGTCTATAAAGTTTTGTTTAAAAAGTGCTGTTTATGCATTCCTCTGTTGCTGTGATTGGGCACAGTACTGAGTGGTGAAACGACACCCTGGGATTTTTTCTCAAGGGATTGTAAGGATTAGTTAATCTCCAGCACCCAGTTGCTGAATAATAATAGCTCTTTGGGCAGCACTGTATGATGGATTCGTTGTATGTGAATTCAGTTCCGGTCGTGCCCCAGCATAGGTTATTTAAATTAGAAGATTGACTTTCCATCACTTTCAGTGTGTATCATAGCATTCATAACATAAAGCAGATGGCTTCCTAGCTGGAAAAAAAAAAAAGAATAAAGAGTTTGCTGACATCATTAACAGTAATTACTGAGCTCTAGAGGAATTCACTTAGCAATGACAGAGCTTTCACATTGGTCTCTGGGTCACTAGCGCTGCAGTTGGACCTTATTCCATATAAAAATTTCCTGAGCAGCAGACAGAGCTGTCTTAAGGACAAGTGATTCTGTGGAATAAATTCCTAAAAGAGACAAGGGTTTCTCCTGGTGGGAAGATGTGCGATTCCTCAAGATTATATTCTTTGCAGGAGCTTAAGTAGCTTTTTTAACTTAATGCATGTGGCTTTTTTGGAAGTGGCTTGAAGTAAGATGGGAAAATGTCTGCTCTGTCTCCAAGGAGAGCATGCAGGGAGATAGCTATTCCACCAAAGCTAGGCTGGCAGATTTTCCTGTGTAAACAAGTCTGAAAAACATCACACAACATTACATTATGTTCAAAAGCAAAGTCTATTTCTTGGCCTTTTCCTAGTATAAACGCAGCAGCATGCACATTTAAGCAATAAGCTGACAGATGTATCCTACAAAAAGGAGCACTTGGTTTTCACTTTAAGAAAAGAACAGAGATCAGACACTTGTGACAGATGATCGTGTCATTTAGGACATCTCATAGATGTCACAGTGCTGAATAGGACAGAAGAGCCATAAATCAACATTCGTATTGACAGGCCTTTCACTTTATCAGACTTTTTCCTGAGGGAGATATGTCTTTTATTTGCCTTTTGATAAATGTACTACACGAAGAGTTACATAGTCACCTGCTTTACAGCCGTGGGAAGTCTAACACCAGAAGACTTTTCACCAGGGTATTTATGTGTGTTTTTCAAGCTGGCTCAAAAAAGACATTTTTCCCATTTACTTGAACTGCCTTTTTTCTTTCAGATTATCTTTACTAGCATTTATATGTATCTGGAATATGATGTCCTTTGGGAGAACAGAATCTCTTTTACAATTGAAAAGAAAAAATCAGTTTCATATTTAACTTTTGCCTTATATGCTTGAGGATGTGAGTGAGGCAATTGAGAGTAAATGACTAATGAAAATAAATTTTGAGCATTTTCCTACCTCATGATTTCTGTAGACGAGCTCTCCTGCCTGGGCAGCAGTTACAGGGAGCAGACTGCTGCACCAGGCTGAGGTACTTGCTTGGCATTCAGTGTGCATCACACCCCATCTACAGGCCGTTAGGGAGAAATTGCTTTCCTTCGATTTCCTGAGAATCTGTGCTAAAAAATGTCAAACTGAGAGCTGCAGGAAGAAGAATGAGCGTACTTGGGTCTAATTTGCTGTTGTATCTGAGGTCTAACTCAAAATATTTTAGGGGTTTCATCACCTCCCAAAGGCATATTTCTCACCTTTATTGCCAGAGAGTAATATGTACCATTAGCAGTGCTCTGGAAGGTCTTGTAAGGGACTTGTTGCCAGGAAGCAAAACACCGAGAAGCTTACAGAGAAAAATTGAGATGAGGCATTTCTGTCCATTCCCACATCGTTGCTTGACAGCTAGAAAGCTGAACCAGTGTTCGCATATTAGTTTTGACACGGTGTGCATTTTACCTGTTTCTGAGCAAAGTAAGACCATCTCCAGGACCAGGAAAGCTTTGAGAGGAGCCTAGCGATTTGACCCAGCATTGGAAGGTTGATGAAGCACAAGGCCTGATCTTTCCAACTGGTTGGATGAAATAGTTGTCTCTTTTTTGCTGGTTTTCAGCCATATGCCAGCAGCCTCAAATTAAGATTCCCAGAGGATCTTTGCTGTTGCATTTGTGCCTGTGTGTGCCTGTATGTGTGAGTTCTTTTAGTATTTCGGAGGTGGAAAATACCCAGCCCTCCCAGCCCATCCCAGTGAGCTGCTGAAGTGTTACTTCCAGTGAAACATACAATATTCTGTTTATTCCCAGCTGATCCTTCCCTTCTTGATCATCTTCCCAACAGCCTTTTTGAAACAAAGCACTGGTTTAGTATTTGATCCAAATCTCAATCTTCCTTATTTATCATCCCATCTTAAATGTGTAATAATCCCCCTCCTTTCCTCTTTGTTCTCTTACTACTTACATGGCTGATGTACTTCTGCTGTTCAGTGTAATAACTGTATGCCAAGGGGATTTTCTGCTGTGTTCTGAGCTTTCCATTGGTCTCAGGGAGCTGAAGAGACCTTTTATAAATTTTGCATACAGCTTACTTTAAATGCACACACAATGGAAAAGGTGACTCATGTTTTTCCTTTAAAAGAAACTGTGTTCACTACTACAGAATCAGGCTATTTCTCCATAAACAGAAGTAAACAATGCCTACAGTTTGTCCTGTCTTTGTTATCATTCTGAGTGCCTTTTTGGACAGGATATACAATAGCAGCAGAGGTACTGTTTTGGGTTCTTGGCTGCAATATCATATCATTTACTATTCCAATTGTAATTCAGAAAACGTCTCACATCCTCTATATTTTAGCAAACTATATCATATTTAATCCACATGCTGTTTGAGAGTTAGCTGTAGACAGGCCCTTCAAAAGCAACGTGTCAGTGAATAACCAGGTCTGCAAAAATGATGGGAAGCCACATCTGAGCCACAGGCAGCATCTCATTGAAAATGAAAATACTTCTTTTAACTGCTGAAAAAGATGTTAAAATACACAATGTGATGGATCTGCGAGGCATATGCAGTTCTTACTTCAAGCAAGTATTTGCCATCTGCCATGATGATACCTGGAGACCTGATAGACCTTAATTTGACACTTGCAGCGTGCAATCAGAGAAAGCTCTGTGCTCTGTGATTTTAAGAATTGCCTAGGCTGGAATTGGTTGAGGTCTGGCTACACAGGTATGTCTTGCGGCTCTTCTGAGAGCAGCCTGGTGGGCTTCCCGGCACCCTACAGACTTTTGGGCTGTGTTTCTCATGCTCAGCTGCGCTCTCACCATCTGTCACCTGTTGTTGACTGCCTGCCCATCCTTCCCAGGCATCCTACTCTGGAGTATGTGTTTTGGTAAGGTTTTCTGCATGGAGAGGGGTCACTTATATGTATTACTGTGTATCCTACAGAGAAGGCGCTATCCAAGAAAAAAATACATTTTTATTTTAAAGCCAAAGATGACGTAGTTTCTGATGTTCTGCCCTTCTCAGGGGAGTTAATTCTGTGCTCACAGATAAAGCTTCTCCCCTGCACAGATCACTGCTTCCCAAGGAAAATACTATCAAATCCAGTAGGAAAGCCTGGTACCACTCCTAGTTACTAGCACTAACAATTGTGCAATTACACATCTGATTATTTGCTGGATGCATTTATCTACTGAAACCTCGCTGTCTGCAATAATGCAAAATTTAGTTCCTCATGTTCTGAACGAGTCTAGAACATTAAGTGATGCTGTCAGAGAGCCTGAGTACTATATTTAATTTAGGGCTCTGCATATGTCTGCAGGCAACCTGCATTTATCCAACTGCCAGTGTAGCATGAAATATACTTTTCATCTCACAGTAATAGAGTTTGGGCCTTACAACCATTTCATCTTATGGCTTATTATTCACTAAATTCTGGCAATACACTCAAAATCTTAAGTTTCTGTCTCCAAAAGTTTACAGTCTAATGGCAAATCCATCAAAACATTTAAAAATCAAATTCTTAGATGTAAATATCAGCCTGAAGGATCTGTAAACTTGCACTCCATAGACCTAATGACACAATCTCCATTTCTAACTATTAGCACTGTGTACTATACACAAAAGTATGATGGAGGATGATATCTTTATTTTGTTCAGTGAAAATAAAAATGTCATTCTCTACTAGTGAAAAGAAAAAAAAACAACAAAAAGCCCACTGCTGATAAGACTCAATGCAATATTTTGTGTCATATTTTTGTTTTCTCTTGTTCTTCTGTTGCTGCAACAGGAAAATCTGTAGGAGACAGCTCATGGCAGATCCAAACCAGTGCAAAGCCTCCCTTTCTTTTCAGTGAGACTTCTTTAAGATTTTCATTAGTGAGAAAAAAATATTTCTAAATAGAATAATTTGAATTTAGCATGAGTTTTTCATTGAAAGAGGAGAATGATTGTTTTTAGGAAAATAACATCAAATAAACCCCTGTTTCATAACACAGTGGCTAGAATGACTGATACTAGTGTCTTAAAATTGTGATTTTTTTCCCCTGCATTTAGCTGTGGATAAAGGAATATGCTTTGTCTGCTGTGATGCAAAAGCACCTGTCTGAGAAACAAGAGAAGATAATTCAAGGTGTCATAAGCAGACTAGGATGCCTCAATGATGAGTAAGTATGGTTTTATTAGTAAGCAATGGGGTAAAACTGCACAGCTGCATGAGGAAATCAAAACTTGTGGAAATTACATTGTGGAAAGCAGTGTTGGGGGTTTATGAGCATTTTGAGACAGCATTTCTTGAGGCAGTTACTCGAGGTTTTTTGTCTGAGTATCAAAAACAAATTAAAAAAATATAGATGTCATGACTCCTGGTAAGTAGAAAAAAGAGAGTCTTCTGTGATTTGTCAAGTGGTGTGCTTTCTGTGTATCTACTGCTATGTTTCTGAGTGACTTCTAATCTTGAACCAGCCTCTCTTTGCACTCTGTATGTCACATTGGAGTTGGATATTCTTCAGGATAAAATGTTCAGTCCAGCACCATTCAGCTCTACTTTTGCTTTCTGCTATTAGAATACCACTGACCACAGCTTTGAGTGCTAATGACTCCTCTCTAGCATTCTTTGTCTGTATTCACCAAGGAAAATTTTAGGTTTTTTCTCATCTTTGTACAGCTAAACATCTTTTTGATAGAGATACTTCTCAAAAAAACCACAATTTTGTGTCATCTGCCTTTTTTTCTTGATTAGGATATCAAATTACTTCATTCACCATGGTCTTCACATTACTATTTAAGATCAAAGCACTTGAGGACTTGTCTATTTGGAATATTGATATTATTGCCATTGCACTCCTTTATTTTGGCTCTGCTTTTTAGTTAAACTTTACATTTTCAAATTCTCTGACTTCCCAGGATTTGGTATCTAGCGAGCTCATGGTGCCGTACACATACAGAAAAATTAGATACAGATACAAACTATATCATCCCAAATAAGCAGACAGATTTCACTCACCTGGTCCAAAATCAACTTCAAAATTTTCTCTCCTCTTTAAAACTCACCACAAACTTGCTCCAGCCATGTCTGCCCTGCCAGCTAACGCTAGCCTCTTCAGTGTCTCTGCAGAGTGTGCCTCCTTGCTAATCCAAGATACGCTGTCCTGCGTTTTCTTCCACTTGAAATAACGTTCCTGTTGTTCTGATTGCATTCTCTTTTCATCTTCTTTCAAGTCTCTTATTAAAAACACTTCTATTATGCAATTACAGATCATTATTTATGTTTTTTCTTCCTATTTTTATTTTAATTTAACAACAATGTGACAGAACTAGAAATCTATCACAGCAAAACACTTTCTTTACACCTGAGCAGCTTTCCAAGGCACGCTTTGTATGAGAAGGCATTACACGGAGTGAATAGTAATTCTTGTAATCTTTGAGCCGTAGGTTTGCTGAAGGTGTGCCAAATCAGCAGACAGCTTAGTTGATTGATTTTTAATGGTCATTTTACAGGTCTGTTACATATATTTTGCAAAAGCACCGCCTTCTGCTGTATTCAGTACTCACAAGGTTACACCTCCGAAGGCTTGGAATGGCAGCCCTGGCCCGCATGAGACTGTCCAGGAAGAAGAGCTTGCTTCAGGAACTGAGAGAGCAGCATACCCTGCAGAAGGGATCTTCGCCCTGCCAAGATGAAGACCAGTGGCAGCTACAGAAGGCAGTGGTAGGTACAGTGTCCAGGTAGTTTTTCTCCAGAGGTCTCATATGCTATGATGTCTGACGTTAGATGTAGCTTTAGAAGATCTCAAAAAGTAAGAATGTTCAAGTTCCAAATAGAAAGAATATTGTCTCTGTCAAAAATACACTCACTGCTGGCACAGGAGGTCCCTCAGCGTGCCTCTTTTAGATTGGGCAGACATTTTAAATTCTCTAATACTTTATCTACTGGCTAGCTATCTGTGATATGTGTTATCTTAGCAAGGTTATTTAGCTATTTATTTTATGTAAAAACACTAATGAAAGAAGGCATGCCAACATGTATAAAGGACTTCCACACAAGTTACTGTTTCAGAGTAAGACTAATTCTGCTAGGGATCCGAAAATGCACTTGAGAAGTTCTTACTTGAGCATCAGAAGAAATTCTTCCCTCCACCAGACCTAGCAAGTACTGTCATCATTTTGCATCCCTTCCTCTCACATCCTTACAAATCCTGTAGATCAAAGAGGTGAGAGAAAGTTTAAGGGATTTTTAGACTTAATATTCCCACAGGTCGCTTTCAAACCTGTGACTGTGTTTTTTAGGGTTAATCTGTTAAGTGTTGGTTATTTACTTACCTGCATTTGATATTTACCTAGAACAACACCAAATTTCAGATTTCAGCCTCAGAGGACCCTCCTAGCAGGTGTCAGTGATAGCCCCTGCCCAACCCACTGCTGCTGCATGTATGAGTTGAACCCATCCAACATTTTCCAGCTCTGTGCTCCATGCTGTTGCTGTGTGATTAGCTGAGAGATAACATTTTGCATCCCTTCAAATACAATTTGCATAATACAAACCCTAATTTTCCACTTAGAAGAGGAATAAGGAAATTCCGTCTGCTGCTGTTTTTATATTTGACACTTCTATTGAAGTAGTTCCTGTTAAGTGTGAAAATCTCATTAACCTTCAGAAGAAATAAAATACAAAATAATAGAATACAAATGCATATTGCTGCATTCTTCTTTTTACGTACTCCCTCTCACTTAGCTCCCACAGGGGCGTTAATTGGTGCGATCACTGTTCCCTAACAAAAATGAAGTGTCCCCAGGTATTACTGTTCCATTGGCCTCTCTCCATTGTGGCCTCTTTCCAAGGCCAGCTAAAATCCATCTCACAGGAAAGTGCCTAAAAATACACATATAAGATCCTTGCTGCCAAAGAAGTAGAGCCTAGGTGTGCAATTGTGAAAAGTCAGAGGAAGAATGATGTTGTGAACAAGCTCCAAAACCGGAACCAATGTATAAGGAGTAAAGGAAAAGGTTAATTTGCAGGCACTTAACCAGAGTTTTAGACATAGTGTGTTGTTTGAACTAAACTTGATTTGAGCTTATGCCAATTTTAGACTGATAACATGACATTGGATCTCTCTCTCAAAAAAAAAAGAGAAATGGTTTGATGACATTCTGACTGTTTAAGAAAAAAAAAAAAGCATCAAAAACATATGCCTGAGCTATAAATAAAGACATGTCAGAATAACCCCGCATTAATAGGGACATCATTATTTTTCCACAGATGAATGTGGGCAGAGCCAATTCTTTTCCTACTTGCATTTTTTATTTCCAAAAAGGAATCAAATAGGTATTGTCAAATCCCCCGGAATAATTTAATGTTATTTGGCCTTAAATGAGAATATTAATATAAGAGAAACATCAGCAACTAAATGCAAGGCAATCTATGGAAGACTAAGACACATAAGGAAGACAGAACAAGTTGTGCTGGTGAGTGTGTGCTGTTGTGTGCTAAAGAGAGTTTAGAGGGAAAGTGGATTTTAAAAGAAGCATAGAAAATGGTGGCAAGTATGGTGCAAAGACCTCAAGAGACTAGAACTCTTCAGCCTAAAAAAAGAACTGTCTTCTGGAATGTCATAGGTTTTACAATTGGCATAAAAGATGTGAATAGGGAACAATTTTTCACTTGTTTTGAATAAAATAAGCACCAAGCAAAGCTATTAGATGGCAGGTTGAAAATTAAGAAATGTGTGGATAAGCTGTAGAACTCACCGCCACAGGATACTATAGATGCCAAGAGTACAAATGTTATCCAGCTGCTATTAAACATGTTCAGTGGGGCTGAACTACGACAACTGTCTTTTAACTTGAAGCTGAGTTTGTCAGAGTATTTAAAATGGCAATGCTGTGTTTTTGTCTGATTACTAGGAGTCCCACATTCTGGAAGAGGAGGAGAAGCTCGAGGAAGAAGCGCAGCAAACCCATTTAGAATTTCACCAGCAGCTAGTCACAGAAATTCAAGAAGCTCTTCAGTTTCTTCAGCAGTACATGGAGCAGGTGATTGGGCGGACACTGCTGCAGTACGCCCGACAGGAAGCTGGAAAAAAGAGTTCAGATGATGGACAAGACTTCAAGGTATGAAAGTGTTCAGTAGTGGTTTTCCAAACAAAATGTGTGCTACTTTACTGAAACTGAAAGTAATTTCATTTATACATTACCATATACCTGGAAGTGTCAACAGGAGACCATTACAACCTGTATTAAAACTGAAGATACCTTGCAAAGTATTTACAAACTAAGACTTCTATAGAAGTACAGTATTTTCTAGTGACTTGCTGTAGCAGCTAAAACAAGCTTTATTAAGCCAAACCACAGAACAGAAAAAAAAATTGAGAGGGTTCTTGATGACAGAGTAACAAAAATAAGGAAGAAATGGAGGTGGTGATCTACTGATGAAGGTTTTATGGTGAATTAGTTAACAGCTTAATATTATTTCGTAGATAAATAATGGAATGAAAACAAAACTTGCTTCATAGGTTAATAAAATTGTTCCAAAGTAAATATTTGGATTTTCTGTATAATGGGAAGTTGTAGAGCTACACATATATTGATTTACTTTGCTGGCAGTCAAGTTGACAGGTAAAATGGGCTATAGAGATTGAACAGATAGGAACAGATGGAGGTGAGGCATGTTAGAAAGATTTTTCTGTGATTTTTCGTGTTGAAATGTTCCATGATTGAATAAAAATATCTGTTTTCCAGCGTCTCAGTCTGCCACATTTTTAAAGCACAAAATTCACAATTAGATTGGGTCTTGAGTTTTATACAGATCAAAACACTTCAGTTTTTGACTTAGAAAATGAATTGTGACTTGTACTATGTAATACAGGAGAGACTGGTGGAAGCTGCTGTAGAAAGTGTGTATGGGACCAGCAATAACATCAATAAACTGGTGCACAACTACTATCAGCAATTAGGAAAAATCACAGATGACTATGAAGGGAAAAAGCTTCAACAATTTAAATCCTTACAAGGTATGTATGATAGTGACAAATATAGGATAATTCTGAAGGTTTTTTAACAGATAAATTATTTTTCTTATCACTGTAAAGATTGCTTTTAAAGATAACAGAAATTTGGTCTTTAAAGTAAGCAACAAAGCTAAATGAATGTGTAGGTCCATTTCCATCTTTGAAGGAGAAGTGGTAGAACTGTTAATATTACTTGAATTGCAGCCATAGATGCAGGACACTGTTACTCAAAGTTTGGTACAGACACACACAGAACGATGGCCCAGTGTTGAAGATGAGAGTTTAACCATGAACTCTTGTTCACCAGGCTAAGACCAGAGATACCACCATAGTCACAACCGTCAGCCTCAACACAGGGCAGAATAATTTAGAAAGCAAAGAGTTGTACAAGTGTTAGGTTGTATAGCCAACATCTACCATAAACACTGTTCAACTTTGCATACTAATATATGCCAGTAAAATGAATCAATGAATCAAATATTCGTAGGAGGAGAGAGAGGGTATATAACAGGTGCCTACAAGCTGACTCTTTTCCCTAGAAGGGAGGAGATCTGGGTTTGCAGTCCTGGCTCCCATGTTAGAAAATATAAACAACGTTGGCAGACAGTCTGCTTCCTCTCAGATGACTGCCCTCAGCTCTGGGGAGTTGATTCTTATATTCATTCGGGTTTTTTTGGCTCAGTGGAATGTTGTGGTTCTGAAGTTGAGGAAGTGCATTAGAGGAGACCCCAAAAAGCAAAGCGTACCAATCCTGGAACACTCTGAGCTACCGCATTGTTTCTTAGCTGTCAACCATGACCTTCTTACAGGTTGTGAAGCTTCTGAAGAGGTTGATGAATCCTGGATCTCACATAAATGCAGGCAGTTTCTCCTGGAATTATTTTTAATTGCTTGGTTCCTTCAGGACAGGAGAACAAAAGCAAACTGTGATTATTGATTTCTTTTGTAAAAACTCTTCCCTCCCCTGAGTTGGCAGCCAATGCTGTTGGCATTAAATGAAGTTAGCAAGTTAGCAAAACAGCAGTATCATCAGAGGCTAAGTATTTGAGACACATGGAATGGATGTTCTTTTGCTAAAAATAGAGTTAGCAGTTTTAAATAAAAATTATTCTTTAGCCACAGAAGAGAGTTTTTGAAGAGGACAGGCATATCCACTCAAGGCTGAGATCCAGAGATTAGTTGGTATTATGAGTCCCAGTGGCGAGCTAGATCTCTGATTACAAGACAGAATCAGTCTGTTCTGCACTGCCCTGTTGTGAACCTTGAAGACTTCAATGTTGGAAGCTGAAGTGCTAGGTTTAGGCAAAATCTGTACGGGGATTTTTGACAATCTATATTTTAGACACTGGCAACTAGCAAGGCAGTCAGTTACTTAAGTTCTCACAAAGTCCCTCTGAAGACTTCTTTGGCCCTGATTCAGCCAACTACAGAGTCCAAAATCCTTTTGATTTGACTTCTTTAGGCGGGAATAAAACTGAAGCCTGTTCCAGAATGCTCCTTTGATCTGAGCTGAGGTGGGTGTCGTTACACACTTGAATGTTCTGCTTCATCAGTGTTTTGATACTGCTCTCAACTGGTCTCCCAGTTAGGTTGTGAGGCCTAGGAATACCAGTGACTAGAACCACAGTCAGCTTTCTAGTGGTTGCTCACTTAGATTATCTTTTTTTCCTCCTAGAGTTTGTGTAGTGTATTATTGTTTCAGTGTATTGGTGTTCCATGAACTACAAGGAAACATGTAAGCGGAGCACATTTTATTTTCAACTGAAGAAAAAGAAAATCCTTCTGCAGTGTACAGCAACCTACAGACATAAGGGAGGATGAGAGTATTTATGTTGGTAATAAAAGCAGGATTGTTTTAGATTTAGATGGCCAGAGAGAAACCTAACAGAAATTCACAGATTAGATGAACTGCTGCAGTTACAAAGTATTGCAAACCTACATGTGCACGCTGCAGCCTGGCTGAGGTTTTCAGTATCAACAAATAACTACTGCAGCTTTGTTGGTGCTGTCATCTAATAAGGGACCTTGATGCTTTAGTATACCTAGATCCTAAGTTCAAATTTGTGATGTAAAAGCCCACTCCTTTCTCATTTCTACTGCTGTATTGGACCCAGAAGCACTTAAATTTCTCTCTGTGATTCTTAACAGCCTGAAGCTCTGCTCCAGGGCACAGCCAGACACCCTAAGCCCTGCTAGTCAGCCAACTACTTTCCATCCCAGCTCAGCCAGGAAGCAGAACATTCAGGTTTCTTCCTTTACAGATGGGGCTGATCTCAGGTGATCTCCAAGCATGATTAGCACATTGAGAGTGTGATCCTCATCACCAAATACTCTCGTAGCTTTTCTCTCTAAAATACAAGATGAAAAAAACAACTGTTGGCAATAGAGCCACCAACTATGTGGTGGAATTAGAGTGGCTGCATAGGAAATTTCTTATATACTTCATTCGGTGGTAGCTAAATGGGAGTAAGGACCATACTGCTGTGCTTCTTTCTCCCAGTGACTGTGTTTAATGTCAGGCTACAGTCATTTGCTTCTTTGTGCATCCCTTGGCCTACTAAATCTGAATTTATGGTCTATTTGGCACAGCCACAGGAAGAAAGGTGGAGAGTACCTCCCCTCATTAAGCCAGCCCAGCCCAGTGTAGAGTACAGCCAGTAACTGCTCCCCGATGGTGCCGTTGGTAGGAGAGGTGTCTGTCAGCCTGTCCAAGCATTCAGAAAGGTCGGATGCTCCCCAAATGAATGTTACGTACCCTAATCTGTTATGTAGCCATCCATCTCCCTCCTTCTATGTTCTACTTAAAAGCAGTAGTGTAAGGAAATTGGTCCTATCTGTCAGACATGCCCCAAGCCTTGCTGCCAGGCAGGACTTCAGGGTCAGGAGCCAGGTCAGCAGATAAACACCAAGTTGCTCGCAGAGTGTCAGCATACACAAAGGTACCCAGAATACTCTGCCATCAAATGAGGGGATGTCTAGTGAAGTTAGGCATTCCCAGGACTAAGTGGACTCTCAGCAGAGGATTTCTCTATATTGCATTTTTTGTTTAGGTATTACAGTTCTTACTTAAGGCATCAAGGTCTTTCCATAAAATTTCTGCTTTTAATTCCATGTTAATCAGTTAGCCTAGAGGGAGAAGTAGATAAGAATAGGAATTCAGTGACATTACTGTCTCAGCTAAATGATTGTCTGTGCATCAGATCACAGTGGCAGAGTAAGAGTGTGTGAGAAGTATTTGATATCCGTAAAGAGCAGGACAGGGGTTGTTTTGCGCTGATGCAAAACATAAATTGTAAGGTTGCCGCAATTCAGAGTTTGTAATTTTGAGCAGAAGGTTTTACAAAAATATTATTTCAGCAGAAAGAGGTGAAAGGAACAGACTTAAGAAGAAACAAGAGAATGAACTGGCATTGAAAGAAAAACAGACCAACAGCCTCCTGAATGTATCATCCACAGTCCATCAAAGGTAAGAGCCGGCAGCAGCACTGCTAACTCCATGTAAATGCTGTGAGTGTTTGCAGATCTACATGAAAGTCTAGCTGCATAAATGCCTTGGGTTTGCATTTTGTATTTGTCTTTGATGGAAAATAAATACCTGTTGCCAAATTAAGTCTACCCTTTGATCTCAGAGAATTACTTTCTTATTAAATAAACTTTTTGATGCTCGTTAATTACAAACTGAAGAGCTATACATAGACAGTTTGAAAAGAGAGAATGAAAAACAATGCCAAAACATATGCCAAATTTTACTGAAATTTAATGTAAATGTAGCAGGGGAACTGATGCTGTCTAATTCATTACATTCCATCTTTTCTGCTTTAAACATCAAAAGTGTTTGTTAGTTTGCTGTTGAGTAAACATAGACCATAATGAAGAGAAAATGTTTGAGGCATAAATAATACTCTAAATGGCAAGATTCCAGTGAATGCTTTGGACGATCTAGATGGCTTGCACTGAATTTAGAGTGGAATCCCTCAAATGTTAATTAAATAATAATCATATTTAATTCATTACTGATTTTATGAAACAGTCCAGACAAAAAGCACTGCAATTCCAAAGGAATAAGTTGTCATAAAAAGCTGTGTGACTTGGCATGCACACAATACATTTTTGTAATCATTTTATTTCTTCACTCTTGGTTTATTATTCAGAACAACACAACATCTGCAATTTTGACATTGTAAAGAGGTTAATTCTTTTTCAGACGTTCTGTTACTTCTAAATTGAAAGAAATTGTTGCCCGTTTTCTGTTTTTCATCCTTGTTTGAATTAGTATAGAAATTGATTCATATAATAAAGGGCTTCATAAAAGATCTATTAGCTACTCATTATCAAGTTTATAATTTATTCTGATGTATAAATTCATTTCTAGCTGTTGTCTCAGTTTTTTCTCTCATCATCTGTTCTAGCGTGTTAAAACAAAATACAGTCAAATTGGCCTTCATGCAAGTAGAACCATGCCCCTGGTACAAGGTTATGAGTGTGAATTCAAACAGCAGATTTTGAAAGTTAAACTCCTGTTAAGCACTGACCATTACAACAGCAACTTCATTATGTGTAGATATCAGAAACAATTTGTGTTACCTCCTTCCATGAGGAATGTGATGGGTGATTGACAGCATTGCTTCAATGTAGATCGGGCAAGAGAACAGAAGAAAAATACAGATTCAGCAAAGTTGCAGCCATTCAGGTTCTGTCATATTAATATTAATCTTTAACCAGCAAAATAAAACAAGCAAAGAACATCGTTTACAGTTATCCTAATTGGCAAGTTTTGAATTACCATGTTTCTGGCTCAGTCTAACTCTAGTACTGAAGATTCGTAATCCCTTATCCTCACACCTGATCTTCTAACAACTTGCTCTTTGGCAAGCAAACAGTAGAGCTGGGTATATAAACATACAATGGTTTTGAAAGCAGACTTCAACATTAGAGCTGAACTCCAGCTCCCAAAGTCCAGGCATGGACAACCCAAACTCCTGTTGATATTCCTGCCTCTGAAAGGAGCTTGTATCCTATGGAGGGCCAAGGCAAGTTATTAAAATAAGTAAATCTGTCTAGAAATCTACCGCAAAAATTTTTGTCCCAGCAGAAGCTGGACAGGCCAGTGTTGTTAATGAGCCTTTCTTTCTACAGAATCTTTTAAATACACTTTGCTAGAATTGTATTCCTCCCTTCAGTTGAACAACACTGGTGCATTTAAATTTCTCTTGACTAGGATGGTGCTGCAGCAAAAGAAGGTTTTGGCTCAATTTGAACTGCAGCAACAAATTCGTCTGGAGTCTCTGAAACAGAAGCTGCTGGGATTGCATCACCTGGAAACTGAGTTGGAGAATCAGCTACGGGTAAATTAGGGTAAAATGACTCACAGATCTGAAGCATGGCAAAACATTGGGCAGGTTGTAAAGGTCTCTTCGCTGTCCTAGTTGAAATCAGTGCCAGTATTCACCACTGTCTCGTATGAAACGCTTCCCTGATGCTAGCCATATTGTTTCCTGTCTGAAATTATATAAGCCTCTTTTGTCATGCCACATCTAGAATAACATAACCCAGAATCAAGCTGTCTTGTGTTAGCTAACTTCTGGTTTATCCTTGCGTGCAGGAAGCAGAGCAGAACTTTGTGAGAGAGTTGGCTGTGCTGGCCCGAGTGCCAGGGGCTGTGAAGAAGCCTTCCAAAAGGAGCAAGGCAGCAGGTTGGTACAATCCTGAATTGTTTAAAATAAACCACATCATTCCACATATCAATGGATATTTTGCTGTATTCCACGATAGAGTTACTGAATCAGGAAACTTGAAATATTTGTATGAATTTACTGCAGTTTTAACAAATTAGACTAATTCATTATTACAGAGATACTTAGGGACAAATTGTCAGAATAGCCGTTGTTTCCTGATCCACGTTTGGAGTGGAACATGCAAATTCTCATCCTTCGGGACACACAATCATTCTGTCGTTCTCAGAATGAAACATTTGGCATTACTTTTGAAAGATGCTGAAAGGTGAGATGGATGCCCGAAAGGGAGAAGCAGCTCACTCATCTGGACAATTTTGAAGTCTCTCTCCCCTGTCAGTTGTTTGTGGAGCGTGCAGAGCTGTTTGCTCTGGTAGGCACCATGTGGAAGCCTCGCTTAAGGCCCTAAAAACAATGACTTCTTAACATCAGATTGTTCTGATTCAAATCACATAAAATTATGACTTGGCTTTGCTTCTGTTTGCTGGTAGTAAAAAGGTATTTTCAGTTACTTGCTAAAAAAAAATATATGATAGAGCTTTCCACTGTTGCATTTCGTGGAAACTTACTTCAGTGTTCAGCAAGTGTTAAAGTTCAAGGTCTGCTCTGTGAGAGCTAACCAATGGTAAAAAAAAAAAAATACACTAGACTAGTGTACAGTGTATGTATGTATAATGTGTATGTATGAAAAGTTAGAGTGTATCTTCTTGCTTTAGGTTAATCAAAACCAAACAGGCTCTACTATATGTGATTCTTTTTTTTTAAATCCACATGCATATGGAAATTCAGGGGAAAAAACAAACTCAAAAAGAAAGACCTTACAGTCACCAAAATCAGCAGACAAAGATGATTCTCATGAAAATATTGAAGAGCCCTCTGGACTAACTTCTGGTTTATGCAGGTACTGTAGAGCCTAAAAAAGTGATATGTGAAAAACTATTTCTAAAAAGCAGTATGAAATCTATTTCATAAGCACATATGCCAATCAGACCCAACATAGACTGCCTACACGAGCTGAACTTCTTCCTTAATAGTTAGTTCTCACATGTTCTTGACCTTTTTTTCCCCTTGTATTCTTTTCTAAAATTAGGAAAATAATCTGAGTTTTCTTGTCTGTGCTGCTATGTATTTTATAAATAAGTTTGATTTTAGGTAGAGAAATGAGAAATACTGTTTCCAGATTTCCTTTAATTAGGTTTTTTAAAACCTGAGTCACAGACAGCATAAATCAGCAGAGACAAATGAATCCAATGGAACTAGGCTGACATGTAGCAACCAAAATATGGTCTGTGGTATTTAGGCTTTCAACTTCTACCTTTATTTCAGGAACAAAGGCAAGCGCCAGTCTTTGGCTGATGAGGGTAGCAGCTCTAACAATGATTTTCTTGATAGATGTTTCAGTTGGCTTATGCTGGGTTGCTAACTAGAGGAGAAGAAATGGCTACAAACCTGAAAGATGCCAGCTGATTACTACGGGCAGATCAAACCAGCCAGCTGGTCACTGGGGCTTGATATATTGAGCAGAGAAAATCCTGTTGACAGGCAATGCAAACAGTTGGTTCTCAGGAGCCACAGGCCTTTGGGGAAAAGTATTTATCCCCTGAGTGACCTCAGCCTGGGACTGACTTGAGGAGATGGCTCCTTTCCCTGATGGCATCAGCCCTTTTCACACACTGCTTTCCCACAGCCAACAAGGAATACGTGTGTAGGGAACAGAGACCCAACAAAGGAACGTTGATCTTTATGCAACTTTGTTTTGGCAGCCTCAACAGAGGCAGCTGAAACCAGCAAGTGCAGAAGTTACATAGTAAGCGCCTGTCTTCTCTTATCAAAATTAATTTAGTTTGAGAGAATTGTAGAATCTGAAAAACTCTGTCTACGATTTTGTTTTATTTTTCTTGTCTATTTCTTTCAGAGAGATGTTACATAGTCCACATGGAGGGGAGGCTGAACCAAGGCAAAACTCCAAGATGCTAAAAAAAAGAGGCAACAGGTAGTAAAAGCATTTGTATGAGCTGTCTGAACACAGAGTACCAAAGCATTCTTCTGGGGAATCTCAGCAGCTATAAATACTTACTGAGCTGCTTACTGAGGAACAAAGAAGAACATCAGTAATAACCAAGAAATCTTCTTTAGCTACAGACCAAGAATCAATCCCGACTTCCTTTAGCTGTTAATAAAACATTCCCAGTTGGTTTTGGTAAGGGGGAACAAGGAAGTCTTTAATATAAGGTCTTACAGATTGCTTGGGGAATGTGGAGGGGAGGTAGTTTTAGATGAGCAGCATACCTGAGGAAAGTGCACTTGTAGGAGAGCAGATCCACACTAAGCTGGTTGCCCAGGTTCGTTTATCTCAGTAAGGTTTCATTACCATAGTGATGGACCATTTGCTTTTGAGCCCTAAAGGTGGTAGATTGGGTCTTGATGTTTTGTAATTGCTGCTTTGGACTATCAAAAATAGATAAAAATGTAAAGAATATGTAAACAGACTTCAGATGGTATTGGTACATCAAAAGATTACATTTGATCTCTCTTTTGTTGTATTTTAGTGCTGCCAAAGCTATGTATGCTTTTTTAAATTTGTACAAAGATTTTTATAAATTTATTTGTCTGCATTTGTCTCAGATTTCAAATTATTATTTTTAGGAAGAATGAGAAAAAACTGGTCTACTGTTTCATGTTTTATTCTTCAGTTTCTAGTCTTCTTCCTTAAGTACACTCTTTTGTTTCCAGCATACTTTGTTATGCTCATTACGTTTCTTATGGAAATTCTTGTTATGCAAAGCAGCTCGTTCTTACTGGATGTCCAGAGCACCTGTATTGTGTAATAAATTGCCCCTCTTAAAGCAATCTTACAGCTTTCATGAAATAAAAATTTTCTGTCTTTTTAAAATGAACATACGTTTTGATAACTAAAAAGCTATCCTTTGGTGCATGATGGAGAACGCTGCATCAGTTATGCAGTTTACCTCAGATAAAAGTGATTTTGCCAGGCATGTTTTGCATAATTGTTAAAGGGCCGATTTCCTCCTCAATCATTGTAAAAATACTTTTTTTCCCCCCTATATTGTAGCACTTCAAGCATTTGATTCTGGTATTTCAGCAATTGGTCTCTCTGGTTTCTCTGCCTTCCTGATCCAGACATTCTAATTGCTGCTTGTTGGGCTATTTTGTAAATGCATGCAGCCTGTTTAGCTCTGGACATCTTAATTCTGCAGTGCACTCTATATAGATAGCAAGAAGGAAGCTTTTACTGTTAGAATTGATGATATTTTCAACCATGCAGCGCAGCAGCCACTCCCGTCACAGTTAGGATGCAGTGTAATCACCCGAGCTGGGTCTCTAATTACAGAGCGGGGTCTCTAATTACAGAGCAGGGTCTCATCACCCGAGCAGGGTCACTAATTACAGAGCGGGGTCTCTGTGGATGCACTCTAACTCCCTTGTCTCGGCACGAGTGCAATGGAGAACGTGGAAAGGTCCCGATTGTCCCAAAAGCAGGGCAGCAGTGCCCTCTCCCGGGCAGCTGGCGGGGTTTCCCCCCTTGCTGGTGGAGGTGGCAGGCAGGGAACACGGAGGAGGCAGGGAGGTTGCTGGCTCTCTGCGAGACCCCTGTGAGTCCCCCCTGCCCGGCATCCCTGCTGTGGACTTCCTACAAGCATTTCTTCTCATCTCCCACAAAATCACATCGGCTTTCTGGCAAAACACCTGCTGCTCTTGCCCTGTTAACCAGCTCCTCAGTCTCCTTGAGTTTTTCCATGGATTCGCTGTCGTATTTGAAGTCCTGTGCAGATTCTGTGCGTGTCATGGCACTTAACATCACTCCCTGTCAGTGATGCAGATATTGAACTAGAATGAGTTTTATTAGACCAAGAAAAAGTGTAGCAAGGCCAAGCTAATCTCACAACAGTTGCTCTCCAGTTAAGTAAGCAAGGTTCCAATTTTATGATATGTTGTTTTAACTGTAGTAACAGTCAGTATCTGGGTCCTGATGCTGAAGATCTCCCTCCCATGTCCTGTCATAGACATTACTGAGCGAATTTTCCCCCCCACCCCCCACCTCTGGCCCCTCGGTTCAGTTTAAATCCATGTGACTGCTTATCTCAAAGCCAACACAGAACAGTACTGAGAACAAGGCTTTTTCATGATGCAGTGAAATTCTTTATCTGACCAGACACAACTCATTGCAATGGTCACAAGTTTCAACATAAAAGTTCCAATTACTCATCAGGAAGAAAAGATTCTTGGCATTAAATGGGTGAATCGCTGGAGCAGCTAATTCAGAGAAGATGCAGAATATCCATCCTTGGAGAGTTTCAACACTCAGCTGCACAAGCAGCCTAACTGTGGAGTTAGCCCAGCTTTGAGTAGGAGGGTGGACTCTGTGTGGTAGCTCTTCCAGTTGGAATATTCCTTCCTACTGAAATGCTTGGTGCATGTGTGTTGTTTCCACCACCCTGCCTTGGACCTTCCCTGTGTTTTAAGGAATGGTAGAAATTTGTTGGAAGCTGGGATTGTGCCTAGAGAGCCCCTGGAGATACACTGCTAAGCAGTTTTGCCAGCTGAGCACAGTCTCCAGCGTAGCATGTCTTAGATGGGGAAAACGGAGATACCTAGGTGCCAATCACCGCTCAAAACACCTGCTTTGTAATGTAAATCTATAAAGCTCTCTCTCTTTAGTTTATTCAGAGGGGCTCACAGGGAGCTTTGATCATGCTTTACAGGTACATATCAAAAACACTTGCAGAAATTTAGGGGAAATATGCCACGCTTTTTTCCTCCTCTTTTTAATATCAAGGGTAACAACTATTGCAACAATTCGTGGTTGTATTCAACCTCATTCACAGCTTTATGACAAGGTGTAGTTTAAACAATTCCTAGGCACGGTGTTGGAGTCATTGAGTGAAATATTTATCGTGAAAGAATCAAAATAGCCGTCTCAACGGTCTCTCTGGTGTAGAAAAATGTGGAAATACTTGTCATGCAGAAATCTTGCTGAAAGGCAGCTTGGACCACGCTGAAGAGGTGTGCAACTTAAGACTTGTACGTTGGACCTTCAGGCTGGTGCCAGCCACTGTGCAATATGGGCAGTTTGATTCCTGGCATAAACAAGCACTCCTAAGTGTAAGAAGTCACGCATAAAGCTCCTTTGATCCAGCCTGTGCACGCCATTAATCAATACCAGGGCAAGCACCAGGTTATCACCTTCACTCACTCTGTCTTGGCATCTACAGCAGTCTGTGGGAGTCATTCTGACATCCAGAGGAGCTTTTTGGTTGCATTTCTTCCATCTGAACAAATACAGCTTCCATGTGTTCAGCAGAGGCCATGAAGGGCTGACTGTGCAGCTGTCCAGCCTGCTCCATGCTGTCTGGGAACCGTCTCTGCCCTGGGAGGGCTCCTGGTTTCCACACCCTCACAGCTGTGACCACTGGTGCACTACAGAGCATCAGGAGAGGGGACAAGGGTCTGGACCCTGCCAGCTGAAGACTTTCAGGAAGAAGCTGATGTACGTGCAGGTTGCCTTACTTCCAGTTGTGAGGAAGAAGCTGCTAAGCTTAAAGCTTTTTAAAGCATGTGTGACCATGTAAGTATACATTTAAAGACAGCCTTGCAGGTACATCTCGCTGGGCTAGAAAAATTGTAGAATACGCAATTGGCTGGGGGGTGGGGAAGCAGAGGCGGCATGCTGAGACCTTACTTTACCCATATTCCTGCAAATACTTTGTTTTATGCTCCACAAAGAAACAGTATCTCAAACTCAGCATTTTTACTGTATTATAAGACTCTTCCACACAGTTTATTTTTAATTGGATACCCCTCACTATTGTCACTGAAACATACCTGGAAAGCTTGTGCAAAGTTCACCAAAATCATGGTGAAAACTATTCTCAAAACTGTTCAGAGGGCTGAAATTTAATACTGGCCAGGTCTACGTGACAAGAATTAGCTGGTGCCAAGTAGCCTAGCTTGACAGTGATGGCAGTCAAAAAGAGACACTTTGTCATTGTGCATTAAGCTGTGCAACTCCTTGCTCCATAAATGCCAAGATTTTCCATGGGTTTAAAAGCACCTTGGCAAATAAAATCATGGCAGAAAAATCCACTGACAGCTACAGAGTACAAAGATGCTGCTACTTCTCAAGAAATCACAAGGCACTGCAAACGAGGGAAACAGAGGAATATTAGCATTGTATGTTTGTTCTTCTGGCCTCCTTTCAGCTTATGTTGTTGGCTACTGGAACCCAGAGAACATGTTCAATTCAATGGGAGTCTGCATTTTTAGTTCTTAAGGATGAAGAGCAGTGCATTGCTAAGAGAAACATTTAATGGCTGGGACAGCTGTCAGTTTTGGTACAGCCTCAGCATCATCATTAACAGGCTACAAACACAAATTCAAACATGTAGCTGCATTGCTCTGTAGCAGACAAACTGTAACACAAGACAGACTCGTCCAAACTACCACTCAGGAAACAATCCATGGATCCAGCCTTCTCTTTCACGTCACTGGATTGACAAAAATAGTCCTCAGACTGGCCATAGGGACTAATTTCAAGGGGTCTGCAGTAGGGAAGAGCCAGTATGACATCATTAGGACTATGTCAGGTATTAAAAGGTCATAGCCCTGCTGCAAATTTTTAGAAGCTTGACAATTCAAGAAGCATGAAAGCTTTGCATTGCTTTCTTCTTCTAACTCGGAAAACAGCAGCTCCCTACCCCCAAGTTCACAAATTCAACATCTCCCAGCTCGGTGTCTTAAAAGGGAGCAAACTCAAGTATAGTTTCCTATTCTGCAGATGTATTCAGGATCACCAGCCAATACACATTTTATCAGTAAAACTTTTTTAAGGACAGGTTAGCGGTGTACGGGCAGGGGTACTGCTGTGAAATAGGCCTCCAGGCGGTAAGAGAAGCAAGACTGACCTCGCTCGGTTTAAACCCCCACCATGAGCCTGTGCCAGCTCTCCGATGGTGTATCCCAGTAACCGTCCCAGTGAGGCATCCTTCACTGCACCTGGTGACCATGCAGAAAGGGACCTGTGCTCCAAAAAACTGCTGCTTAAATCACATGCAGGTAGTACTGCATGTTCAGAATGCAGAGACACAGGCACAGGACAGGATCCACAGGTGTCCCGCAGGCTGTCCCTCAGCAGCAGCGCGGGAGCAGCCGTTAGGCTGCAGGGGCTGATGAACACCACGAGCACACTGCCGTATTTCTCCTCAGAGAAATCTTAGTGGAGTTACATTGACCTGACAAGCACAGTCTTGTTTGCACAGATGCACTGAACCATTAAGTGCCTCACAAACACCCACACACGTATTTATTCAGTCACTTCACCGTGGAAAAGCAAATGCATATTAACAGCTGTGGATCTTGACTAGCTTGTAGGCAAAGAGTTCTTTGGTTTAGGATGTTGTTCAGCACGTAGGAAAAGTGGAATCCATCAATGCTGGTTAGACAACGATAATGTCTCTCCCCTCAAGCATGATAAGCCTCGTAGACCAAGTACAAGATTTACTGAGAGAGGTGAACAACTATTGCACAAACACACACAAGAAAATCGCTAAGGAAATTGTAACCAGCAGATCCAAAATTTTCACACCGTGTCAAATAATTTACCAGTTTCACATACCAGCTTTGTTTCTATTGTCAGGGTTAGATTACCAGAACTGTTGCTCGCCCTGTCAACACTCATAGCAAATGGGTTGGAATAGGACTGGAGATGGAGACGTAGCATTTCAGGATTGCCTTACCTGCTAGGCTGTGGGTTATTCCAGGGCAGGTTGTCCAGGCTTCTCTGCTAGTGTTATATCACTTCTTTTGAAAACCTGAACCACGAAGTGAGCAAGTTATTTCACTTCATGTAAAATACCTGAACTACCAAGTGAACAAGCAAGCCTATGGATAAGGGCAAACTCCAGGCAATAGGAAACATGAATTCAAATCCTTGGCAGAAGGGGTTGTTCATTAAAAGCTTTATTTTTCTCTTACTTGGGTGCAATCAATTCAGTTCACTTCAGGCTGAATTGCAGTTTTTCTTCAGTGATTCAGATCAAAGCCAAAGCAAAAAGAAAAGCTGGCTATTCAATCCAGCTCTGCTGCCAAGTATTCAGACCAAGCTGATCAAAATGGAGTTTTCCAGGGTAGCGGTTCCCTTCCCGGACAAGCTGGAGGTGATAGCATACTGGCTTCAGAATAAGATCACAAGCTCCAGGTAGGCTACTTTCCAAAACTTGCATCCCACATGCACACAACTTATTGCTGTGTGGAGAGGACAGAACAGTGCTAAGTGGTCAAGAACCCCATCTAGATAAAACCATCCCACTGGCACTGCGCTGCTACAAGACTTTTCCTGGTGCAGCTTTGTAGTGTAGACAAGGGCAAAGCCCAAGGGGAGGTGTTTTGCTGACCTGCTTGATTTTGTAGCACCTCGCCCTCCACTACAGCCCACTCTTCCCACAACATCTGCAACACAATCAGACCAGTAACAAGTGACAGAAAAGGCATCTTTACGTAGTTTGTGAGAGAAAGAATTTCCTTCACTCTTAAAGAAAAAGAGAATTCAGGTCCACTTTCCTCACCTTACCTGCAACATGTCTTGTTTGTGCCATGGCTAAACACTGTCCCAGTTCAGTCAGCAGAGAAAACCAGTACGAAGTCCAATACAGCTTAGGTCAAACTGGAGCACTGCGTACTGGTTCTGTACTACAGATGAAGATGATGGCAATCAATTGCCATTTCAAGCAAATCAATTGCAGTCTTGAACGTCTTGGGAGAAAAATAATTTAGGTCTCATTTGGCCAAAACTGAGGCAGCTGCAATGTAAATGGTAAATATGTTTTTACTGTGAGCTCTACTTAATTAAGACAGATTACGGCGTGTTATAGTATGAATATGCAGACATCTATACATTTAACACCTCTTGTGATCTAAAGTGGTTCCTTCTTTCACATGATGTCAGTCTAAAAGACAATTTCTCTTGAGTTTCTCCATTCTAAATTTTCAATCATCGAGCAATAGCCCTGGAAAGCAGAGGAAGACGCTTAACCCATCAATTAATTTCCTTTATTTCACAAGCTTTGAATTCAGAAATTGAACCACAACTAGTAGATCTTGATACGGTAGAGTAAGTAAAAATGCATGTGATTACAAAGGAAAAACTTTGTACAAAAAACTTTAAAAATCCGACGGCAACTTGGATTATCTGTAAGTACCAAAAATCTCATGCAGAAGGAGAGCACTACTGCCCAGGTGGAGAAATCCCTGCAGGGTGGGAATGGCATTGGTATGTATAAATTATGGCTCTGTCTAAAATGGAAACAAGAAGGACACAGACTTGGAACATAGTGAGTGGGAACAGACAGCTGCTACAGAGACCATTTGTCATTACGTGTCCCGATGATTTTCTGTGTCTGAGAAGTGCTTCTTCGGTTTATAATAAATTAAAGATGAAACAGAAGCTGCCTATACTACTCTACTGCATACTTTCAAGATGGCCATTTTCTTCCTTCATAAGTGTTTTTGGTGGTTTCTCAAATACAAACATTAATCTTGGCATTGTGTCTAGTCAATTGTTGGCAACATGTTCTAAAGGGACTCACTCACAGAATGCAACTTGCATAAATAACTCAGTAACATGCATTAACTACTCTAATAACAGCGAAAGGGTGCAAAGGAACCATCATTCAGTTACGAGACGAAGCTAAAACCTGTAGTCACTAGAGGGGCAATGGAAGAACCATGCTTTAAGGTGACTATGGCATGAAAGCACAATTGTGAGGCAAGTAGTTCCAAGCAAACACACCACACTATTATCACCTCTTCCTATACAAAAAAAAAAGAAAGACATTTCGTTTTTTTATTTCCATTAGTACCAAATAAAACTGTGGATTCAATAACACAGATATTGAAGGGAATGGACGTTATTCCCATGATCCTTCATCCTTGTCTTTCTGTCCATCATCACTTTTCAGCCAAGACTGGTAATATTAGAGCGCCCACCAGGAGGTGCCACGATGCGGTGGCCGGTACGGCGTGGGTTATTGTCATCTATCTGAGCTCCTGCAACAACAGAAAATTAGGAGACAAAGCTATGAAAAGGAAGGAAACAGCAGTGATCAGATTTCACCTGGCAAGTTCCAGCTATGCTTCCCTCGCGTCATCATGAGCTGGTTTCTCTTGAGCCAGACCCCTGACTGAAAGGTAAGGAGACCTTCAAGGCACATTTCTGTGCCTAGCTCCAATTGTCTTCAATGAGAAGTGTAGGACTAAATGTCTGGGATCAGACTGATGCTCACCCTACATGAGGCATTGTTTTCCAGTGACTTGAAGAAGAGCCCATGCAGGGAGGACAGCCTACAGACTGAGTTCCCTTCGTGAGGTCAGACCCTGACAGAAAATACTGCTGTTACAGCTAAAAGAAAAAAAAAAAAGTCTATATGCAGAGTGGGTTTTTCAAACTTGTCTCATTACTTAGAATACCTGCCCCCACCGAGTCCATGGGTTAACAGTATAGTAAATGTGATGTTAGTGATCGTAAATCCATCTGGAAAGCAGCATTGAGCTGATGTAAACTCACACCCACTTCAAACTGTGTTTTAAAATGTTTCTGCCAGGCTAAATATTGTCTGACCACATTCAGCTTCCTAAAGGCAAGGTAAGGCTACCGTAGAAGTCAAATTGCAAGCATTTTTTTTACTTTATATATATAGATTTACGTATCTGTATGTGCTCACCATGGCCCCAGGTGTATGGGCAAAAATATACTCCAACTCACCAGAAGGATTTTTTAAATTTTTGCTCTCCTTGGCCTTTCTTCCAGAACTTTCTTTTAGTTTCTAAAGACAGGACCTATCAGGGATTAAAACTCCACCATTGGCTCCCACAGGGGAGAAAATCCAGTGACTTCCGTAACATCATAAGGAGCATCTTATGTACCAATTGGGCTGTAGACTTTTAAAGGATAAGGATTTGACACGCTTATAATTATCTTCCAATGACAAGAATTATTTCCAACAACCCCAAAGGATAATTTTCCAGTCTGTTTCTTATGTACCATGGAAAATGTAGGTGGCACCAAGAGCAAAGACAAGAAATACTCTAATCTGCATATGAATAGATTCTGCACATGGTTTGCCAACCACGGACAAGGACAGTTGAGGTTTCCATATCTAGCAGTTTCTGGAGATGAAGCAAGAAATAAATCTGAGATGTTGGAGCCACGTTAAGTTGCACCAGGCCCAACTCCCATCAGCAGTACATACCACCGAGGGGCCTCAGTCACATCAACCAGAGACCTCATCTAACTGCAGTGGGTCAGGTTAATAATACTAAAAGGCTGCACACAGAGAAAAAAATTAGATTGCAAACATTTAGAATATTTGGTAATTTGTAAAATATTCCTAGGGAAACAATGCATAAAAACATATATATATATATATATACACACATATATGTAGTCACTAAATGTGTGTGTGAGAGAAAAGTATATACATACACATAAGTATATATATTCCCTTCATATTTGATTAAACTGATAATTATGATTGAAATTTATCACCAATAAACCATAGTCAAGACTATAAAACATTTCTCGTGAGTCAGGCTGACTTACCTGATAAGCTAAAATTAGACTGATGGAGGTTTCTGATTGGTGGGGGCTGGTTTTTGGCCGGGGAGGATTTAGTTGATGGTGCAGGAGTTGCATATTTTGGCGTAGCTGGGATTTCATACACAGGCCCATCATACATTCCTCTGGAGACTCCTTGCAGTCCTCCCACCTAGATCAAGAGAGGAATAAAAACCCAGACATTGAATGCTCTGATAATGCTCCCTATTGATACTCCTGCCGGTATGCAGAGACCTCTGAGCACAGAGCTATATTCTGCATTAGCTGAAGCAAAAACACATCTGTATTCTCATCAAAGCTACACTCTTCTTTATGTATAAAGGAAATTATAAAGCCTCCCCTCTCCATTTTTATATACATAAATTATAAGAGGGAGACCGTTATTAGGCATCCTTCACAGTCAGTGGGGAAAAATGGGATTTGAAAGAACAGATCTGACCTAAGATCTTTATTTTAAGTAACATCAATCACCATCAGGTCTTCTCTCTCCATTCAGAGGCTGCTCAGCAGGGTTGGTTCAGTTGCTGAATTCCACTCTGGTTGTTGCAAGACTGATACCCACTACACTGACTGTCGCAATTTCACTCCTACCTGTATTCTCTCTGCTCCTCCCCTTCACATGCAGCATGATCTTCATTAGAACTCATTGAAAAGTGGTGGCAATTTTTAAATTAAAATTTCAACATTTTCCACTTCTTCTCATGAACTTCTCATAACTAGCAGTTATACACTAGACTGTGGCATGGGACCCACTGGTCATTGTCTGTCATTTGAGCTCTGATTTCAGTTTGAGGTCTCTAGATTTTATCCCTGTACAATTCCTGTATGGAATATGAGAAGACAATCATAACAGCTTCACTGGCCTTAAAATCACAGGACTCTAGGAAATAATATTTTTAGAAAACAGCTCCAGTTTTCAGGAAGAGCCTGAAGCTACTGAATCCAAAGCTCATCAAAAGGATCAGAAATCTGTGGCTTACAAGATTTCAAAGCCATTTCCCTAACAGGTTAGGAATGAAATTAAAATGCTGTATAGGAAGGACACTATTCACAGGGTTTGGTTCAGCTCTTAAAGAAATCAATGCCTTTTCCTTGCTTTCGGTGACGGGGACATCAGGCTCAGAAGAGGCACCATCTCGCAGGCCAAGACGGAACTAATGCCCAGAAGGGACCAGCTGCCGATCACAGCAACGAAACCATCTCACAGGGATGCCCAAAGGCAGGAATTTACACTGCCATCCCTGCTCCAGGGATACACTTGCACTGCTATCCGGTGCCTGTTACAGTTTTGCAGCCCCCTGTTTGACATGTTTTTTCTACGTTCCTTTGTCATGCACTGACCTATTCAAATGGGGGCTGACTGACCAGCATTGAGTTCTTCTAAATATTTCCAAGCAATAAAATTTGATAGTGGGAAAAGAAAAACACACGTGAATCTGCTCTCCCTTTCCCTCAGCAGGCAGCAGAGGGAGCTGCAAGAGCAAAAATTATCAGTGTTTTTCTCAGTCCTTGTGCAGACCTAGGTATCTAAAGGGAAGTATTTCATAGGCATCTAAAATCAAAGGGCTTTCCCAAAATCCAGGTTCGCTTGCAAGATGCAGGTTACTTAGCCCAGTTTTGTGCACACTTCTGCTATTAGACACCACTCTGATATTTGTTTTTAAAGTGGTGTTTTCAGCATTTAAATGACATCGTCACTCATTTATATTGCACTCCCATGTGCTAGGCCCTTGCGAGGCAGATGTGAAGCGAAGGCCCATGTCATCTAAGCGGGCAATGTAAAAGTGTAACTGATTGGTATTTTGCAAAACTCTTTTGCAAACACATTCGGTTTTTACAATGCCTCTCTCATGAGAAGAGCAGAGATTTTGTATCCTACAGCTTGACAGAACTTGTGTAACAAATGATGAAAGATAAAAACTATTAACATGCTCGTAGACTTAATTTCAGGGGCTATCCCTACAGGCTATGATATATGCTTGGTTGAAGAAAACAGGGGTCAATCTGTCTTATTACCTGTGCTCACACAGTGACTTTCTTGCTCAGTGGCAAGAAGCAATTTCCAAATAACCCCGAACTAGTGCCAAGCCAAGTGATTTTCAATAGAGGAGCATGAATACAATTCAAAACCAGAAGTGACTCAGTCTTAATCTTGGTCTTGTCCCAAGATTTTTATTAAACACAAGAGAGAAGTTTTCTGAGCTGTGAATGCTGCTAGTACTCAGCGAATGCACCAACAACAGTTCAGAGATGCCAAGTATGAGCATCTCCGGCTTACAAGCTTTTCTTCTCTGCAGTGTGCTGTTCAGTAAGCAAAGCTCAGTAACAATTTAAACTTCTGTTTTTCTTCTGGCTAATCCTCCTCTCAAGTAACTTTTTCCTGAATTTTAACTAACAGGAAATTCTATCACTATTCCACTTCCCTTCAAAAGCCTGCACAGCTGGACATGAGGCAATTCCACCCAACTGGCAATTCTATGCTCTACCCACTGAAGCTCACAGTGTTAATTAAGTTACATTAGTTCACACTTGCAGAGGAACCAGTTTTTTGGTCACATTTTGAACAAGTTATATGTAGTCCATCTGACAAAGACTCAGCACAATAATAACAAAAAAACATGCACTACTGTGGTTCCAAGAGTGTATGGCTATAAAGAAGATTAATATCTGACATTACCTTGTTCCTGATTTTGACGCGCTGGTAAAGATATTCAGGGAAAGGTTTGCGAGGGATGAAGCGGCCCATTCCCTTATTTACGTGCAGATTTCCATCTTCAAACACAATCTTCCCTTGGCTTATGACCACAAGTGGGGCACCATGGCACTCCATTCCTTCAAAGATGTTGTACTCAACAGCCTGAGGATCAACCAACATATTCACCGCAAGTTTGGTACAAGATCTTTTTCAGTTAGTAACTTATAATCTGTATTTGTAGTCATAGTTTTAGACAACTGCCATTGAGAGGTGTATAAAATTGTTTTGTCTGAACGAAAACCAGTACATTTTGATAGGAAATAATCTCTCTGATGAGATTTTCCTGGATCAGACTTTTATTTTCCATTGCTCACTTTTCATCAATGCTTTATCTCATTCATTTTTGAGGACTTTCCATATTTATCTAGAGCCTCCAGGAGTGCAATCGCCTTAATCAGAAGGAAAATTGTGACTCAGCTGCCAGATACGCAGAGGATGTGGTCCCACCATGCACCTGCTGTGACTGTGTAAGGGAATTTCAAAGGGGCCAGCACACATTTGTCTGAAAAAGCCCAGAAAGGACTACGAAAGCCTGAATCTAAATGGGATTAACTGTGAAAGGGCAGGTGATTATTACTGTCTTGAACATACAGAGATCCCAAGACAAGAGAAATAGAAACTGAACCACCTAAACTTACTTTTTAAAGGCTTATAAAGGTTTGTGTCTTTTTATTATAAGCCATATTACTGGATTTCTAGTAAAACATTTGGAAGAGTTCCCCAATATAAAAGATCAAATCATCAAACAGTAAGATAACAACTTGGAGATACACAACACATAAAATAAAACCTGCCACAGTCAAAATCAAAGCAACTGTGAGTCACTGGTACTCTGCACTAAGGGCAGAGAAGTATGTGGCAAAGCTTTGTAATTAAATAGAAAATCACAGCCATGAAGCTGCTCAGAGCTGTATTATCAAAATATTTAATCATCTGTCATAATTTAGAATGCTGTTGATTTAATAATGTGATTTATAATATCAGGCGCTTCTCAGATAAGCAAAAAAAGGGAGCTGGTTTTAAAATTGTCATCACAGTTTTACTAACCTCACCTGCAGACCTGCTGATTCACACCTAATACAGATCTGCCACAAGCATGCAAAAAATTGTGCAATGGAATACGCAGAGAGAAAAGAAATCCTTCCTGATCCCACTGCTTCCAGTGAAAGGTTTCAGTGCTTTCATCTTCTGAAACATTTACCCATTTCAGAACAGGAGTAAGCAGTTACCCTACTCCTCTATATCCCGTTCATTTGGTGTTCACGTGACTTAGATCACATTTGAAAATCAACAGTGACATTTCTGTTTTCTTGCTGGTTTTCCTGTTCTCCTTACCGATTTATGGCTTTTGGCTGTTATAGTCTTCACCTTATCAGGGTCCCAAATAACAACATCAGCATCCGATCCTACTGCGATCCGGCCTTTTCTTGGGTACAGATTAAAGATTTTGGCAGCATTGGTGCTCGTGACAGCTACAAACTGGCTCTCGTCCATCTTGCCTGTGGCCTAAAAACAACATGATTTGAGCAAAACACGCTGATAAAGTGGGGATTTACTATTCAGGGTACTGAATGGTTGAGGAGATATTGGAAAGTATGTAGTTCATACATATGGTGATGTTACATGAAACAGATTTTATCAAGAAGGACTTTATACATGGTACATTACTTGGGAGTTTCAAATAAATGAATGTGTTGCTCCTGGCAGCCCAAAGAACAGCCCATAAAACCTTAATGCAGGTGATACCATCAAGTGGCTCAGTTGTCTAAGGTCCCTTTCTCTCCACACTGATGCCTAAGGGTGTTTTGTTACTAGTCCTAGTGATCTCCATTTAAATGTTTTAATGATTTTAAAACACAAAAACTTATGAGTATTAGGAGATTAAATAAAAGATCAAGATTAGGGCTCTTTTGGAAACATTTCTTGCAAATTAAGTCCATTCTACGATTATTATTAACAAACTTATACTTCTGAGTAGTACAACCCCAATTATAAAGTCCTTACCTGGAGGAATGTCACCACCAACTGAACTTTTTATACAGTCAGTGATGGCTTAACAGCAGCTGTACACAGCAGCATTTTGATTTCTCAGTAGGGTACTTTGGGATCTTCCCTGGCAATACGCAAGAATAATGTTCCAAGGAAGAACAACAGTGCCAATTTTTTAAATATTAAATAAACACTTATTTCCTGTCTGATAAAACATGAGATTTGCAAAATATAAGCTACTCAGTGATGCAGGACTGAATGTAACAACCTGTAAATCCCACGTTGCAGCCCTCGCTGCAGCTCCTTCCCTTTGTGGTAGTAAGGAAAGAGAAACAGCACCAGCTGGCTGCACTTCACTTCTCTGCTTTGCCTCTACACAGCAGATACCTGAAGCTGCTTCTGTGCTTGGAATCTCAACAGTGGTCCCTGAAGAACACAGTTATTAAACACAGTCTGGGAGAAGTGCTCATGAGAGCATTGTAAATCCTACCACTTCCCAGTTTGCAACATGCATTCAAGCGCAATGCAATGTAAGGTAGTGAGCGTGTGTGTGTGTGTGTGTGTGTGCACGGATGCGAATGTGAAAAAAGACAATGGAGGAAGGATATCATTATTTATTAGGATCCATGGAACCATCAAAAAATTGCTAATTTATACCAGCGCCCCACCGTAAAATATGCCAGTACAAATTACATGCAATGTTCTCCTTCAAAGCATTTGATAGTCTAGCCTCAGGCTCGGCTGCCATCCATTTGTAATTTCTCAAAAATGATGAGACACTTCCCAAATTCAAACAATCCATTCATCACATTTACACAGGGTTCACTTCAAAATCATTAAAGTGCTCCAGATCCTACATCTCTGAGAAGCATCCACTCTGACACAACTGAAGAATTCAGCGGTGGAGTCTGTGAAGCCTCAGGTCTAATACAACACGATGGTGCGGCACTGTCAGAAGTGAAACACAGCCCTGAGTTTATAAGACTGGAGCAGGTTTTTGAAAATGTTCACCTCGCAGTAGCACTCTCTCAGGGAATTCTCAGAAATATATTAGAGTCACTAAAGTACTGGCCAAGAGTCTCCTGGCTTTCATTATTCAGCCAACACTCAATATCTTTTTTGTCCATAAAAGTAAGTCATTACTTACTACAGCTTTGTCCCAGACAACAGTCATCCTTTCCTCAATTCCATTGACCCCTTCGGGAATCATAGTGAAGTTGTCCTTTCCAATGGCTTTCTGGGCAGTGCTATACGGGCAATGTCCACTTCCCGTCACCTGCAGGTCCCCACTGCGGAGTTAACACACAGAAGGTTTAGACCAGGCATCACCAAGGCTACCTTGGTCTCAGACTAGCTGTGAATGGACCTTTCAAGCCCACGAACCAGAGGCACAGGCCGTAAATCATGTCAGCAGCCTTTACATGTTGGCTACAGATCACTGAAAAGCGACAATGGCACTGAACATCTCCACTTTCCCCCTGGAGCACCCTGAACTCCCAGATTACAGCTCCCTCGGGTGTCCAGCTGCTTATCGACAGAGATCAGGCACAAGCCCACTAACCAGGACAAAGGATTGCTCTAGGATTAAGGAAATGATCACAACCTTGTATGAAATGTCTGCCGCTCTCAAGATAAATTAATTCATAACCATGCTGAAAAATAATGGCACATTTTACAATGCAAAGTCATGAGCATCAGGTTTGTTTCCCTGTATTTCTCCTCTGCGCATGTATTTTTGTGGCAATTCTTACACAAATATTTCTTGTCTGACGTTCCAAAACAGAACCATGAAAATAAAAAAAAAAAGGAAGGGAAGTTTTTTTATCAGGTAATCTTCTAATTTAACAAAGAATGGCACAGTTCAAGTCAAACATGTACTCTGGATTTATCAAACTTAAAAGGTCTTACACAGAAAAAGGCATGGATTTAAACACAAAAAGAGCTACCAAATAACAATGCTTTTATTTAAGAAGTCTTTTTTTTTCAGCCTAGAGAAATTTTGTTTTGCAGAGAGCAGAACTGGATCACAGCTGCTCTTGGGAATAAGGAGGAAGAACATAACCAATATGCAGAATCTTGTAAAAATAGAAAGACAAAAAAGAAGTTAGGTTCTTCAATATCCACAGGAACAAGTGGTATTTTTAGGTCTTGATTAAGCTTACAGGAGTCAAGCACATCGAAGCACACTAAGATTTCTAGAACACTAAGTGTTCTATCACTCCAGAAGGGCCCTGACCCAACAGCCTGTCATCCTTTTCTTTAACTGATTATCTAAGTTTCAGCTCTGAAACATCTGAATGATTCTGGTCCATAAATTTAAATTCCAGCAAGCTAATAAACAGCTAAGTACAGAGGAAAAAAAGTGTCACACATCAGTAATTCTAAAGCACTTTTCTGGGCTGCCAGCCCTAATGATTGCTGACAGTCAGACAAGAACCTTTGGTGTTTTTCCTAGTTCTTCACTCTGCATATGTCCATCCATCCATTTTTTAGCAGAAGCCAAACCCAGGTATTTAATAGTGAAAAGGCAGCTATATTTTAGCTATTCTTGATTATTAAAACCATAACAGTAAGTAATTACTTACTATAGCTTTGTCCCAGACAACAGCCATCCTTTCCTCAATTCCATTGACCCCTTCAGGAATCATGCCTGGTGTTACTCCATAGAATTAAACCAAATCCATCAGTTAAACATTCATTTATTCTAACACAACAATAAAGTCAGAAGATCACAATGCCATTTCTTCCTTTTTGTTGCTCTTCTGTCAGCTAAAGCTTCTTGTGGCTTACCCTCTCTCTCTTTCTGCACTCTGGTGAATACAACCATGAAAACAATGAAAACATGAATGTCACAGCCAGGCCCTGTACCACTGCCCGTTTCCCTGAGGTTACGTTGCGCTTCTTACACCACGCTATTAATTCCTACACCTGAAAGAAAAACAGGAGTTGCTTCCTCTGAACTCCATTTTCCCTCTCCTCTGACATTTAATGACATTTAACAACATGCACTGCACTCCCCAGTCTAATCAACAGAAGACTCCTGAAGCTGAAGCACGTCACTCAAGAGTCGCCCAACACCTCCTGGTTAACAACACGGGCACCCCTGTTTAGATATACGCTACCGTCAACTGGGGGATGAGCATCAGATCAACTGAAAAATTGAGAGACAAGAAGGGATCACCACGGAAAACACCTCCAAAAGAGAGAGTGGTGGGAATTAAGTGGACATACATGTTAAGAAATACTAGTCATTTAGCTTAAATAAGATGTTAAAAATAGAATGGATCCGTCAGAGTCAATCATCTAGCACGAGGATGCAAGAGTCGTAGCACGATGTTGTGTGATTTGGTATGCTGTTTGCTTAGCATTGCTTACTTAGCATGAGTGGCTAGATTTGCAGAAGCCTTTAGGCCGCAAGCTGTGAACTTTCACTGAACTTTTGCTGAGTTTTCATAACTTTTACTGAGTTACATAAAGGACGGTCCTGAGACCACCGCAACAGAGGATAAGGAGGCAACAGCCATCAACAGCACCTGGAAGGTCCTAAGACCAACACGCATCAGAAGATAAAGAAGCTACAGCAGACAGCAACACACTGATCTCCCCTTTGATCTCCTCTTTCTTGGCTGTTCTTATTTTGAGAAGTTGCAGCTATGGTTGAGGGCTGTGGCTGGACAAGATGTGGACAGTTAACACTCTGTCTGGAGACAGAGAAGGAATCCAGTAAGGTGTTAGAAGACCCCAGACCAGTAGCTACCATTGGACCAAAAGGCATGCCTAAAGCACACGAAGAGCGCGTGAAGGGTGAGTGCATGGATTGTAAGGATATAATTGTCCAGGGATTTCTTTGTTCTGGGTCACTCTCCGGAGACACCCAGCTTGAGCAGATTTTTCCCAGCTGTACCCTTTGAATAAATTATTTATTTTCTAAGATTCAATGCCTGAGACTCTGCTACAGGATACCTAGGGTTTGAACCATGGAGATATAACATCGGATGCCTGGACAGCCTGCGAACTTCTTTAACATATGTGCACCTTTAAATTCCACATCAATACCTCATCATCTTAGTCTTCACCGTAAACAAGGCTTTCACTGCAGATTACATCTTCCATGAAGCACCAAGATCTCGCATCTCTAGTTCAGAAGAGATGGCATATCACAGCGGCAATAATGCAGCAGTACACCATGGAAGATGAAAGCTACCTCAGGTGCATGGCCCACAGATAAAACAAATCTCTCGAGGCAAATCCAATCCACAAACACCATGACACATGCTGGATTTTTATACATTCAGCTTTCCAGTGAAAAATCAATGCTTTCTGTGGAAAACAGCACAAGCAGTATGCTGCATACCCGCAGAGGAAGAATGTTGTAAGGATTTTTAATGAATGTAAAATATTCATTTCCTAATGAATAGCTCAATAGAAAAGTGAAATACTGTCTTTACCACCATCCTTGCACAAAATTCCCCACAAATGCATAGCAGACTGATAAAACATACAGTTCTTTTTTTAGTTTCACAGTACAGATTTAAAGTATTAAAACTGAAAGCAGGCTAAGCTGCTGTCATTTAAGATCTAGGACTTTAAGCCACTAGGAAAAAAAAAAGCCATTTTTGCATGCTTGGAGGATAATGAAAACTTCTGTGACTCCTCAGTTTGTCTTTCTGATGTTAAGTGTTAAAAAAGTCATTATTTGGATTGCAGTTCTAAAAATTCTCTTGCTATTTTAGCTAATCTGGTTTGGCCCATATACTATTATTTTGGGACTCTCTTCTACCAAACATATAGCCGTGTTTGACAGAGTAAAGAAAGAGCCAAACATTTTGATACACATTCACATGTGCTGGCTAAGAGCCTTACCGTCACACAATGAGCTTCACTCTTTAAAGTGCTGATAGCGATGGATCAGACCAGAAAAGTAATTTTTCTTCCTTGTCCTTATTTTAAGGAATAGAAAGCTCAATTATGGAAAATAATTTCTGCCATCAGACCGTCAAAACAGAAGAAATTCTGGTGTATTCTTACCAGAACGGCACATAACTCAGAGCTCAGCTGCGCATTCATTGATAGTGCTGTCCTTGCAGCATCGCTAGGGCAGCTGAGCTAAAACCTGGCCTTGCTGGACCGCACAGCCTGACGGGCTGCCTGCAAGGAGAGACGCGTGCACACTGCAGCAGTGGCACTGATTGACGGCAGCTGCCCATCGCACGTACGGGCCTGTCCACATAAAGGGCAGCTCTGCCCTACCCTGAATTACACGTGCAGGGGCCTTCTATTACCAGCCACATCGGCACTGCCTGCCATACAGCCTGCCAGGTGTGTGGAAAACTCATCTCAGGAGGAAATGTTTCCTGAAGACCAATGGGTCACTTTTAGGGTTCAAATTCTACTGCTCTGCCTAGAGCACTGGAAACCCTAGAAAGGGGAGACAGCGGGTGAGATGAGTGCCACTACATGGCATTAAATAAGGTACTGAATGGTAAGTTGACCTGCTCACTCCAGCACTAGCAATCTGTCCTGGTGGGACTTCAGCTGTGACTTTCCATATAATTTCAAAGCAGATGGTTAAGCTAAAAAATACCCACAGTTGGCTACAGGCAAGAAATAGTTTCAAGGACGAGTTTATGGTCTGGGTTGCTGGCAAGGCATTGCTGATGCCTTCTTTTCTGTATGAGAGAGACACTTTTCCCTCTGCTGTCCACATTCCTTTCATCTCCCTAGTGCTATCTCTCCCTGCCAGCCTGAAGACAGTCAGCCCATACCCCTGTTCTGTCAAATGATGGCCTCCAGGGCCTGTCTCCACCTGAGTCCCTGACAGTCTCCTTTGTAATCCATCCTGGCCATTTCCTCTTGCCTGACATACCATCTCTATATGTACCACTTATCTTTGCTGTCTTCCAGCTTGAGGACCCTGGAACCAATAAAGACACAAGGCAAGCTAAAAGTAAAAACAAGGCTGCAAGAGCTAAATACAAATAAACTTACATGGTTTTGATCCATCCTAGATGAAGGTAAACTACCAAGTCAGAAGTTTTCAATACACAGGAGCTTTTAAAACCACTGAACTCTGCTACAAACACCATTTAGCTTAGGACAGCCTAATTCTCAAACGTGCTCACAGCTTACAATCCTGCACCAGCTTTGACAAAAACTGCACAAGGAAAGTTTTCTTGGTTCTAGATATCTCTGCATTCAAGGACAACACTGATTTCAGGAGCTGTGCTTGCCAGATATAACCAGGGCTTAAAACTGAGTCTGTTCTCACAGATGGAGGGTCTATCCACCGGGATGTTACTTAACCTGGATGGTGAGGATGCTCTCCGATCATGTATCAACAATTTGTCTGGAGAAAACAGGGAACTAGGGAGAAAGCCAGTTCGAAGTCCTAGGCTAAAGACTCTCTAGTTGTACAACTAGCAACCACTTGAAAAGCACAAAGAAAAAGAATTGATTCCTGAATAGCCCCTCTGTCATGCTAACCAGGAGCTGAAGAGTCCAGGCCTGCTCACCTGACTGACAATGTGAACAAAGGGATGTGGCCATCCCTGATTGTCTATGCCCCTTCTCTGCTGTTTTGTGTAAAGCAAACGGAGCTGATCCCTAGATGCTGCATCCCATGTGGCTTTTGCACTTGCCGGCCATCAGTCTGTTAAAAAAAAAAAAGAATATCTTACCATGCTAAGAGTGAATTTAAATGATCTGGAGTGGTAGGATCAGGGCTCAGAGGTGGCGAGGTCACAAAAGCTGCAGCCTTGGCCCAGTTTTTGCTCCAGTAATGTGTCCCATCTGTCCCCAAGCTGGCAGTGATCGGCTCTCCGAAAACAAGGGGACCTTGGGGAATGCAAGGATACACAGGAACTGATTACAATCCATTCTCTCTTCAGCACATTGTACTGCTTGCTGCATGCAGCCATTTATAATTTACTCATTGCTATATGGCCAGTATAGCTCCCAGAAAATTAAGCAGCCCTGGCTTTGTCTGTATGATAAAAAATTAATCAGGAGGCTCTCTGAGCTACACATGCTTTTGATCAGCATATTTACAAAGCTCCCTTTCTAATCCAGGAGGAGACAGTTCAGATCTGGTTTTAATTTGTACTGTTGTAATCACAGCCACGTTCCCTTTGTTGCTCCATTTCAGAGTGCATTTAGGTGGAGGATGGGCCCCAGCAGACAGACGCCTTTTTACTGCTCCCAGGTCGGGCACAGCACCAGCAGATAGCAGCACATGCTCACCAGCACCACACTCCAAGTCTCCAAGAATACAAATATCAAGACAATATTTTGCTCTTTGTCTTTTCCATATCACTCACACTCTTTGTAGCACCAACCAGCAGAACAGTCCTGACTCACAAATGCAGCTTTGAAAGCGGCTGCCTCCAAGGCTCACAGGTCCCTTTTGGGTGCTTCGTAACCTTCACCCCTCCACGGCCCCAGCAAGCAATGTCAACCCGCAAACATCCCTAGTGCACATCTGGGTCAGCCTCCAGCAGCAAGGCCAGGAGGGAGCACCAGGCACCTCTAACAGCAGGTTCACCGCCCAAGCCACCCCTCAGAGGGTAACACCCTGAAACATCCCCAAAAGGCAAGAGGATGTGCTAGGCCTTGCTAGGAAGAAAGTATCTCTCTCCCATGAACAGAGACACAGCAGTCTAAGGGAAAGGTAAAAGGGAAGACAGGATAAAGAAGAGTTACAACAATCTTCAAGGCGACAGGGAGTCCTTTTAGACTGTGGTGAGAGTTTCTGAAGTGAAAAAATGTAGGTTTTCCTTTCGTTTTTCCCAGCCCTAAGTATTTAAGGTCTGTGATGGTGTTACCAGTCTTCAGTAACCTCTCCCTGTATCTTGTGATTTGGGTCAAGATGTCCAGGTTTTTCCACTGCCTTTCTATTCAAAAAAAAACCAAAACAAAACAACCCAAGTTTGAGGGAGAAGAGAAAATCTCTTACCTCTCTTTCTAGCCTGTGCAATGATATCAGCCGCACTCTTGCTCATCACCTTGGTGATGTACACTGGGCAGTTTATTCGACTGGCAATGGTGATGGCACGGAAAACTGCTTCTGCTTCAAGCTGAGGGGAAAAAGAGGAGGAAAAAAGTTAACTGCAAAAGCAGACTGAAGAGAAAATGAATTGGAGGACTGAGCCATATTTCTCACTGTTAAGCAAGAATTCTTCATGGGCTGATTCTGGTTTTTCCATAGAGAGAGATGCAGTGCCGGGAAAAAGGGAGCTAACCCAACCTCAGATATTGTGTTAGGAGTAAGAACAGCCTGGCTGTACTCTCCTCGTATAGCTACCCCGGCACAAATACAGCTCCCTGGCTCCCTGCGCCCCAAGAAAGGTCACATCCAAGCAGCTACCTCCCTCCCACCTTTCTGCTTCAGACTTCTACCCTGCAGTTGGAAGGAGAATGAAGCAAGGAAACATTGCTCCAGCTCAGAGACAACCTCTGAGTTCTCCCTGGCAGCTTACCCTATGCAATCTTTACCTAAGGATGAGGACAGTGAATGTATTCTCAAACAGCAACTTCAGCACTATGGACTGAATTTAGCCCATAATCCATAAAAGCCTTTGAAGCAACGCCCAGTAAGTCCCCTCTGTCAGCAAGTGTAAAGGCAATCTGCTCCCAGGGAGCCATCTGGAATGTAGGCACACAAAGCAGTCATCTTCAGACAGAGGAGCAGTGCTTCCCATGGGCGCTGGAGACTCCTTTCCCCAGTCATCAGTTTTATATCTTGTTCCCAGATGGACTCACAGTATCAGCATCTTAATACCTAAAACTCTGTCGTGACTGAAAATACTAACGATACAGAAATTTCTCTCCAAAAGCTGTGCTACAAAAGTTAAGCAATTTAGCCCTTCCAAAACCACATGGCTTAATTCTTCACAGTTTTATAAGATCTTTTTTCTTAAATCAGACTGTCACTTCAGGTTGTCCCAGGACTTTTATCACAACATTTGTCCTGGAAGCCCCAAAGGCACCTGCAGAAGACGAGGGAAGGAGGCAGGACATCTGTACCTCAGTGCTGGGGCTGAGATCGTCAGATGGATCGTCAGAAAGACGCAAAATTCCTTTCTGGAAACTGCAAATGCAGATTTTCCTTAGGCCCTTGTTCTCATTAAAAGGAAACAACTCCATTCTTTTAGAATAATTGAAATGGAAGTTAAACAGCAAAATGAAAACGTACATAAACAGTTCAATAGAAGAATGCAACCAATTAAGCTGATTCCTTTTGCCTTGGGGAGAGGTTATATAAAGATCTGTAAACCACAACAATCTCTTCAAGTTTAGCCTCAAATCTCCAGGACCGTGCCTCTTTAGTCTTCAAGGAAAGCAGTCACTTCCTACTCCTGTCCTCCATCATCCCATTAATGGCTGAACTGTGTACATTAAGAGACATTCACATGCCTCCACCTTTTCCTTCTCATTAAAGAAACCCTATCCAGATGCTTAAGACGATCCATGCCAGAGCCTGGTTTCTATTATACAAGAGCTGCATAAAACGAGCTGCCTTGCAGCATCTTTCCATTCCCACATACTTGCATTTCTACAGCCTGCATTTCTATCTGCTGGCATAAACCTAGATTTGTACGTGGGCATATGCGTGGTATGTATGTGCACACGCATCTTAAACGAGGCTTGCAGCCAAAGCATTTTAATGACTGCAGTTACTCCAAAGCCTAACCCACAAGGAGCATTGCTGACTTTTACCCCGATAAGCCCATTTTATTTTGTCATCACAAATCAAATCGCACCAGTCGGGCTCAAAAAATCCTTGCACACCCGTGCCGTGCTCAGTGCAGCGGGAGCTGTGACTCCTGAGTGTACAAAGACACACGAACCCCCGGACTGAGGGAACGCACCTGCTGCAGCAGGGAAAGGGTACAAACAAACAGGCTGAAGGGGATCTGCACTTTTCAAGGCTTTGAATAACACTGGAAGAAGCCGTGGGAGAAGCAGACTTGCCTCTATCATCTGCACATACAGAAGCCAAGCTCCGATACGACACGCTTGACAAAACATTTCCACGAACAACAAAATGAGTGAAGCCTCTTACCTCCTCGGGCCTGCTCAGGGCATGTCCCTCGGGTCCGGTGATTCCCATCTCCAGGATACGCTTTTGTTCCTGCAGCACGAGAGATAAATGCTGACAACCGCTCCAGGATGAGACCCCTGCACCAGGCATCCCCTGGCAAATTAACAGCCATGTTTTCTGACTGCCCCTTTTCTGTCTGTGTAAATGCAGCCGCGTAAGCCTGCTGCCCGGGCAGGATGACTGAAAACACTGGCTCTAAACTGGTCCCATGCCACCCCTGCGCAGCCAGCACAGATTTCAGGGGAAGATTTGTCGCTGCAGCGCGACAGAGTGTATTTGTGCCTCAAGCCATTGGGCTGCACCATCAGAAATCTCCTCTGCCCTCCAGAAAGTCTTATTTGACACCAAGACACCAACCCAGGGAACAGGATTTAATCAATGTACTAAATAGTAATTACGGACACTTCCAGCCTGCAGTTCTTTCTTCACTCACACAAGTTCCTCTCTGGCTGCAATCCATGCAGCACTGTTACCTTCCTTAAAACTCCAGCATTGTTGATAATTCATCAAACAAAGTCCTGCCTTTGGCACTCAGATTTCTGTAACACTTTTCTCCTACAGAGTGAATCACTAAAATTATGATTTCACAAAAGCAAAAAAGTGCCATCCAGCTGTGAGGGCACTATGTCCACACAAAAAAAAGCCCATCTTATGGACCAAGACTGGTTTGTCTGAAAAAAATTAGTGCTATCCAGTTTCACAGCAGTGAAGTCAATTTTTAAAACTAGATAAAAAGCTTAACCTATCTTTTAATTTAAAGTCAAGCCATGGTATTGGAAAAAATTTCCCTTTTTGTAGAAAAGGGTGGTCAACCACTTTTGATAAGGCTCGTCCAGGTCTTCCAGCAGAACAGAACTGGGACCAGAGCTGCTGGTGTGCCTCCGACCCTGGCCTGCCTTGCTCACAGGTCTCTAATGAGCTGAGTTGAACAAATGTAATGACGCTGTGATGCAGACAAATGTCCCCGAGAGACCAGGATGAAGTTACCGAACACACTTTACTGTGTCATCTAATAAATATTTGATCCCAGGTCCCCGAGGGTGAAAAGCTCACACATTACCAACATACTCCAGCAAAACCTGAGCAAGTTAATATTCACATATACTTTTGCCTTTGCTGCAAGCAATCAAAGCTGAAAAGGCATCAATAGGAGTGTATTCATCTGACTCTGTAACTGAGATTATTTTGGTTAGAACATCATAATGTTTCACAGGTATTCTTAAAAAACAGCTGTTCTAAATGATTAATGCAACAGCTCTGAAAAGCGCCAGTTATAGACCTCAGATAATTAAAATACAACAAAAGCTGAAATTGCAACCATCTAATATAAAAAAATAACAAGATGGCAAAGAACAGCTCACAAAGTAGGATAGATTCACATTCTAAAGGAAATCATAAAATCAGGTCATATGACAAAATTACCCCCTGTAAGAGGATTTTATAGTGATAATAAGATAGAATATTTGTTTGGTAAGATCAAATTTGTATTTTCACAAAGGACAGGCTTGGAAAAAGACCCCTGCAGGCAGCTTTCTTTTCATGGTGCAAATAATCCTTCTAAATAAAAGCACAAGGAAAGACTGATTTTATGAGACATGGCAATGGTGAAGAAATATGTTGATGTATAATATAATTTATTTTTTTACTACTTCTTCTATTCCTAAATGTTCATATTCCATGGCTGTATATTAAAACTCATCAAAGAGAAATGTAACTGAAACAGATTTCTATCAGAAATGGAATTCCACGAGTGCACCTTGATTTTAATGGGGAACATATCAAAACGTCATGGGTGCCACTTGATTGGTTTCATTTTGCCATTCCTACAGTAATATTGACTTACTATGTTTCTTATGATCAATTTTTGTTCTACTAGAATATTTTATGTTGTATTAAAACCATAAATTATATATTTTGGTAGTTTTAAATGGTACTAAACTTCATGGTATGGTTTTTTCCCTCTTGAATTCAAGTGACAGTTGTCACCTGGTTTCAGTGGGGGAAGGACACAACTGCACTGTATGTCCCTGTTGACACCTCACTTGAAGGGAAAAGTGAAAGAAGGCTCTTAAAGGGAGTAAATTCCTCCTAGGCAGGCAAAGCACAGAATCCCACAGAAGAAAAAACAAAAAGAATAAACCCATGTGGGCAAGAGCCCTTACACACTGCCCAGCCACTCAAACCTTCACTTGAGATTCTGCCTTAACCACGAGACAAGGTGGCTTCCCCAGTCCAGATCTCAAAGACAACTTGGTTTTAGCTATTGTAATTTCCATGTCAGCTCTGCAGCCTAGTCCTTAGCAGATAAGCCAGCAGATAAAGAGCTCAGCAAATAAATCACTCAGCTCACTCAGAGCCTCACGGACCTCAGAGGGGCTCTATGCACGTAGAAGGGATCAGAGCAGGGAGACATCTCTGTAACAGCCTTGAAAGATTCATCTGCCACAGATGCACAGAGTCATAAAAACACCCACCCAAACTCACCCATTCTGTTTTATAGTGGAATCTCAGCCTATGAAAGACCAGGGGGAGGTTCACTATCGACTGCTGTCCCTGGGATACCTCTTTCAATGTGCTGTGTCACACTATAGCATGAGGACAGGACCGATGTGAGGGACCTGACCTGCAAACAGTGCACTGGGGATCTGAGACAGTTTAATGGAACACACTGAATTTGAGACCAGTTTCCTTGTCCTGAGAGGCATCTTCAAAGAGCATGGCTTACAATTTAATGTATATTTTCGAAACATTTAAAAGATCACAGTGGCTTCTCATTCTCAAACTTCTAAAATGTCTAAGAATATTCTCAAAAGTAGAATCATAGAATTGGGTTGGAAGGGATCTTCAAAGGTCATCTAGTCCAGCCCCCCTGCAAGGAGCAGGGACATCTCCAACCAGATCAGGTTGCCCAGAGCCTCATCCAACTTGGCCTTGAATGTTTCCAGGGATGGAGCATTCACCACCTCTCTGGGCAACCTGTGCCAGTGTTCCAACATCCTCATTGTAAAAAATTTCTTCCTTATATCTAGTCTAAATTTACCTCCTTCTGGTTTAAAACCACCACCCCTTGTCCTATCACAACAGGCCCTACTAAAGAGTCTCTCCCCGTCTTTCCTGTAAACCCCCTTGAGGTACTGGAAGACCGCTATCAGGTCTCCCCAGAGCCTCCTCTTCTCCAGGCTGAACAGCCCCAACTCTCTCAGCCTGTCCTCATAGGAAAGGTGCTCCAGCCCTCTGATCATCTTCATGGCCCTCCTCTGGACCCTCTCCAGCTGGTCTATGTCCTTCTTACATCAGGGGCTCCAGAGCTGGATGCAGTACTGCAGGTGGGGTTCCACAAGAGCAGAGCAGAGGGGGAGAATCACCTCCCTTGCCCTGCTGGCCACTCCTTTTGGATGCAGCCCAGGACAGTGTTGGCCTTCTGGGCTGTAAGCACACATTGCTGGTTCACGTTGAAATAAATAGGTCTGAGAGCTTTATGACCCACTCCAAACTCACTATGCTGCTTACACTGATAGCTGCAGCAAAAGACAATATCTTAAAGCTTCCTAGCTCCACTTCTTGACCCTGAAACCTCAGAGCAAGGTTTTATATTGTTCCACTTCATTTGTCTCTGCCGGATTCAGAAGAGATCTTCTTGCTTCCTTCTGCTCCCCTCACCCAGTCCTCATCTGCTGCCAGGGCAAGGAGCTGTCTGGATCGCTGCTCTGCCTCATAGATGCTCTGCCAAAGCACACAGAATGACCTACATCCTCTTATCCCAGGGTTTATACCAGTGGTGTGTAGGGCTCAGAAAAGGTACTTACTAACTAGTTCCATTTTTCCTACTCATAGTCTGACTGAAGGGTTTTACTTCTCCTCTCTTGTGTCTATCTTCTCACAAAATGAAGAAAAAAAATGACAGTTCACTCACCTGAGCTATCAAGTCTCCATTTTCAGCATGGACCAGAATCACAGCCCCAAGACTTTTTAGAAAGGTAAAGGCTTCATAAAGCTGCAGGTAGTACAAAGAAGGAAACACTGCTGAATAAGGAAAACACATCACTTAACACTCAGACCTCTCGTTCACCTCAGTTTTGCTCCTTCTGTGCTGGTATTTATCTAGGCAAATGGCAAATTATCTCCCTTCTCCACTCTCTGCTTTCTACACAAAGCCTGAGCCGCACTGCTAGGTGCTGATTGACCCAGCCAGCCCCAGGACGAGCCTCTGCTCTTCTGCACCGAGACAGGGCCAACAGTCGCCAGCGGGGCTGCGTCCCCTCGGACAGACTGCCACCCCTCACACTGCAGGGCTCCCTCTTCACGCTCTCCCACACAGGTCTACGTTTACTGGTCTCTTTTCTGCAGTTTTAGCAAATGTAAAATGGAATTATTCCCTGGGAATGGGAATAATGAATGGACTACAGACACTTTTCGTACGGCTAGAACACCTCTTTTCTGAAGTGCAGGCATGTCGCACCATCTTCGTAGAGCAGATAGTGTCAAGTTTTCACCAACATCTTTAATCCTGCAACTAAAACTTGTAATATCTTCTCTAGAACATCCTTTTTGTCACTGCTTTCCAAGACTCAAAACTCACCCATACAGAAGGGAAACAGTTGATCCTATTGCTTTTACTGAGAATTTCTGAGCACAGATCTACTGAAATTTTAGTTCCCTTTCCAAAAGGTATTCAGCTAACGTGTTCTCTGCTTAAACCAGACTTCAGTAACATGGGAGCCCAGTTTTCACAGATCAGATACAGAAGACACAGTTTATTCAATGCCCCATTTTGCACTAGGGCTAGCACTGAATGGGTCGGAACAGACATCCTACAACATGTGCATTCAAACGAGGCAATAGGCATTAGTCCAGTCACACATTAAACATTTTTATGTATTTCTCTTGGCAATTCCAACAGGGAGTTGAATATAACAGGCATTGCCTCTCAGAGAGTATTTATATATTACTATGTCTAAAGTTCCAATTAATACCATATTTATTTTAAACAGTTATTTAAGAGACCTAGAGCTGTAGCTCTGGGAATAAGAAAGAAAGAAACATTTTCTCAACTGAATAAGCAAACATTATTATTACTAACAGATGCCATAGTCCATTTACAATGACCTGACACTTATGAATGGGAAAGCTGAAGAGTCTGGAATCTGTAATGAGCTCTGGACAAACAAGCTCATTGTTATCTCCAGCCCTAATGAGAAAAGGCCACCTCCCCCAAAGAGCAACTCCATTTGGCTGTTTACAGCAACTGAGAAACTCTTGACATCTCAAAACTGCCACCGTCTTGAGTGCTTCATCTTTTCGTCCCTCTCTGACCTAGAGTTCTTGAAAGGTAACAGGGAAATAAAGTGAGGGCAAAATCCCGAGCAGTGCTGAGTGGTTGTAATGTTGGGAGACATCAGAAAATCTTTGCAGAAAATGAACAGCATACATTTGAAGGAACACATGCAGATCTTCAACACCGCTCAGCACTGACCCTCCAGACAGAGTAACTCCTCCGCTGCACATTTCCACCAGCGCCACTCAGGTCAGTGGGAATGTTTCTCTGGGATTCAACCTTAGCAACTCCTCAAGCGCTGAGCGGGAGATCACAGGAAGGAGGACAGATCACAGCAACAAAAGCATTTAGAGCAATACCTGGCTGTCGGACATTTGGTAGAGATCTTTGTAGGCCATGTAGACTTGAAAAGAGTTCACACCTGTTCCAAGACAAAATTCAAAGGTATTGCCATGTAAGTGGATTCTTAAATTGTGTTTGAACAAAAACTTCAGGAAAAATAAGTCATAGAATAAGTCTGGACTTATTAAGGCTTTTCACCAGTGACCGCCAGAAATAAAGCACGGCACCACAGCTGCATTACAGCTGCTAGGACTAGAAGCCTGGATCCCCTTTTCTCTGGTGGAATTTGTCGGACTCTGTGTGTTGCCTACATTCAGCCCTGGAGAAACCTTGCCACCAGCACAAAAGAGACTACTTGTAGCCAAATCATAGACCAGTGATGGTGGCTAAATCAATCAGGTAAAGCTTGTAAAGTTTAAAAGAATTTGCGTAAGGTTCTGTGAATCATCGGTTTTCTTTCTAGCTTTCTTTAGTTAATCAGGAAAACATTTCAGCTTGACCTGAAACTGTACTTTTCAACAGACAGACTTCCAGTTAGGTTTCCCCAAAGTACTGAGAAGCTGTAAGAACTCTGTATCTGAATTTGCATGCAGACTTGCTTTTTCTTGACCCTACTGCCAAAAGCACCCAGCTTAGCTGATGGAAGACACTGGAAAGGAGTGGAAGCAAAGCGTGAAACCAGTTACAAGGGCAGCTCACCACACCTCTCTTTCCAAAGACAGAAGGATTTATGTTGGCAGTCATACACCATGAAAGATGACAGCTCCAACTTTTAGAAATCAGGAAGAAATGCTAGTGTTGAGTGTCAGCAGCTAAGAACCAACTGTATTAAAACCACTACAAGTTTTGCTACTTATTTAAAAGATTCAATTATGTACACAGCTTTGTATTCTAAGGGAATGGCAATTCCAAATATCTTCTGTTTATATCTTCTGTACTTACAAATTTATACTAGTTTATAAATTTGGCTTATGCTTCAGTCTACTGACAACACCCCTAATTTGCTACAGGGACTGATCTCAGAATTTTCTAGCTTAAAAGAAAAGTAAATTCTAAGCTAAGTCATGTATGCTGCATCACAAAATAGCTGTCATTAAAACCGTGCTTCCTAGGGCAAGAGAAAAAAGAAAGAGATCTGTTCATGTTATTCATGTTGGCTACACTGAATGAATAAGGCTCTCTGATGAAGATAAAACTCCTTCACGAGTCTAGAAGATGCAGATATATATCCTCAGGCAGAGGGTATGGCTGCTCATACACACACACACAGAATTTGTTTATTCACAATTACAAGATAAAAATACCCCAGGATACACGCAAGACAAAACCTTGAAATGATCCCTGGTGTTATGACTCCCTGCTAAGGCCAAGCAGCTCAGGGAGAAATACGAAGCGGGAGCCAGTCGCTCCTTGCAGACTCCCACGCTGAGCAAATCCAGCCTGGACTGCGGAGCCCTGTCAGCCTGTGAGCCTGTCCACGCTCTTCCTATTTTCCTATTCTAAAGTTCCCAGAAAACAGGCATTGGCCTTTACTAGCTGCAACTCCTCAGCCTATTCCTCATTACACCGTTTCAATGTATTTAGTATGTTCCTGCCTTAACACCTTTAAGGTTGACGACACCTTCCCTGGGGCCAGCGCTTACAGCCGCACGCCTGCAGCACCATCTCTCCTCTGACCGACCCATCTGCCCAACCTGCCTTGGAGGAAAGCTGTTCCTCTTCGCAGACACCACACCATGTCTCAGATGTCAGCTGCCCCTGGGAGCCACGGGTGACCGTGCACACGTGAATCAGCAACAGCCGCGTCAAGGCTGGTCCAAGTGATGTGACTAGCCTCAGCGACAGCACAGGACTGAATCCTCTCGCACCCATTTTTCTGTAAGCAAAGAGCAGGGTTACCTATGGCTCTCCTTTATCCACTGGGATCTAGCCAAAGGCAATTAATTTAATCACAATCCCGCAGGAGATAAGGCAGCTTTCTCTGGGTACTGTGATTGGAAGACATACATTGACTCAAGTAATATATATTCTCTTCCTTTTTCTTTTATTGCCTTTGTATCTTCTTAGGCCCTTTTCTGACCTTGGTAAAACTATTGAGTTTTGCTCCCTTGGTATGACTATGAATTTTGTTCTCGCTTACATTAATGGTCTCCCTGAGGTCAACTAGAGTAGAAGGGATCTCAAACCTGTCCCTTACCGACAGCTCCCACAGTGCCGAAGCAGACTTCTCCCACTTAAAAGCACATCCACACCCTTGGCTACCTCATCAGATACAAACAAAGTGGAAGGGCATGTCATGGGCTGCCTTTAGAGCCAAGATGGTTTGAACCATCCTGCCCTGTGAAAAGAGTACCTTTACAAGATACTAACATAAAATAACACCAATTTACATCTACAGGTATCCAAGATTAGACTCTTTGCCTATTGCCTTGATCTGGTGTCTCCATCTACTCACTGGAAATATGTGGCTTTTCAAAAGACCTGGCCTACTGACCTTAATGCTTACCATTTGTTACATACTACATTCTGATTAATGTTCTGCTTGCTCTCACACCAGCAGTACTCAACAGGATCCTCTCCAAACCTCAGACAGTGCTACAGGTTTTTTTGAGCAGTGACAAAGTGCAGTAGTTAAAGGAAGGAGTGAGGTTTCTGTCAACTCCGGTCCTTTGCATATCCCGGAGAAGCCCAGTCCCAAATTAGCTGCTGAAATGCTACAAACCTGAGTCTTTCTAATCAACATTTGTTTCTACAAAATCTGCAGACCCTTCCAAAGCCTGTGTCTCCTTAAATTAGCTTTGTATTGATTTAAAACTGATTAATTATTCAATTATACCTCATGACAGGGCACCTCAACAGCAGCTCTGTGAGCTCCCCTGTTATTCATGCCAAGATTGCATTAGGCACATGCAGCACTGAAACGTGATTAAATGAGCCCTGTTCCTCAGCTAACTCACCCACCAGACAATCAGCCGAGAACAAATTCAATCCAGACTCCCAGCTGATGAAAACCAGCCTCACTCCATTGACACCAAGTCTATTTGCACCAGCTGGCCCAAATGTTTCCAATTATCAGCAGATACTATCCACCCATCTGAAAGCCCTGCCAGGCTGAAATATTTCCTATTGTGCTTGTGCTTTCACACTCGCCGTTACCTTGTGTCTCCTAACATACGAGAGTAAGTCACATTGACTGCCTGAGACACACTGCATCATCTCTGAGAACAACAGTGATCTCCTGGTGCTATTGCCACCAAAGAGGTCACCAAGGGCCCCATCACACATCCCGGTGCAGGAACTGACAAACAGATTCCTGCTTCCCCTGAAGAGTGAAAGGCAGGTCAGATTTATATTGAAAACTCACATTTCTATAGATGGAGAGAACTATTAACCTAACTGTCTGCACCAGGCTTTTAAAGTAAGCCCTCAGGCAAATTTGGGAGTGCTGAGACATCTGTGATCCGGGAGCTCTGGAAAACAGTATCTAACCTTTGAAACAAGGCACAGAACACTTGTCTGCAAGTAGAGGCGGCTAATGCACAGCAGCACAGCTATATTAATGCTGATAGCAGGGAAACAGCACAGATTTGGCACCACCAGTGTTGACAGATGTCATCACCTTGTAAAAGTCACCTACATTATACAGACCTATGTAAGACCAGCTGCAGTTTCTCTAAATTATGTGTAAGCTTGCTGATTGAAGGATTTTGTTGCCTAAAATCTAGTTACACAGCACATGTACTGCTAGCACGCTGCAATACAGGATAAATTCCCCTATGTGACTAAGCCTGCATAGTATCTCAGTGAACAACTGCTCACTCAAAACTATGATTTTGCTTTGTTTTTCCACTTTGATAGCACATATCTATATAAAGAGAATTTTTCAAATCTAAGTCATCACTAGCACTACATCTTACAAAACACACTGCATACACATATTACTTAGATTTCCCAACACAAACGTCATTCTGATTTACCCACGGTAAACTAAATACCATTTCAGAAAATAATTGATATCCTGCATTTTCAAGGAAAGTATCAAGTGAAAAATATTTGAAAAAAAAAATGTTTCTGGACTAAAAAATCCATGCTGTTAGGTAGAATTTTAAGAAACTAGATCAAAATTATCATTTTTTGAAGGCTAGATTCAATTTCCCACACATACATATATAAAACTGCCACACTGAGCTGGGACGTATAGAAAAGGATTTACGAGAGGTTTAATCCCTGCTATTCTGGAGTGGTACCTGGAGTCCAGACAGGGTAACCTACAGCATCTCACATGACAATAGACCTGTTAATTGAACTGAATCAAGCCCATAAGTGTCTTAAATAGATTCCTAAATAAGTGACCCGGTTTTTGCAAGTCCCGAAACAAAGCATCTTCTAGTAATTTCAGGGAAAGCCACTGGAGACCAAGCACTTGAGAAAATCAGGACATTTTTTCAATATTAGGTACCTAAGTTTAGCATTACTTTTTTCTAATAACTTGAACCTATTTTTAAAACAGGTATGTTTTATTACAAAATCTAATTTTGCAATAAATTACCCTAAGCTATTGTGGAGAAATGAGCAATAGCCTGTGATGATAGTTTCTCAAATACATGTGCCCTTCATATTTGGGCTTAATTTGAGGCAGCTAAATGGGCAGATTCCAGTCTAGCTAAAATCTGAACCTCTACCTTTCAACATCTCATTCTGTCCATTCATGAAATAGAGCATCTAAAGTGACTGGGCTGATTACCCTAAACGCTGATCTCTGAGTTTCATCTTAAAATAAAACCTAACTATGCAACGTCTGAGCCTATTTCTACATGTACAAGCAAGCATAATATGATGCATTCGTACCTGATAAGATACACATCCTAATTTTCCATGTCTATACTAGGGTAAAACTTCTCCCTCCATTGGCCTTGCTGCTGTCCAGCACCAATGCACAAAGTTTTAGGTCCATTTTACACAGCAGCAAGCGAATATAAAAGTTTGAGGTAGCCAGCATAACCAGCACCAGCATTTCTGTTCTGGATGATGCATTCATTAAAATACTTCAAAATTTCACCTCCATAGGGTATTTCAATAAAACAAAAAAATACTACTAATTTTCACTAACCTTTGTCTTGCACCAGTATTTCCAGCTCTTCTCGAATCCCATCATACCAGCTGGTGATGTCCACATGAAGAGAGTAATCACAACAGGATTTGGTGTCAGCTGCCTCGTGCCACTTCTCAAAGGAGGTCAGTAAGCTCGATCCAGGTTCTGGAAACACGTGGTCAACTGAAAAAGAGATTCCATGTCTGTTACCCAACCTGTGCACTGTTCAGATTTCCACTGTGCCTGTAAGAAGCCTTCCAGCATCTCAGCCAAAACAGCAGCCTGGGGGCAGTTTGTGTGCAGACCGCAACTCTGGGACGTTAGCCAGGTCCTGCTGTCTCAGGTATAGCAGACTTTGTGAACAGTCTATACAAAAGCTGAGTCTGGCAACCTGCTTGGTGCAGCATCAACAGGCACACAGCAGGAGATCCAAACATCTCACCATTTAGGGAACATTTGTTTTTCCCTTTACTGTTTTGTAAGACACCACAAGTTCTGGACTTACCCGTATTTATCATCTGATGTGTCCATTTCTATATGTTCCATAGTAAGCATTATTATTAACTAGTGCCTCGCAGTCACTGAATTGGCCCACTCTGCCTTACCAATGTATCAACGGAGATGCCGAATGCTTTCTCAGCAGCCAGAATTGGGAATATAGCCAAAGGTCTGACCAGAGACGATGTAGAGCATAAACACTCAGCCACACTATATGGCAGATTGAGTGCGCTGCAACTATGCATTTTCACTGTCTCAAGGCTTTCTGCATCTGATGATGCCACAACGTTTACCGACATAAAGTAACGACATGACTACCTATGCATATACACTTATCTTTGCAGGGCTAGGTCAAAAAAAAGTATGAAAACAAAGAAAGATGGGCTTATAGGTGGCATTTGCAAACCTAATGCCGCACAGGAAGCCTCAAATGGAGAACACACTCTAAAAAGAGTAACAAAAGTAATGAACAGCAGTGCATTTTGTGCTTATGGCCAGAGATCCTTTCAGCCAATACTTGCTGCTGAACATAGGCAACAGATAACACCACTCCGCAAAAAAAGCCACATTCCAGTTCAGTGGGAGCAAAACCCCTCTGGGCAACTCCTCTGCACAAGGAAGCAAAGACAATTCATGTCACCCAAACAACCGCCTCACAAAATCTAACCAAGGGCCAAGCCACTGCTAGTAGGAAAGAGATAAATCCTGTCCTGCCATCTGGTAGACCAAAGAAAAGTCTTTAACAACTAGAAACACTTCTTCCTTCCTCCAGTACATCTCTGGTAAGGACTTCCTCAATTCCTAATGCCAAATCCAAGTTCATAAGTAAGCATCTTGTTAATTTCAAAGCCCCTGAAATGTCACTAGGTGGGAACAGCAGATCTTTTTCAGATTTTCTGTGCCATATACTTAGAGCACTAATTACATTGTTTTTTTCAAAAATCCCAAGAGTATGTAGGTATATTATCCCTCAGTGCTTGCTCTGTATTTCAGAGGAAAACCCATGAGACACTTCCTCATGTCCCTGTTTCTTTCTGAGGGTAGGCCCATTTTCAGGCCAACCCTCGGTGACAACGATGAATGAATCTCCGATACAGGGCCCAGAAATTTGAAGATGCATTGCAGAAGATCTCAGAAAATCAGTACGAAGCCTCCTATAGCTATCTCCCCCTGCGCGACATGAGCTTCTGCCTGGGGTGGGAAGAGCTGGTATTGCTAGTACTCACTGATCATGGTGGTGCCCCCTGCTAGCGCTGCTTTTGTGCCTTGGTAGAAGTCATCAACAGCAGTCATTCCTTGGTAGGGCTTCTGTAGGTAAGTGTTGACGTCTATTCCCCCAGGAATAACCATGCGCCCATTAGCCTCTATGGTCTTGACTCCTCCAGGAACAATCAGATTCTCTCCTATTTGCCTAGGCAGTAAGGAAAGGCGGTATTATTTTACTTAAAGAAGCACAGGGGACAGAAGCTATTTGAGGCATGTAGGGGAGAGGAACCATGGGGCCATACAGAAAGAACTGGGCCCTCCAAGGAAAGGTGAAGCTCAAACACCCGCTCTGCACGGCACTGGTGGAACAAAGCATCTGCGAGGCTGCCTAGCCAGGCCGAGTGCTCGGGTTGCTTTGCATTGCTCTAGTGGCCAGTAAAGAAGCCAGAATGCACACCAGCACTAAAAAATTACATTTAAACAATTACAAATATGTATAGTCAACGCTCTCTTGGGGACTCCAGTTTTGTACATTAAGTTCTTAAATGAAAACAGAAAAAACATAGATCAAATGTGACAGCAAACTGGAACTGTAAATATATGGCAGAAGCACAAGGCACATTAGAAAAGAGTTATAATTACTTTGTAATCAAGCACTGCAAATTTATCTGTAAAAAGAAACCTAAATAATGTAACATACGGAAATACGTATTTAAGAATCCCATACATCTTCAATCCACCATATCAAATATTCTTTGTCATCCTCTTAAAGTTAAAACTTAGTGAAATATTCTGCATAACTGTGTGGAAAAATACTAACTGTTGCAATCTTTTTCCTTTCAGTTCTTCAGAACAGGATATTTTTTTTCACAATTGAAAATATTAATCTGTCCCCCATGCTGTATCAAGCAAACTCCAGATAATTACAATCAAAATACTTTTAGTGTTCACAGGCACAACTATGAGTAAATTAACCTTTAACTTTTTAAGCCACATTACATTTTTATTGTCTACCTCGTATGGTGCCAAACAGGAAAAAGTATGGGTCTGTGTGGGAGCCGTGTCTCTGCATTGTTACACCGTAATGTATTTGGGCTTAGAGATCGCTAAAAGGTCGCTGAAGTTCACTCAGTTTATCTCCTATTACAGGCACACAGTCCTTGTCTTAATTTCCTTTTTCTGGGGATAAAACAACATTTATCCACAGCTAAACAAATACCCCAGACAGCTGAGCCACTGAATCTGTTTCTCCCATATTAAAATGCAACTCCCACCTACGGAGCAAAACACAGCACCTGATTAACAGCCAGTCGCAAGAAGCTAGGACTGAAAATGAATATAACTGTTAATTAAAACCAGAGGAAAAAACAGGGATAATTATTCACATTGGAACTGGGCCAAACCGTCAGAGTTAATAAACAGCCCCTAGAGGTCAAGAATTTGTTTCATACGCTATGCAAAAATGTCACCCCCAGCAGCTTGGCTCCCCCGGTGCCCAGGTTTCGGCTGGAGCCGTTCAGTTAGCAAACTCCCCGCCAGCATCCCGAGCCGGGTCTCAGCCGCTCAGCGCTGAACAGATCCAAAAGGGCTTCCTCCTGAGAGCTGGTAATACCAGGGCTTGAAGCCGTACAGCTCCGCGTCTGGCATCTGACAGTCGTCAACACGTACGGCACGGGGAGCGTGCCACAACCTGCTCCAGCTGTGAGGAGTGCTAGTGACACCGTGACAAACAGGCACGGACACGTATGCAAAAGCCAGCAGCAGCACAGCACGTTCAGTTGCACAAACAAGTTGCAAGATGCTTCTCTGCTGTTCAAATCTGACTTGCAAAGGCATACCGTAAGTCCGACCCATGAGCACAGTGAAAGCTTGTGTAACGTTAGGTAGCTTCACAGATAATAACCCACCCCCCAGACTTTAATCAGAACAATCCTCAACCTTTGTACACTGTGTGGCTAAAAACTGAACTGGGAAAAAAACAATTACTACGACCAATCTCCTTCAAATATGTCTAAGGTGGAATCGCACTCCAAGGACTACCACACCTTCTGAAAATAACAATATTAAAGAAAATCTACACAAAAATATAAAAAAATTATTTTCTTCCACAATCAGTACCTACCCCTGTTCCAGAAAACATATCCTAATGAAGTGGAAGAGTGCTAATTATGTATGGAAGTTTTTTGATGACTCATTATATTCAGCGTGCAGTTGAGTTAACAGCTTATTTGGCGATGGCTGAAGTCATCCATGCTGAAATGACATGGGACCAAATGGCCTTTGTGGATGATGCTGCATTATCACCCATCAGGAACCTGCCTCATCTCTTGCCCTGGCATCAAGATGGGAGAAGGCTGGCATTCAAGGTTGTTTTCATTCTGACTGACTAGAACATAGAGTAAGAGATAATATGACAGGATTCCTGAATTGCTGAGTCGTTAATTGCTAAGTGTATGTTAATAAGAAAGGCATTCAGTTACTTGTGGGTGAAAAAATACAACTGCGCAGATAACTGTATTCTAGACACTCTACAAATGACTGAGCTGGTTTTCTGATGCACCAGCAACTAGAAAACTTAGACTCACAGAAAGATGATGCTGTCTACCATCTTCAGTTGAATGAGCTGGTAAAATTTCTGTTGTACATGAGCTGATTAAACCACCATGGAAACAGCAGGTTTCAGCTCATCATAAGCTGAACCCGTGAAAGCTGAAAACCTCCCCGAGAACTCAGCGAAGTTCTGTTGTTATGAAGCCCAGATCTCTTTTAGGCATCTGAAGATGCCCCTAACTTGGCTCATTGCCCGCCCAGCTCTGGAGACCCCATCCCCAGCCACCCAGCCCATGCAGTTGTTAGTTCCCTCCAGCCCAGAGGGACCCGACCCATCCCCTTGGCGGGGACAGAGCAAAGGACAGCAGGCACCAGACCGTGACCTGCCGCTTGGCATGGAGACTGGGGCTCATTTCCTCTGGTGGAAATGAGAGACAGCATAGATGTAAGCAAAATATATTATTTACATATCAAGGGCAATTTAAATTACTAAATATCTAACTTACTATTTAGATACTGGAGAACGCCTCTCAGCTGCCACCTGAGCGTGCAGGGCTTAAGTTTCAGCTAGGAAAAATCCACATGCACCACTGCGCCCTTGTACCTAGGGAGCCAGTTTCAGCATTGACAGGTAGGACAAAGCATCTGCCAACCTCCAAACTACAGCTGATCTTCAAACACATTCAATGTTCTATCTGCATTCCTCTCTGTGGGACAATCTGCAGGGACACGAGCCTTAAAAGACCCTACTTCAGTTCACTAGTCCGCCAGAGAAACCCAACCCCCTGTCCTCCAATCAGTTTCCACTGCAGAATAAGAACATTAACCCAGATCTTATATCCCAGCAAAACCAGAACACTATTGCCTATTCTGAGCTGAGTGTTTTGGCGGCTGCTCCATTCTGTGAAAAGAATTCTGTATTATCAGCAGGAACTGCTGCTGGAGAGTTAGGGCATCCACTGGATGCCTGAGGTTCAAGGTCCTGCTCCAAAGGATCCTGAGCAACATTTAACAACTATGTTAAATATTGAGACACAATGGGCAGTTCCAGCTGGAGAAACTAAAAGAGACCAATCCCAGAAAATACAGTACTTCCCTAAGCTGCAGAATTTACCACCCGAACACAGGTAGGACCAAAGCCTATCTCATACCAGGCTGCCCTCACAAATCAGCTGCTTTTTCAGAGCAGGACTTCTTGTACAGTTTACAAAGAAAAAACTTGGGTCATCTAAACCCAGGAAACCAGGCATGACTAGGGTCTTGAACAGTAAACCTGCCTCCTTCGACAAAGATAAAGGCATTTTAAAAATTCAGATCCTGTCTATTTACTCACTATTAATTCCTGCTATCTGGGGCAGCTGTGATACTTTCTGGAGGTATGGATCCATGCACGGATTTCAGAGGTAGTTTACACACTTTGCAAGGGCTGCTAAAGGGCAGGGCAGCTGAAAGCTTGGCATTGCTGACCTGCCTACTGAATACCACTGCATTTCGGGAATCGGCCAAAAATCCACAGCGGTTTCAGACTCACAGCATCTCATGCATTTGGTTGTTAGATCAGCTCTGATGCTTACAAGTGTTACTAGGAAATCTGCATCTGAGCAAACAAAAGCAGAGAAAAACTCAACGAAAATGCCTATCAGAGAAAGCGCAACTTGGTTGATTGTTGCTATTTAAAAAATATCCATGTTCATAATTTTGTGCCTTCTCCACTTAAAACACTTTCCTTTCACCACTTCTGCAATACAAGATACACTGAAACTGGAAAAGCAGAGTGCAGTATTAAAAACAAAAATGCATAGTCCATGGATACAAGCATTCAGAATTTTTTCCTGTTATAATGACCTGAATCATAAATAATGTAAATAGCCACAGACATGCAAAGAATTGGACTTCTAATTTCATTATATATTCTTAAGAAAGGCAGTTCCGAAAACAAGTAGATAATGAATTATTTACCAGATAACTCTGGTTATTGGTGCATTAAACTCTAGCTTCTGGAGACCAAACTTGTTAGGTCACTAGTGACAATGTTCAGTAGACAAGAAAAAGGCTTTGATCCTTGTGTACATCAGAGTGCTTGTATAGACTACATAACTGCAAAACTAGAGACCCCCATCTCCACTAAGCCAAAGTAGGACCCGTAGAGCTACACAAATAGACATCTCTGTTACTGTTTCCCAGGCTATCAGTAACATATATTTCATGTTTTTTCACCTAAGGAATACTTTCCCCGTTCCTGTATTTTAAATCCTGATAAATCAGTAGGATTTTCTTCACAATTGTGTGAAGATTTAAGCTCATATACCTTTTCTACGCAAGAAAAGGGACATGTGCAATGCAGAAAAATGAGAGAACAGAACATGCTACGCTTCAGCAGTAAGCAACAGGGGACTGAGGAGCAGGTCCCCATTACCACTGTGTAACATGGGGTGTATTTCTGTGCCTACAATCCTTTACAGCATGGCTGCATTTGCCATGATTAGATGCAAGGAAAAAAGCTGTTTCGTGTCTTCTGTCATACACAGACTCAAAAAATATCCATTGTCCTTACCATTACTTCTCGTGTTGAGAAGGCCTACTTGCCTTGAGTATTTCTGAAGAAACTGAACTGTTGGAAAAGCAAATCGGTAAAGACATTTTCTATTTATCTAATCTTAATAAAGATAAAATGGCAGAATTTCATAATTAAACACTCCTCTACTATGGCCCCACGTCTATAGGTAACCGAGATGCTGCCTGGAAGATTCCAGGTCAGCACCATCAAGAAATCACAGTAGTCTATACCAACAGGCATGCAAAAAAAGTACAATATTTTTAAAAACCAACTTTATAAGTCCATCTTCAAGGTATATGTCTGCATAGAAGGAGTGGTCATCATTGATAATTCTTCCACCTTTAATGAGTAGTCGGTCACTCTGGGGGAAAAAGAAAGGAAGAAATGTGGATTTGTTGAAATACATAAACACAATAACATACTGATGATACCAAATAGGCTTATATTATATAAAAAGCCATTAACATCAAAGCATTTACACTATATAAAGTCTATGCCATAGATTCAGGTGGTACAAACTGAATGTATGGCATAGGAGAGGAAAAACACAGTTTCACTGAATGTTTATTTCTGTTTATTTTGGGGCACGAGGCCTCATGGTCATCACAGTCTTTTTTCCTCAAAGCAGAACTCATTTCACGTGGAAACACTTGAAATCCTGCCACCTCCCCCTTTTACCACCACTTGACCATACAAAGGCCAAAAAGGAAAGAGAAACCACCAGAATAAACTGCCCAAAACTGGAATGGCCAAGCTGAGCTCACTTGGGACTCTTGGCACCCCAGAAGAGTAACGGAGCTTGAAATGGGAAGGGACAAGGTCAGGAGAAGCTGCTGAGCTCTGTAATGCAGAAATTCCTGCCCTGGGAAGCTGCTTTAAGCAACCTCAGCTCAGCAGGGTCAACCCAGCCGCTCTGCCCAGGCAGCCAAGGGACATGGCCCACAGCTTGGGCCTCCCATACTGTGCTACAGACCGACAGCAGAAAATCCAGTTTCTAGTGGGCATGAAAAATGGACTGTTGTCTCCTTTGTGATTCTTGCAGGCTGAGGGTTGCTCTTTAGTTGGGGGCACTCTGTACTGAGGCTCCCCACGCTGTATCTCACTCACTCCACAAATGAGGAAGGGAGTGCAGCCTCCAAAGTTCGTTTACCTGAAATATCACATGAACATCAGAGTGCTACTGCCTCCTGGTATTTTCTGAAGTGCCAGAAAGAAAGATTTTTTCCTGAAAAAAACTGTTCAAGTAGCAAGTCTTCTCTGGCACTGTTCACAACAATCATCTGTTTCCATTTTTCTCTATTCGATTCTTAAAAATAAATTTCACAGAAAGCAAACTTTACCATTGCATATTCCCATGAACCAATATTAGAACTCCATCGTACTGGAGATGTCAGCACCCTAGCACCTACCCAGACACAGGGAAAGTCTGTAACTTCAGTACTATGCTGCTTTGGGCTGGGGTAGAGTTAATTTCCTTCACAGTAGCTAGTAGGGGGCTGTGTTTTGGATCTGTGCTGGAAACAGTGTTGACAATGCAGGGCTGTTTCAGTCACTGCTGAGCAGGGCTCACACAGAGTCGAGGCCTTTCCTGCCTCTCGCCCCACCAGCGAGGAGGCTGGAGGGGCACAACAAGTTGGGAGGGGACACAGCTGGGACAGCTGACCCCAACTGACCCAAGGGATATCCCATACTGTCTGGCCTCACGCTCAGTAGATAAAGCTGGGAGGAAGGTTGGTGGGGTGGGCACTGCTGGGGGACTTCCTTGGGTTTTATTTCTCTCTCTTTTTAGTTTTCCTTTTCATTACAATTTTTTTTCTAAATTACTGCTATTATTTGATTTTATTTCAATTATTAAACTGCCTTTATCTCAGCTCATGAGTTTTCTCACTTTTACCCTTCCAATTCTCTCCCCCCATCCCGCTGGAGAAGGGTGAGCAAGCGGCTGTGTGGGGCTCAGTTGCCGGCTGGGGTTAAACCACGACAAGTACATAACGCTTTTGCAAAGACTTTTGCCAAGTGACTGTGAATGCTGAAAACCTCTAAAGTAGTTAGAACCTTCTTTCTTCATTCATATATAAAAAAGGCATTTATTGCAAATTATTTCCTTGGCTCACTAAACAATAACCCAGAATCTCCATTTTGTCCATGTTTTATACTCCTCACTCTAGACTCAATTCCTGGTTTAATTACAGGATGACTCACACATATAAACCATGCATGTCTCAAGTTCCCAGTTTAGAAAACAAGTAAACAAGTTGATATGTTTCCTCATCTGTAAAACCAGGACAACAATACAAATCTTCTAAAAATTTATTGATTAAAAAGCGCCCAGTCAGAGGTAGGTGTGTTACAACAACCTCTGTTCAATGTATCTTCTCAGTTACATGTAGCATATCTACTTTTCAGCTTGTATTTGAACCTTTTGCAGGTTCGAAGCCTGTATAGCCCTCTATATCATTCTAGAAAAGCAAAAAGGGATAAACAGACATTTTAAGGGGAGAAAGAAAGAGGAAAAGGACATTTTAAATACAGTCCATGACAAAAGAGTATGTGCACAGAAGGTTTGAGGCTCTTCTCCATGCACTGCAGAGGCGAGATGACCTTGTGGGGGAACCAAGGCACAGAACTACAATGAAATATGTCCCCGGGACCTGCCCCTGATGTTGGTACCCTCTCTTTAAGGATTGAGATAAGTGCAAGTCCTCAGTCTGGAATTTGCCAGAGCAGGCTCCCTGTTTTCTCCCCAGTCTCTCTACCATCATTTGTAATTGCAGGACTTGTGAATCAACAGCCTGAATGGTAATAAATTATTCTGCTATGTGCTGGCAGTTGCATCTCCTCACCACAACGATTTACTACACAGACTGCTGACCTGTGGAGACCACCATCTTGTGAGCTCTTTTTAAGCTCATTCAATTGCCTTCCTAAACATTAATACTGTCAAATTACAGGAGGTAAGAGCTTATTGGTACAGCAGGGACCGTTACCAGAGCACTGCATCTGTCACTGCTAATGAGTCAAAAATCTGCATGCTCATCAAGATGTCTTACATTTTATTTCTTTTAAAACAGGAGAAGATGCATAATAAATTGAAAGATATGTAATCAACTGCGAACATAAGACAGATTGAAATAAAGCAGAAGTACAACCCCAGAAAAATAATTATAGACATAGGGATTTTATAAGTTTTTATATATAAATATACATATATAAGTGGCAAAACTAGGTATTAGAATAATATTAAACTAAAAAGGCTACAAATCCTGTCTCAAGAAGGCATGCAATTATGTGAGTCATCCATTAAATTAAGCCTCACTTACAGTTTATAAAGGATTACCGAAAGTTTAGCTACAAGTCTCGCCTTCTTCAGAATTTCGGAGGGTCTAAGAAATTCTGGTGAAGAAAGAAAACTGCACTTCATAGAGACTTTCAACGTTCTAATTCCTGGCACCTTGCCATTCAGAAGAAAATATAAACCATTCAAAATTGTTCCAAAAGAGAGCAGGTCCTGCCCCTGCTGAGCTTTGGCTAAGGTTGCCCCTAGCCAGGAGTAGAAAGCCATGGGAGACGAGGCTGCCAAAAACCAGCAAAATCTTGCTGCCTGGGCACTGCAGCACTGGTTTAAGTCACCGGTACTTGCTGCAGTGAAAGCCTGGACAGAAATCTGGGCACACATGGGGTCTGTGAAGTGGGTTAGCCCCCTTGGGCACGCAGCCCGGCTGAGGGTTGTCATGGGCCATTTATTATTTACCAGAGGCCTGCTGCCAGGCAGGCTCCTTGTAGTTTTCTTACCAAGAAAAATTTCTGGCCAAATCCCAGAAAAAAAAAAAAGGGACCAAAGTCTTCTTCTACCTGGACAATGTTCCAGGCGGGGGGACAGCCACACTCTGGGGAAAGTGGGCATGGAGGTGACCCGAATCCCATGCATCACTCAGATCAGGGGTGACAACAGCGCAAGCCTTCACAGGGTGGCTGCCACCTCTTTGTTCAGTTAACAGATGTCTCGGTCTCCGGTGCCCTGCCTGCTGAGCCCTAAGGGCTCTGGAACAAGTTTTCTGTGCATTGCCTGGCAGGAGAAGCTGCCAGCCCAGCTCTCCCTGGTGCAAGCCAAAGGAGGCTGTCAGGACCCTCGCCTCCCTCCAGCCTGCCAGGGACAGACAGCAAAACACAGCAAAACTGAGCATTGATTAGGTGCCAAGATTCAAGGGGAAAAAAAAATCCTGCTCTCATTGACATGGGAGACGTGGTAAGCACCGCCGTAAATCCAGGCCATTGCTCAGCACTCACTGCGGGGTGTGGGAGCCGAGGTGTTTCTCCTCCACTCATCGCTGCTGCGATGATGCGACTGCGTCAATGCCACACTGTTTGCTTCCGGGCCTTCTGCCTGGCTGTGACACAGCATCAGCAGAGCTGCGATGCTTATCTCCCTTCTCCCTGCAGCTCCATTGTACAAGCGCTCCGGCACCTCCCAGCTCAGCCCGCTGCCAAGCATGATACAGCCATTCCTGTTCCTCACAGCTCTTCACCTTCAAACCCCCTGCACTGCTTTCCTAGTGGTTTTTTGCGAACTGCAGTCTAGCTTCTCCTTCTTAATCTGGCAGCAAAGCCACAAATCTTAGTCTGTGACATGACAGCAATTTTCATGGCAGCAGAAGGAAATGCCACAAACTCAGCATCCTTTGCTGCAGGAGGAGGGGCTGGCCGCTCCCACACGAGGCGGTGGCTTTTGCTCCCTTACAACTATTGTTTGCATTACAACAAACACGACACGAAACATCTGTAAGCTGGTGACCAGCACAATTTGTACAAATTGTCTGTTTTGCTCGGTTTTCAGGAGCCTGGGTTGGCTCTTGTGAAGCTTGTCCGTATTTTCACACGCTCCCAATGGACAGCAGAGCCAAACGGCATCTGCATCAACCTGCTGGGTGATGAGCCTGAGCCCTGCTGCGGACCTTAGCTCTGCAGTGGGCTCCGCGCTATTACAAGTGAGGTCAGATTCCCTTGGTCAGTACTCTGGGCTATTTGTAAAAATGACCCAAATGTTAGAATCAAATGCTAGAGCAGGAACAATTCAAAGAAACTTAAGATTAGTCTTTTTAAATTCACCTACTCCATTCAAGAGCTAGAGGTATTTAAAAATACTACACACAACAAAAATCAAATACATTTTTTACACATGCAGTTCTCAATCTGCTTCTGGAGCTACTAAAAAACACAGTAACAGAAGAAATAAAACTGTCATCTTCCAACATAAGACTTACTAAATATGTATATTTCAAATTGGTGCAGCATGTCAAAATAAAATGCAGCACAAGCCATAGCAAACCACATGCTTCTCTTCAATATCGACACTCATGGTCCTGCACTTGCAGGCACCTTTCAGGGAAAACCACACCTCTATCGTACAAGATGGAGATTGGGGAAAAAAAAAAAAGAAAGAAACCGCCATTATCTATTCTAGCCTTATAAAAAGATGCAAAGAGATTTCAAAAGCGGTGTTTTCATCAAGTAGCAGCACCTGTCCAGACTGTAATTCTAATATATGCTATAATATTTTGCCTTTTCTTCCATGAAAGGAATGTCTATCACATCTCCAGCTCTAAATATGTCTTTTTACTTATTTACAGTTTGCTTGGTAATTTAGTTACAGTGAACTTCATACAACATACCCAGCATACGAGTTTAAGGGCTGCCTCATTCTTGGATTTGGACTTTTACGATTGCTGCATTGCAGCCACTGCCAACTGAAAAGGTCATTGCAGCACTCCTTGCCCCAGATTTTCCAGGCCTAAAGGAGGAGGAAACACTCAAGAGTGATTTCATCCCTTGTGTAATTTTAAGGACTTACTAGAATACACCATTGTCTTCACATCTCCAGAGCAACAACGGCTGTATTCTCTAACATCCAGATTGCTCAATGGCCCTGAAGATGACTAAGGATTTTATGCTAAATAGTCATTTGAAAACAATTTAAATTCCAAATCCACCTGTATTTCCAATTCTCTGCCTATAAATATGTGTGGTTTAAAAGACATCAGATTAAATACAACAGACGTAAGAAGGCATGAGGCTACGTTATGATACCTGGAGCCAAGGCATTCATCTTTACTTTTCTAGCATTCAAGAATCCTTTGTTGCTAAGGCTTTAATAACACCAGTGGGAGTTAGAAAAGACACAATATCCCCAAGTTAGAGGGAAGGTTCAAAAGCTGCAGGCCAATGTTTGTGTTTTCCTTTATTATCCAAATCTCAACAAACAGACAATTTGCAAGGGAGCAGTTTCTCAAAGGCAAAAGTCCCACTGACAGACAATGGAGGGAGACACTCTGAGCTCTTCTGTGCTTCTGTGCATCCCTCCTCGCAAGCTTATTTCCCATAATATACAAGAGATTCTAAAAATATTTATTTTGTGGATATACTTGGATGTCTCTTGTCAGTGCCGATCAGATTCAGACCCAGTTGTGATACAATATCATTAAATTACCTTGCTTTTAGCAAAGTACTTACAAATAAGAACATTTTTAAACTTAATGGCAAAAGAAGAAAGACATTCTTCCCATGAGGAATGCTTGCTTAAAATCCTTTCCTAAGGATCAAAGAGCTGTAAATGGGATTTTATGAAGTACTGTCTGCTTATTGAAGACCTGCTTTTAATCAGCACTAGCCTTCCTTTGGAACTTCACGTGGAGGTTACCCTCCACAGGAAGTAATTTTTAGCTAGGGTGATCCCTGAATGAACTCTGGGACTTCATTGTAAAACACTATCCTTGAGGCATCATTTCCCATAGGCTACTAATGGAGAACCCTGCTTTTAAGGTTCTTTTCTTAAATGCACTCCGGTATACGGCAGTTCATTTAGGACGGATTATGTTGATTGTAGTAATGCCATCTCTTGGTCTGTAGCCAATATATTCATTCATCTTTATTCATTTAAAAGATCTGATGTTCTTTTGTTTCCCCTTTGGAGACCTGACTTTCTATTCAGCTAGCTATTTTACTCCTTAATCACACAGTCTAAAAGGGCTACTCCTACAGCTACAAACTCCACCGGGATTTCTTCACTGTAAATGTCATCTTTACTTTGCCTTTAGAAGGGAAGCACAACGAACATCTTATGGATGACAATATTCATTGGCATCAGCAGAGGTTTCACTAAGTATGGGCTGGAAGGTTGAACCCATTGCATTGTGTGTTTTTACAGCCATCTCTTGGGTCACACGCAGGCTACGTCAATTAGAGCTGATCTCAAAATCTCAGCAAGCCATTCATAGGAAAGGTTAAACTTGGGAAAGCAACAGCCTTTTACAGCACGGTTGGCTGCTGTGTGCCACCAAACTGAAGATGAGTTTTATCTAAGTTCTAGTCAGAAACCTGCATTGGGTTACTGGGACACATCAGCCTTGGCACCTGTCGTGGTCAAAATCCGGCACAGACCACGAGGAACCCCTTCTCTGACAGAGGAGGTGGATGCAAGGGAAACAGAATAGTAGAAAATGTCTTTGAATATGATGTTAGCAATGGCAAATCATCATTGACTAAATGTGGTGGATACAGGAGCATTTTGCTTGCAAGTGCAAGACACTTTTTGCTGTCTTGTTGCCTCACATATCTACTTTTCCTGCAAGTCACAGAAAGTTGCAACACTTGCTGCTCCATGGTCTCAGCACCACGAACAACCCTTCCACAGTCTCTTAGCTCTGAGCAGTACACGCTCCTCCAGCCAGCCACGCGCAAGGCGGGCAAGTGTGATCAGCTTTACTTAGAGAGGTTTTACATCGAGACTTTATTGAAGTCAGCAGGGATATTTATTATTCGGTAGGAACATACGCAAGAGCTGAGGCCTTAAACCTCATCAGGACATGCACTATCGAGTGACAAGCAAAAGCAATCCTGAAGCATCTCTGTCCCAGGGGACTAAGTCACCATCTTTGCCTGTTGCAAGATTAGAAACCTGCAAATTATTTTGCTTCTCATCTCTGTTCCATCTCTCTCCTACCTACAAAAGCAGCAAGAAATTTATCCCAACTAACCCTCAGCATCTAACTGCTTCACAAGCCAGTGGGCTTTCCTGGCTTCCACTCCCATAAAGGCAAATGAAGCTTCTCCTTTTTACCACCTGTATAAACACGCTTATGAAAGAAATGGCAGCAAAGGAGAAAACAGACCCTGACCTCTTGTCAGGAAAGTGGTTCATTGCCAGCAGTTGCCCTCAACACTTGCAAGAAGGAGATTCAGACTTGCTGAGCAACCACCTCACCGCATCAGTTGCCTTCCCAGACAGGCACTGTCCCCTTTCCAAACCCACCCAGCTTCCAGCAAAGCACAGCTCAACTCCCTGTGGTGGTACCAGCTCTGATGCTGAAAACCCTGATGCCCTGCTGAGGGCACTGACTGACGAGCTGGCTGTGACAGCTGAAGAAATCAGCTTCTTTCTGTCCCTCTGCCAAAGGTTTCAATCTCCACAGAAATGTCCCCAGAAGGTTACTCTGAATGTCATTTAAGACACCAGATGCAAGTGGCTTAAACACTGTGGCCACTTTTTCTCCCCTAGAAAAATGAAAAGACTTCATAAAATCACAGAAATGGTGGTTGGAAGTCCAACAACTTCTACTGAAGCAGCTAAAGCATCTCCAGAGCTGCCAAGTCCAGTGCAATACACAACGTGAATTCACAAACGTTCATCGACAGAGAAGTAAACTGAGAAGGGCCAAGTCTACTAAACAGCCACAGATACAAAAATGTAACTTTGAGTATTAAGCAAATATTCAAGAGTAAGAAGGGATCCAGAAGTCCCAGGCCTTGGTGTTTTACAGCAGGACAAAAAGTGCTGCTTAAATCAGTTCAAATCTTGTGCCAACAGCAGAATAATGTGAAACACCATTCCCATGCCCAGCACTCAGTAGGCTTTTCAAACACTTTGGCAAGTCACACACCTCTCTGTGCCTAGCTTCATACTGTTAAACAAACGTGGGTGGGAAAAAGGCATGGCCAGGGGAGGTATGGAACAGACCCACATCTAGACGCAGACTTTGGTTCCCCGGTCCAGGTACTCACCATGCCTTGCATCTGTAGGATGTGTCACCTCCGGTGCCAAAAGTGAACCGGCTGGTGGCTGGCAGCTCTCGTTCTGTCTCACACCAGAACACCTCATGCTACCCCAGCACCAGCACCCCAGGCCAAACTGAAAGTTTCCCACCTTGACCCTCAGTACTTAGCTTAAGACTAACATCTCACACAGCAAAAGACCAGATGAATGCTTTTTTTCTCTCTCAAAGTATTCTGCCACATTCAGCTGAAGCCTATTTATTTCTCAGCTTTTTGCATAAATCAATTCAAAAGGCTACAACTAAAAATTATTCTCTGTGCCCATCCCTATGAATTTCTCCAGCCTCTCTTCATTTTTTCTGCATCTGCTTCTTTTTCTCATCTTGTGCCAGCTCTTCTCTTTACTTGCTAAGCTCAACAGTGAGATCCTTCCTCTCTAACACCACATTTTTGAGCTCTCTGTCTCCTCATGCCTTACAGTCTGCCAGCTCAGGACCAGCAGCTCCTTCCTCCATTCACATGTCAACCCTTGAACCCTTCCTAGGAATATGAGTGCCTTTTCTAAGAGATTCAGGCACCATTTGCCTCTCCCATGTCTCTCCTTGCTTTGGTGACGAGTTATTTTCTCTTTGCTCAGTAGAGTTATATTCACACCTCCTCTTCACTGAGCTCATGCTGATTTTAACGGTTGCAATCGCTACTGGCACAATCAAGTCCTCTAACAGACATTCCACAGACCACACGCTTTTTTAAAAAATTGTGCTCTGTATATACTGCAATTTTCAGTTCAGCTGGGCTGAGGCCTTGCTTGAAAAGTGCCAAGCACTACCAAAGCACACAAGCCAAAATCATTTACAACAGATCTTTCAGTGTCATCATCCCCATTGATTCCCCGTAACATGCTGCACAAGAGGAGTATAATAGCGACGTTAAAAGCAACGGGCGGGGCAGGCGGGGGACATATCCTGGAAAATCTGGTCTGCATGAGAGCATGCTTGCACAACTGAAGCACAAAAGATTGCCACCTCATGCAGAAAAACACCTCAGCAATGGATGTGGTGGCTGACTGTACAACACAGCCTGAGAAATACGCTCCTGCAGATGCACTCCTTGGCCACCCTTATGTTATGCACATCCCACTCCATCCCCAGCTAAGGCTCCTGAACCAGGGGAGTGAGACCCCCAAGGACTTCAGCACAGCACAGAGGACGTGACCGAAGGGCTTACGCTCACTGGTTCAGGCCATCTCTATTTTACGTCACCCAGAGACTGGTCCGGTGCTTCAAATACAGAGATCCTTCCCACCATCGTTACAGTGAAAGTGGCCCAGTGTCTCCAGTCCGACTCACAATAGCAAACAACAGCAAGCCTGGATGCTGTGTGGGATTCATAAAGGGCAGTAGGAGAGTCACAAACAGGATAAATTGCAAGAAGAAATTTAGAGAGAAGTTTCGGCCAGGTACCGACTGCAGAGAGTGCCCATGGCTGGATGCTGTGGCAGGATGCTGTGTGCTCTCGCGTGCTCAGGACGGCTCCTGGCCCCGTGCAAGGAACACAGGCTTGGTATGGGAAGATCCACAGCAAAGTATGAGCACACAGGACACTGTCAAAAATTAGCTTCTCACTATTCCAACAAATCCAGGAGCTAGTGTAGCTCCAAAGAGCAGCTAAGGGATGTTAAGCACAATAACAAATGACATTTTAATATAATTTCATCATCGCTGCTGTTGGTGCGTAACTTTACAGAGCTATCACATTTCCTCGGAGTCCAGAAGGCTTGAAGCTTCAATGTATTTCCTTCATGGCAGGATGAAATACCTAATTTACCATACTGGAATGGGGCTTTCGGAAGATACGTGCAGACTTGGTGGGTTCTTGGGCAGTGTGTACAAGGCATAACACACAGTGTGCGATTTGCTTTTGCTGGAGGAGGAGAAGGGTCAAAAGTGTAAAACATTAAAATAAAAAAGGCAGTCCAAGTCTGATGCCTGCCAACTTCAGTAATGGTAATTTATGCCTTTGACTTGGTCACAGAACTCACTACCGTTAATGAATATTCATTTATAGAAGTTTCAACACATCCCATTTCAAACACAGCAGGCTGAGGTTTGGGCTTTATTTTTCCCAGCAACCCTCTCACCAGCACAGAGAAGGAAATTTGTGAGAAGCAAAGAAATTAAAACGAACTTGATTCCAAGGCAAACACTTGCAATTCTTCCAGTTTCTTCTTTTACTGCAGACTGAAGAGCAAACAACCAGCTATGGGTGGGAACCTGTCTCACGAAGGCTGAGCCACAGACGAAGCACCTGACACACACCCAGCCAGCAGCAGGGCCTCCCCCGGCCCAGAGGCACCCCGCGTCACCCCAAGTCCTAGGATGCCCTGAGGAGAGAGGAGCCGTCACCCAAAGAGCCACTGCAACACCCAGGCTCATCCCTGGACACCAGGCCCTGCTGCCTGTTGCTAGTGGAAAGCTGTACGAATGCAGCACTTTGGTATCACAAAACCCTGCTTTTAGAGGGAGGCTGTTCCCCTCCTGGCAAAATATTTTGGCTAAAGGATTTTTTTTAATTTTGAGAAAACCTCGAGGTGCTTACACGCCTTGTAACACCGGCTTGAATGCGGGTTTTAACCACCAGGTTTGCTCAGGAAGCTGCCACACCCACCAGCCATCCTGCTCTCCATCAACTGGAACTCGCCCTGCACCTCAGCAGTGCCAGTTTTCCTGAGAATGCCCACCAGCCCAAGCCCCTTCGAGCTCACCCGGCTCACCTCCGCCCCAGCTTCCACAGCAGCAGTGACCCCATCACCCCACTGATCCGGCCGCCCGAGGGGAAAGAGGGCACCAGCCTGGAGACTGACCCCAATAATGGCGAAAAATCTCTGCGTGTCCGAACTCCGGGGGAGATATCCCCCGAAAGCCCCCTCCCCGCCAGCTCTGCATCCCCAGCCCGTGTCGATGCGGTGCCCCTGTGGGAAACAATACACTGACCCGCAGCACCCAGGTCCTTTCTTTCTGGCGTGGCGAGCACGCCCCTCTGCAGCCCTGCTCGGGGATAAAAGATGGGGCGGCAGGCACGGGCAGGACGGACGGTTACCATTAACTCTTTGACTGCTGATCCCCACCGCGTCTGATGCATTACCAGCGCGCAGAGGTGTTGGTGCTGGCATCATGGCGCTCTTTGATTTTCCACGCTTCCCCCTCTCTCCTGGTTTCCCCCACCCCAATCCCTCCGCAACCCC